>JAOWBB010000007.1:3475676-3569311 GCA_028565995.1 Ricinus marginatus | reverse complement strand
AAAATATATATTAAATTATAAAAATATTATATTTACTAAAAAAGCTGAAATTTTATTTGATTGATAATTTTAAATAAATTATTAAAAAACTTAGCCATCATTTACATTAAAGATTATTCAATTATACTAGATTGCCATTAAAAAAACTTTTAACATAATCTCTTGAATTCTTTAATTTAATAAAATAATAAATAATAAAAAAAATTCAAAATATGCTTTATGTTAACCATCATTTTATGCTTAAAGTTTGAACAATGACATAGAACTTTAGTACTTATAAATAAGCTAGGGATTAACACAATGATGCAATTTCTATGATGTATGAAATTTCATTTATGAGAATATTATAGGCAGATTAAAATTTATTTCATTTTGTGGAAATTTGTTATAAAAGAAAAATGTTTAAAATTTTCATGGCCTGTTAAAAAAAATTATTTCATTAAGCTCGTAATGTTTCAACTCCTAATTTAAAATTAAAAAATAAAGCTAATCAAATATCATACCATGAATCCTGGTGGTCCTCGAGGTCCTGGTCCTGGACGTAGAGACATAAGGGGCCTTGGTCCCTTGTTTGCCTTGACAAAATTTTTACCAGTTTTCATCGGTGAACCTATGTTGATATTCTGGGATTTCTTTACTTCTACTATCGAACTGAGTCTACAAAATAAATAAATTGCAAATTAAGTCAGCAACAGATATTCAATTTTACATTATTAATTTTTAGTTAGGTAAACGAAAAATATGTCACAAACATACTTTTCAGATTGTACCATGGAACAGCCGTTACTTCGGCTGCTTTTTACAATTCAAATTAGTAAACAGTCAAGTAAAAATATTAGCAATTAGCTTACACAAAATGGCGTTATTAATATATCTGAAGACAATTGCCAACCTAATAATCTTCATACTTAATTTCCCTGCTTTTTCAAATCATTCGTTTTGTATAAGCATAAATAAATTAAACGTCGTTAAATTTTCATTATTTAAAATATTTTACTAAAAATTTTCATTTAATTTTTTAATAAATAGAACCTGATTATTTTTAAAAAAGAATATCATTTCTTTCTCAATCATATTGATTTTTTTCATGGTGTAACACCTTTAAATGAATTCTAAATGTTTATAAAGATAATCAAAAATTTCAGAATTTTTAATTTTTACTTTAGCAAATGCTTACGGTAAATATTCTTATTTCAAATGTTCTTCAAATAAATCGTTGCAGTGCCTTATAATTTTTTAACTGAAAGTGTTAAAAATCTTGCATGCATTCGAATCACTTTATTTGAAGAATGAACCAATAGCTGTGGGCTAAAATGATATATAAAAAGTAAAGAAAAAGATAAGTAACAAAAGCACTGTCATTCTTTTATTCTGATTAATAATTTTTTATTTTATATCCTTTAAGGACAAAGATATATTTAAAAATAAACTTAACTCTCATTTGTTTTTTAAACGAATTCGAAAATACACGAATTGAACCATCAAAGACATTTTTTACCCGATAAATCTAAAGTATAACTTAAGAAAAACATTCTTAACGAATTCTGATAATTTAGCATAATTGCCGTTATTTTGTGGTGCAGTACAATTTCAGTTGAAATTCCCTGAACAGTAAATCAGCCTGTGCTCAAAAAAAAGACTGAGAATTATAATACTTTTTATGAAAGGCACCAGCACAGGAGTTAATGACTAAGTTCTGGATGATTCGAGCATCGTTGATGTTGTCGGTGAAGACCAGACAGGAATCCAAAATCTCCTCCTAATCGTTGTAGTCTCATGAAAACTTGTTTTGGCATGTTTATCATGGAAAACTAACAGTGAATAATAATTTTCTATAGAATTCCTTTCATGCAATTGAAGTGAATGCGTTTTCTTTGCTGCTCCTTAAAATCCATTTATTGTGAATCTGTGAAATTTATGTAAAAATCTTGATTCTAAAGAACTTAACATTTGCTTTTTCAATATTTTGCTCATAAATTTTGGTTGGCACTATGAACTAATGTTCATAGTCAATATATTTTTCGCGTGAAATTATTTATAAATTTATTTATCTCATAAACTGAGACTTGGATATGTAATGTTGTAAAAAAATCAAAATGTAAAATCTTAATTCTGTCAGAGTCCTTCTAAAAATTACAATGTTTCTTGATGGGCAGACATGTTAGATATAAATTATTGTTACAACGCAAATTATATTTGGCAGTAATAGCTATTTAGCATATCTTATTTATTTTTATTTTGTTTTTGACGATTTTTTCATTTCTGCAGATTTGATTTTTATTTGAACAAAAAAAAAAAAAACAGGAACGGTCTGATGCTGAATACGAAAACAATATTGTAATGTAAAAATTCAAAGTTTTTTATAATGCTAATGTTGATCATTTACATGTATTTTAAAAAAATCTCATTTAGTACGTCTTGCATATTGCTTTTACCACTTATAGACGGCAGCTACTTCCTTTCAAATATCCAACTTTATGGCAAACTTGCAGCAAACATTTTTCGTTTTTACCATGCAAATTTTATACGTTGAAGATGTATTGTTTCCTTTATCAAGGGAAACTAAATTATCAGTGATATAGCAACTTAAAAAAAATAATTAATGAAAGCTTTTAAGTGATTGATGTTAAAAGGACTTAAAAGCTTATAATTAAAGATGTATCAGACTAAAAACGTAATTTTGCCTGTTTAAAAGCAGATATTGAAAAAATTCTTCAAATTAAGATGAATAAAAGTAGTGTTTCCCTAATATAGGGTTTAGGATTATACTATACGTATATAACGTAGAAATATCTTTAAAGCAAAGTCAATCGAAGTATTATTATCAAATACATCATTAATAAAAATAAATAAATATTGGTGCGTTTGAAATAAATATTAATTTTTCAGAAATAAATTTTTAGTCACGGCTGACATTCTGCATTGGATTAATATCGGCCAGCTCAGCTGGAGCAGAAAGCGTTCCATCTTCGGCAACTTTCAGTCCTATGGTAGCTCCGAGTTTCGTGCTTGCCTGCCTGAAGGTATCAGAGAGTTTTTCTTGTACGACATTGATGCACATGGAAGTTAAAGCCAGGCCGAAGACCAAATATATGATTGACGCCATCATGTATGCTGGATGCTGAAACGACGAAATTCGTTATTTCTGTGACCACCGCATTTTTTTTTTTTAAATAAAAACGAGTCTTAAAATACGAATCAGCTAAAAAATTCTAATTCTACAGTAGATATGCAACACGTGAATCATATGAATCTATTAATATTTTCCGTTTTCGCATCTTGAAACGTTAGGTAACTGAGTTAGAATTTTGATCCTGAATGATTCGATGTCGCTCTCCCGAAGCGAGCGTACCTGAGGGACAAAGTCACCAAACCCAATTGTGGACATTGAAATGAAGACGAAATAAAAGGATTCGAAGAAACTCCAGTCTTCCCAAGTCCAGTAAATCGTAGCGCCGACAAATATGTAAATGAGCAAAATAGTTATTGCTACGGAAATGGGAAGATTGAACTCGTCGTCTATTTCAAAACTAGACAAATTTGGTGTGCCTAGAAGAGAAATCATGTTTTAAGCAAAAATTATTCTGTGAAATTGGTACGGGAGAGAAGTTATTCTACTACCTGGTGTTTCAGGAACACTTCCCGCACCGACTTCTGGAGCTTTGAGATGGCCTTGCTGCTGCTGCTGCTGCTGCTGGCTGTCGATTCCCCACTGGCTGGGCCTTCGATTTTTGGCAAAGTCATACATTAGCTGCACTCCTTTCATCACTTCCTACCGAACAAGAAAATGAAACTCAATTTTCAAACATTTCCAATCGAAACGCGTGAAATTAACTTTAATGTTTCACTATATCCACGCGTAAGGGATTTCTCATATTTATCACTGCTCGGACGCAAGAGCGTTAACACAGTTATGCACGTTATGAACGATAAAATCAAGCCTAAGTAATTAAGCGTAGTATTCAACTTGCTTTTTATTGATGTTTTTATATTATTCCCCGATTTAGGAATAATGAGCTTAAATGTTTTTCTAGATGAACTGATGCCGACCGGTTGCCTGGCGAACATCCATTTTACCTGAACCGGAGCTGTCTTCCTGACTTTCCTGCAGCTGCCTGTGTAATACAGCCTTCGGACGAACGCCCACAAAAACTTTATCCCTCGGGTGAAAAGCTTACCGAAATCCGCCAGAAGGATAAGGAACATGGGAATGCCGAAAATTGCATAAATGATGGTGATGGCCCTTCCAGTCGTCGTGGACGGGGAAATGTGACCGTAACCTGAAAGAAAAGCAAGAATACGACGGATTTTTGACAACGGCCTCGTCTCACTTTTCGCCAGGACAGACGTCCGTCCCACCTATAGTCGTGATCACAGTCAAGCAGTAGATAACGGAATTGAGGAAGCTCCAGGACTTTTGACCGCTGTACGTCGTCATGCCTGCTTCGTGGGCGGCGTGAAGTTGGTTTTCGAATTCCATCAGCTTCCTTCTTGCCTGGCTTTTCCACTCCTCTTCGAGCATGTACTGACTGTGGCTCCACAGACTATCGATGAAATCCCTTTTGACCCTTTTCACGCCGCACTTGTAAAATGATTCGAAGGCTCCTTCGGTAAAGCGGAAAATAATTCCTCCGAAGCCACAGTAAATCATTACCAGCAGCAACTGTGAAACGCAGCGATTTCTCAGCCCCATAATTCTTTCGTATTCGCCTGTGTGGTCTTCAACGTGAGCCTTCCAGTCCTGCAGCGCCTGATGCAGGAGCCATTTACTCCTTTTCGTTTTCCGTTCTTCGAACGTCGTTTCCTTTGCCTTGGAACCGTTTCTTTCCGATTCTTCCTGTGCTTTTTTTTTCTGTGTGTCTTCCGCAGCGGTCTTAGTCCGGACGCCACCTTTCAGTATTTTCGCCCAGGGAAACCATCGGCGATAAAAGGAGGGTTTCGCTGCGGCATCCGCGGTTACCTTTTTACTGGGTTTTAAAGACTTTTTCGACGCAAAATCCGATCCCGACTCGGAATCTCCTTCGTTCTCGTATCCGTTTTGCTCTGACTTTGCCTTCGTCTCTCCCGTAAAGGTTCTGCGGGAAGCCTTTTTAGCTTTTTTTTCAAGTTTCAAATCTTCCTGGGTTACAGATTTTGATTTTGGTGAAAATTTCCCTTTGCCGTCCGTTTTAGAAGCCGCCTCCTCGTCGTCATCCTCCGAGGTTGACCATTTTCTAGAGCTCATTCTGCTTTTCGGTGCCTGCCGACCTGAGTGTTCTTGATTGGGAATGCTGCTGCAGCGACCGCGGTTTCTCAGCTCGGCGGTGGCCTCGATGAGTGGAGACTTCTCCTTTTTTTGATCCTCCCTAATCCTGATTTTCGCGTCCGTCTGCAGCTTTTCCGCCATCGCTTCTTCCTCGAGCGCCCTTGATTTGTGCATACTGCGTATAAGCTCAAAATCATCGGTTTCGCTTTCCATTCCTCCGCCGGGGGCTCTTTCCGCCGAACGAGTTCTCCGCACGGTCGCTTCCTTTTCTTTCATTCTGCCCAGCGTCCTGCATCTTGGGATAATTTTCGGCTTGTCCTCGATTTTCAACTCTGTCTCTGGGCCCTCGACTCGTCTAGCAACATTGTCCGCGTCACTCAAGTCTTTCTCACTTTCGTCCGTCCACGTTTTTCGGAGCGGCTCCGGAGTGCAAGCTCGCCGCCTCCGAGCTTTCGAATGCGGTTTTCTTAACTTGTCACTGCCCGAACTCGTTAAATCTCGCCTTCTTTTCGATACTCCCCCGGCTGCCAATACTTGTTTCGACGCATCAGAATCCAATATTAAATTCGAAGGGCTCCGTTCGGCCATTGTTCTTCGTTGTGACTGCGATCCCAGAGTTCGTATTTAGACCCCCTTCACAGTTTATAATCATTTTATTTTAAGACTTGCTGTTTTCATGCCATTAAAGCAACGTTTCGAGGCTTTTCATCGCTGTAGTTTCCTCGTTGTGAAACCACCGCAGAGAATATCTGTGGATTTTTGCCAAAGGGCAACGACAAATCTCTTGCACGACTTTATAACAGTCCGAAATATCTAATGTTCTCCGGCTGCATCACCTCTTCGGTAAGGAGCTGCCGCTAACTGCAGCGAATAATTTTCTTTTCGTATAGTAGAGACATCTTTTGCAGCCCGGTACCAAACCATTCACGATCGAATGCTGTCGCCCTGCCGTTACAGTTTTTCTTTTTCTCGGCAGTTGGGGCTTCCTTGCGAGGGTAACAATCAATACACTATTCGTTTATACCCGTAGTTTTGCATTTCAAAAATCGGAAACGATTTTTTTTTTCTTTTATTTGCAACCTTCCTTCGATTTCTGTAATTTCAACATGCAAATAGAGTGAAAAAATATTAGATCGAATATTTTTTCTTTCAACAGTAAGTTTATTAAAATAAATTAATTTATTTTTGTTATGTCAGAAGACGATAATCAATTACATCGTTTTTCCGTGTATTTAGTTCCATAAACACATAGTAAATAAAAAAAAGTGCAGAAAATAGGAAAATAATGAAGATTTGCCTCCGAGGCATCCAACATTACTAAACAGCTTTTTACAGCTCTATAGACATGTATTTATATACATGTATGTTACTAAATTTATAACTTCATCCTTACCAGAAAAACTCAGTTTATATAATATTATCATCGATGAATTGGTCACTAAGTACAATATATATATATATACATGGCTCTTCATAACCGTAGCCCTTTCCTTTTCGGTCGTGATATATCGCAGTTCTTAATCCAATATCACATCTGTTAAATTTGAAGTATAATAAGCCAAATCATATAAAAAAATAAAAGAATTAAGTTTATGATCTTACTCAGAGAGCCTGTGTCAGCATAGAGAACTGAGAGTTCTGAGTAAATTAGTAACACAACGATAAATAAATGATACTTTGTTCTCCTAGAGTTTAGCATGTAACTTAGAAACTAAGGTAAATCGGACAGGGCGTCAGATCAATTTGATTTTGGCCATTCTGTCGGTCGCAGAAGCGAGCATAAAGCGAGCCTTTTTCAAAATTAAGGTTATTAGGTATGAAAAATTAACCGTTCGCATTTTAGACTCTCTGAAAATTAAAAAAAATTAAATTTTCGATTGGCGATATCAAATGCACTTACATTTCGATCGGTTAAGAACAGTTGAGATTTTCATTTTTCCACTGCAGCACGGTTCGGGACGGGGGATTGAGAAAAAACTCAACAAACTTTGAAAAGTCAGCCAACCTTTTCCGACTTAATCAAGTTCAGCCTCCAAGTTAGTTAGCTCTGTTTTACGCGAGAATAGAGTAAATATCAAAATCAAGATGCGACAATTATGCGACGCAAGTTCTTCGTTTATTGCGGATCTATTGCGACTGATTCGTCCATAAATATTTCCAACTTGAAACAAGGCTCCCTCAATTTTCGCGTCTTTCGCTGCTGGCACAGAACCTCCAGCAAGCCTTCGTGTCGGCAGAGGTAGACAAAGCAGATCTGCCGGCAAAGGCGAAGGTTGACTTATAAGGCCCTAAAACTTTACTTCGCTCGTTGTCCCAGTGAATATTAACACTGGTCGTGGGGGACACCCAACGCTTGAGGCTGCCAGCCAACCGTACGTTATTCATCCCACGAATTTTGACAAATTATCATAGCAATGTCAAAGAAAAATTTTTCGAGGTAAAAATATCCAATTCCTTGGCAGTGGCCACTGTGATTCAGGTCGTTTTTTTTTCGGGTCCGCACTTTATTTATCATCAAAATTTTCCATTCTTAAACCGTGCGGAAGTACAACAATATCACTTCAACTTCAATCGTGATTTGCCCGCTTCCGACTGTGAGCGTCGAAAAAACCTTCGACAAAACGTCCGAACTATCAATATTGTGCTGCGATGCGTTACACGATTTCCGATTTTTAACAACAGCGTAAGTGGGTCCTCGCGCTTCGCCAAATTTCCGGTCGGTGACACGACCGAAGTGAAAAACTCGAGGAACTGCGGATGGTGGCGTATGGAGAGAGGGACCGGAGAGACATGCAAGGTACCGAGGGAGGAAAATAAATGAAAGCAGAAACCGGCAACTGGATGCTAAACATCATCCAATATGGATGTGCCGTGTAATGGCTTCGGATTAGCTCTCGACTCGTCCACCGAGGCTGCTGCCGAAAGCCGGAAGGTTTCGGCGAAACCGCCTGGACACCAAAGCGATCTCCTTCCACGCTGTTGTTCGGAGTAACGAAAATCGCGCAAGGCGGGTCACGTCACCGGCGAGCTAAGAAGTCATGCACGACAATTTAAGGTTCGAATTGCGCTTCGGCAATTATTTCAGAATCGCATTCAGGATGCGACCATTCATTGAGCATTATTTGGATTTGGCCAGGCGGAAATTAAAATCCCATCTCATTTCATTATTCATTTGAAAATTAAACGATCCATACGGCTGCAAAGCGTACGATGGATCGTGCATGGCAAAATTTGGCAATGTATTGCGCATAATGAGCGCCTTCGCTTCAGCTCACGTCAGATGATCCGAAAAAGAAGCAATCAGGAATTTTATTGTTAACGGAACGATTAAAATAAAGGGAAACATTTCTGTTTTCACGGCTGCGGCAGAAGCCCGCGACGAGAAAACGGTCACGGGCTTCTGCCGCAGCCGTGAATCTGCAATTTATATTCCGATGACAGTCATCCTGTACAACTCCAAGGAAAATATGCTAACGCAATGGTAATAGCGACAGAAACTTTTCCGGAGAAACCGTAAAATGGTATGGAAAAGAATCTGTCAAAAATTATTTTCCTTTCTGGTAAGACGAATCCTGGAATGAAAAATGGGTTGAGAGTGACGCTGAATAATCACACGAGATGCAAACTTATTTTACAGAATTGATTTTCCTTGCAAGTGATTGTTTTGACAAGAAATATAGACGTATACTTTATAATAAATGCCGCATTGCAGGATTTTCGGAACTGTACAGAAATCTCTCCGTAGGGAATTTTGGGAATATTATTTTCATGGGGAAAATACAGGGCCACGCTTTAGTTGCACCAGCAAAACGATCCTTGAGTGCTAATGCAAAAGCAATAAAATAAAAAAGTCAATAAGGAAACATGTATGTTAATCTTTCATCCAAACAGAAAACCGTTTTTAATTCATCAGAAAATAGTCATGAGAATAATTCGATTCGAAAAACTATTATTAATCAAAAAAATCCATTCATTACATTCGTATGGCTTATAAAATATATTTTATACAATTCGCTTCCATTCTGAGTTTCTTCGTACAATTTATTTAAACCCTAGCTTATAATAAGATATTCAAATTGCTAAAAAAATAAAAGATAATTTTAAAAATACAAGTTTAAAACATTAGAATTTAGCTAAATAAAAATTATTGTTGTATTGTACCAGCACACCTTCCATATGTATCTATTCAAATCGCTTTCGTTTAAATACTAGAAAGAACATAACGGGTTGCTTCCTAGTTTATAGTTAGTCATCTTTTAACTGTTTATAGTTATCTGGTGCATATTACCCTCTCGGTTTATATTTGTGATATACTGTAATGAATTAACTCGTCCCAAAGTCTTGTTATCATCTTTGTTTAAGGGACAATTCCATCTAACAGCAGCTAAAAATACATGTCAGCTCGAGGCATTTCTTACGGATAAACTTTCCTTCAGATACATCATTTATCAACTCCCGTCTAACTGCTTGAGCCAAAAGCACGTATAATTCCTTAATTTATAAGTATTTACAAGTAAGATTTTAAAAGTCGAAATTTCGTTGCCAAATACACAATTCTGGAATCGCATCCGAACAAAATACGTAGTAAAAAATTACAAATGTATGAAAACCATGAAAGTTTTGTGTTAATACGTAAGATTCACTAAAAAGGATAATTAGAAAATTGAAGACATTTAAGATTTTAATTAATAGTAATATCAACTGTTTCGATTACAAAGCAAAAACCTCTTCGGATGCCAGATTTAAATTTAAAAAAAAAAATGAAGTTAAATAATACTGAACTGATGAGTTGCTTGATTAAATCGAAGAGAGAAAATTGATCTGGAAAATCTGTAATAAAAGAGGAGACCGAGAGATGAAGAGAAAAACGAAAGGTTCAAAGGCTGCATAGGAAGATATTACGACAGCATCCAGCAGCGACGGAGATCTCTCAAATAAATGCGAAATTAAAATGGGCCTCGTGGAAGATCGGTTTTGTGTTTGTAGCTGGATCAACTTTTCTGATTTTTTCTCCCCAACAATTGGATTTTCATGATCTCTACAAGTAACAAGTTAATTCGAAACGATTTAACGATGAATCACGGCACAGCAATCGTTTTGCATAAAGAAAACGAGGAAACATGGACAAAGACTGTTTAAAAACTGGATTTTCAATATTTGAAACATTCAGAAAAGAAAAAACATCATCGTTTGGCCAACTTTCCATAAAAAGATGGCTACAGTTTGTGAAAAATAGTTCTGCATAAAAAAAAAAAAAACTTCATGTAAACAAGATTTTCGAAACTGAACATTATTAAGCAAATGAGGCAATTAGCTTAAAATGTTGGCAGCTACCAAATTTCAGAAAAGAAGTCAGAAAGTATGAGGAGGATAAACCCATTAATTAAATCAGGTTTAAAATTATAAATTAAATTGTGCGATTATTTCTAAATCGCATTAATATGATGCTTGTGGGTAAAAAAAAAAATTAATTTTTAATTTTATAAAGGAGATCGAAACTCAAAATGGGACGCTGAACAGTTAAAGCTAACGTAATGAAGATTCAAATAGATTTCACTGAGAAAATCGGAAATTACGTTAAATAACACGACGAACATGAAGACATTCAGACATCATTCATACAGCCCCAATAACCGACGAATGCAGTCAAACCAAGCTGCAAAACGTGAAGGCAGACCGAAGTAAATATCCCGGAATTAGGAAGCAATGCACAGCTTCCTGTTTCCTTTTCGCGACAGTGATCGTACCCGAGGCCGACGTCTACACCCAGGCCTCTCCGTCAGCAGCGACAGACAGACTCGAGGCGAAGAACTTTACCCACCCGTTTCGACGGTCCCCGTGCCGTTCTGCACTCGCACCTTCCGCAGAATTGCGTCGAGGTGCGGCGCGCACTCTTGTCAAATATCAGCGTTGCTCCTTTCCCGGGGCGCGGAGGCGTCGCGTCGGACCGGGAAAGCGGCGAGTTCGCACGGGATTACCCTCAGCAACTTCGGGGGTTCGTGCCCCGAACGGGAGGACACTTCGAGACGATGCAGGGATCGGGTTACAGATCCCCCGAGGAAAACGGGAGGTTTGGTCGGGGGAAGTTCGCCGGGAACATTTTTCGCGGGTCCAACCCGCACGCAAGTGGCTGGGCTGCCCTCGGCGCAGGAGGTGGAGACGGATGGGTGGTGGATATCCCGAAACAAAGGGCGAGCCCCGTGTGCCGGGTTATTCGTGTCTGTGCCGGACTCCGGAACGCGAAGAGAGCTTTGCCGATCGGCAAATCTGCAGCAAAATCAGAATCAATGGAACCCAATTTCTGAGGATCCTCACGTTTCCTCCCATCGTGCAGTCGTCATCTCATCCCCAGGAGCGCTGCCTCAGTTATCCTTCCGCCAATGTATTAAGCACATTTTTTTACATAATTACATTTACTGTTGAAAATTTCCGTTCAATAAAAATATTCTCTATTACAAGGGATGTAAGTGAAATAAGTTCGGGATTTGCGTGGTTACACACAAATTTCATCTCCGATGTTATAAACTGATCTTTGTTTAAAGAATGAATATTGCTTTTGTGAGTAATTTTTAAGACCTGCGGAAATTGACTTGGAAAATTCTCAAACATTTTCGAAATGACGAAGAGACACAAGTCTGATTTAGGAGGATTTCTTTCACATAATATTTATGTTCCTTCATTCTTCAATTATAAATAGAATGAATATTCACGGCTTTCCCCCATATTTTTTGGTAGAATTTAACTTTAATTCTGAAATAACTCATCTCCCATCTATTTATATTCCGGTATTATACAAGTTGTACGTCATCATTGATTAGATGAACCACAAGCCTTGATGTTATTAAACAAAAGCAATTTACCTTATCGACGGTAATTTTTTCGTCACCTCGATGCTGCAAGAAAAATTATTTTTTGCTTTATTAGATTATAAAAAACCGCACAAAATCTCACACATATTTAACTTTCTTATCGCAGGCGAATAAGAAGGCGCGGCGTCGCTTTTAATATTATACATCTCATCGCGTTCATATACATAATATTTATCGTAGGAGACGAAAATTAAATCGGTATTTAATTTAAATATCCGAATTAAAATCGTTGAATTGCAATTTCATTACCTTAAACATATTCATGATACATCGATGCTGAGAAAATCGAATAATGAATCATTCTAGAAGCTTCCATCAAATGAAAATTTCTATAAAAGCGGATGAGGCATCAAATAATACACTTTCCGGAGAGCTTATTTACGTTTTATAGTTATAATAAAATTTGACAGAGACGATTATCTTGCTTTAATATACAAGTGAAATATGATTTTATCCTTGTTTAAAACGCTGCGTTTCAGAATATTATTTTTCCCATTTAATTATATTAATTAATCAATTTCTTCCTTGAAACTAAGTGAAATTCAACGCTTCTGCAAGTATTTCCGTTATTTAAATTTATTTCAAACCGTCTTTATTTTTCAATACGGTCTTTATATTACGTAAAAACTTCTGTTCATTTAAATCAAGCAAGGCTTCAAAAACAGATACTATTGCAATATATAAAACTGTGATTCACAGCGCATTATTCATGCTCTGTAACTTTTTGCGCTGTCAAACTTCTTATTGTTCCCATGATGATATGGAATTTGCTTATAGGAAAATAATACTATTTTAGGTTTATAATTATGGACGCGCAAAATTTTTACATAAAAAATGCATACCAGCTCAAATAATCAAACAATTTAAAGCCGTAAACAGAAAAGTTGTCAAACTTCAACAGTTCAATATTATAACATTTTCAGAGCGTGCAATCTGCTTCCAGTAAAATGAATAAATCATTAAATCTTTTTTACAACTTTTTCTGTGACGTAAATTCATTAATAAAGAGCATTCTTATTAATCGTAACATTTATTTTAGCAGAAATATTTTGTAAATGTAAATTATTGTAGCGTCACCGTATCATAGACAGAAAGTAATTTTTTGAATGTATCAATATTATTTTGTCATTGTAAAGGCATACGAAAAATTTTATTTGCCTTATTTACTGATTGTATTTGGGGATAATAAATCAATGAAAGATTAAACACTGAATGGAATTTAATTGCTTCAAATATTAAGCCCAGGCGCGGGGGGGGGGGGATTATTTATTTTTTCCGATTTTATGACTTTGGAAAGTCAAAATATTACATTTTAAAAGAGATAACTTTTATGGCAGTGTTTTAAAATGTGGCAAACGAAAGGGAAACAATTCAAGTTTAAAAAAATTCAACAAGAGAACTCAGGGGAATAAGCGTTGTTAAAAAAATATCCTGTTAAAACAGAGTGAAACTGGAAAAGTTGCTCTTCACTCGCACGGATCCTCAGAATATCATATTATATCGTGCTAAATCCTTTTTTAAGAAAGAAAAATTGAAAATTCGAGCGAAATAGTTCACGCAAAAAGCTTTCTCACCGTTTTCCGTACAACAACAAATAAAAAATCTATATTTTTCAATGACAAAAAAACTGCTCGGTTACACGAAAGCTAAAATTTCAAATGAGCTTCGGTCAACGAAAAAGTTTAAATATTTGAAGCCAGTGGAAGGAATTTGAGATGCCGCTGGAACGGTTCACGGAACAAAAGCTTCCAACAAGGAGAAGTTATTCCAGTTAGATAATGGTGGGCTGCTTACCAATGGTGGTGTAGATGGTGCCGCAGTAAAAGAGAGAATTCCAGAAGGACCAAACTTTGTGCTCCGAGGGAGTAACTCCGTGACTGAAGCTCTCCAACAACTGGTTCTCGTAGGGCGTCATTACCTCCTTGAAGCTTTTCATCCAAAGCTCGCGATTATGTATCAAATTCCTGTCCCGGGCCATATTGCGAACGTTATTTGCGAACAGCAGAAACTCCCGCTGGATATCAGCCTTTTCCCGAACCTCGTGAGTACCCTCGACCGTCACAAAGAGTAAGGCACCCACCAAACTGTAAATAAGCACGATCACCAGGAGGAATATATGGGTGAACCACTTTTTCGAAAGCTGTCGCATCCTCCCGTTCACCCAAAAAAGGACCTTCTCCCCGAAGCTGAGGCCCGATTTAGCCGTGTTCCTGGTGAAATCTTTGAACCCCTCGTATCTCTTGTTCATAAACTCGCTCATCTTGCTGGGATACACGTGCAGCAGGCCGAAACCGTTTGCATTCCCCATTGGGATGGCAGACACCGGGATCTGTATGACCGGAGTTTTCTGTCCGTTCTGCGGAGCGAAGTCCATCCTCGACAGAGCCAGTCTCGGAAGGGAAAATTTTCGAGCTTTCTTACACGTCGGGCTCTCCTTTGCCTCTTCCATCCCGTTGGCGGTGCGACGAGTACTTTTCGCTATCGGAAAAAACTTCGCGGATTCCCCCTCACTGACGGCGACACATCACTGAAATTTCCCTGTCCTGAACGCGAGGAAAAGTTCTTTATTACCTTCTAAAATCTAATTCTTCGGTTCCACTTTTGCACGTCGTCCACACAAGACTGATGAGTTTAGCATAGCTAGAGAAATATCTTGAGCGAGACTGTCGGGCGGCCTTTCACGCCGTCTCTCATCTAAAAGGAAGTATTCGGAGGAAGACGGATTCAAGTGCTACACGAAGACATGCCACTTGCCAACACATCTCTTCGCTCTGCTCAAGACGCTCTGCTTTGCGCAGCTTTTTTTCTGTACACCCTCGCACACAATGACCTAAGGCCTTAGTCATGCCGAGCTGTCACCGTGCCTCGTCTCTATGAGGCTGATCCCAAAATTATATCCCCAGCGATAACGACCGCAGTGTGGAAATTTTCTCGATGACACAACCGAAAGAGTTTAAAAATAATGAAAAAAGCTTTATTCTGATGTCTCCCATTCATTCCCGTTCAGAGGATGCGAGTCGGCGACCGCCTCAGGACGCACAAAGGTTTTCGTGCTTTCCGCCGACGTCGTCTCGACGGCAGGACCTGACGCCTCGTCCGCACGCGTGAAAATTCGAAAAATCGTCGGCGAACTTCCGATTGCAACCTGTCGGCCTTTCCCCCGACGGACGAATAATCGAGGCATCGCCACTTGGGAAATGCTCGCGGACGATCGCTTACGATCGCGTTCGGACCGTCCGGGTGAAAAAAAAAAAAAAAATCCCCGGCAGTCACTCTGCGACTTTTCCACCGGGAAAACGCGCAAGTCCGAGCGATCGGTCATTCGCCGCGGGGGTTTTCACGCATCCCAGCTAAAATGAAAAACGAAAGCAAAGATTAACTCGCAAAACGTGAAACGAAATAGCGATTGGCGCGATTCCGATTGCGCATCCAGCAGAATCCAGGCCGGATCGCCAAAGGATGAAAAAAGGTTCGATCGAGCTCGGTGGGACCGCAAAGGTTTTCAGTAAAGGTTGACATTTCGACCGCGATCCCACCCCCGTGGAACGATGCTGGAGAAGGAAGGCTGTCGAGCGATTCCTTCCGTTCAAGGGCGACAGTGCCGGGGGTGGCTCCCTTAAAATGAATTGCGCCTTCGCATTGAATTTCTGTGCAAATGCATAACTTGGCGCAAAATCTGGAGCGTGATAAATTATGAAGAGGATTTTTCTGCGAGGGAAATTCAGTCAAGATACCTAAAGAAAATTTTATTATCCAAATGAAATGGGAAGAAAAAGCATTTTCCGCGCCCTCGCCGTAGCTTCCTAATAAATATACATTCGAACGCGATCAGTCAAACCGTAAGCGAAGCAAAGTTGCTTTACCGCGAATATAATCGATTCACGTCGCCTCGAAAGTGGTTTTTCGGCACTGCGGCTGTGCCCGTTGACTTGGAAGCTTTTGCAGAGCCGAATGTAAAATTTTAAAACTTTGTCTTTTTTCCATCAAAAAAATTTAAAAAAAAAAAAAAAAAAAAAAAAGCGTGCGAGGAAAAAACTGATCGAGCACCACGGAAGGTTTTTCCGATCTTAAGCTGTCGGCCCTGCAGCACGGCGAAGAGCGTCGTGGGGCGCGCGCACGCGAGGAAGTGCCGGGCTTCATCGAAGGAGAAAACCCCGAGAGAGGCGAATTCGGGACCGGACATGAATCGAAAGAAAGTTTGGCGTTTTAAGAGTTTGCGGAGGCCGCCTTCTCGACAAAAGTTTCCTTCCGTTTCCGCATTTTCGGCCGGAACTCGGAGATCCGCATAACGTTCCGTGATCCGCCGCTGCTTGCGGCTCGCGAGCCGCGAAAATAGTTCGGGACCCGGCGAAATGGGGCGCTTAAAACCCCTGCAGCACTCGCTGCCGCCGTCTCGTTCGGTCGCGCGGCGTTGATCCGAAATGGAAGTTCCGTTCTTCTGAAAAGTCGCTTCGACGTAAAATTGATCGCAGCCTTTTTCAATGGCCGACACCCCGCTGGATGCTTTCGATTCATCTCTCCTCGACGAATTTCATTTTCGGCGTGATTTTCGCCACTCGTGTTCGGTTTGGAACCGTGAATTTGCGATGCATCGACAAAACGCGAACAAAAACCAAGGCGAAAGGCGTAGGAAAATGAAAACTGCAGGATCTCGTGGCCGTGGCAATGTAAATAAATAACCGGTGTTTATAATTGAAACAAAATTAATGCTTCCATCTTGTTTTACGACGTTTATACAAGGAAGTGATACAAAAACAAACTATCTGGAGACGGACGTAATAATTGAAGGAAAAACCTAAACGCGTAGGAATCTCAGATCACGTTTTATAGTCCAAATTAAGCTAAAAAGCATTTCTTATAAGTGCGCCTTTTTTCCGAACTGCCATAACGTAAGGAAACGTCTTTATACCTGGCGTCACTCAGACTGCTCGCCTGCCGGGAAAGCGGAGTTTTCCCCGAGGTTCCACCTTCCGCGATTCAGCGGGGTGAAAATAAATTTTTCCAAATCAGACCCCGGAATAAAATCGGGCAATTAAACGAAAACGCAGCTTTTCAAACATTGAATATTTTACGGGGATTAATTCCCGCATTCGTCGCAGGGCGAAAATTCCGCGGCGGGCGCCCGGCCGAAGCGGCGAAACAAAATAAAAATTCAAGAGGATCCAGAAAAGGGAACGTTGCACGAAATCGGAGCGGAAAAAGGGAAGTGGGAAGCGAAAAGGGGTAGGTGGGAAGCGGAAATGAAAAACTGAAGCGGAAGCGGTGCCGAAGGCGGCACTCGAGCACGACGCAGGAGCTGGATATCAATGTCCGAATCCGCTCCCCGTTCAGTCTTGCGCCGATCTTGGCTGTTGCACCTCTTCGTCGGGTTTTCGCTCTCGTGGAAACGCTCCTTCTGCTGCACAAACACGGTAAGTGAAGCGCGCGCCCCCCCCCCTCCCTCCCCCCCCGGTGCTCTTTCCGCTCCTTCCGAGGGGATTTATTCGGGGCCCGAGGAATTTTTCCCAGCGATTTTCTCCGCTCGACAGAACGGCTGCGGGACGGCGGAACGGCTTTCGGGGGAACGGAAAATGAATTTGGTGTAGGAAAACGGCTTTTCCTCCGTTAGGTGACGAAAGGGAAGCCGGACATTTTGCGACGGGCAAAGAAAGAAAGACAAAAAAAAAAAAAATAGTTTCGCGCGAAGGGTTTCGAAAACCGCAGCTCCTCGCTGGAATCCTCCCGCACGGGCTCGGCGATGGAAAAACTGGAAAATTTTTATCAAAGCCTTTGCTTAAGCCCCGGCCCCCAAAGGACCGAAGCTATTAAGTCTGCACTGTTGCGTGAATCCGTAGTAATTTACAGAAATAATGGCGGAGGTTCCCGCAACACGTTTTTATTATTGTTATTATAATATTTTTACACATCCCGAATTTTATGTTTGCCCCGAACGGAAGACCATCCGCAAGCTGACCGGTTATTTAGCTGTTCAATCGGAGAATGCCGTTCCTTACGTTGCTTTGCTCACGTTTCAACTACAAATACATTCTCTCAGAGGGTGCACTAAATGCGTTCATTTAAACGAGGCAAGAGGTTCCCTGTTTTTTCCGACGATCTGCATCGACGCCGTCCTAACTCCAGTTAGAATGCGGATCGCTGAGACATATTTACCTGGGACCGGGAGGATTTGACACTGGACAAAGTCCTTCCCAGGGGGAGCGACATCACGCTCCAATCTGTTTCCCAAGCGGCGGGGGTGGGTCAGCTTTAAAGTTCGGGAAAATGCGACATCCTCGCCCGCGTACGGACTTATTGGCGAAACACGTAATACGTAAAGGCAAATCAATAACGCGAAACGAAAGTAATTCCACGATATCACCGGCAGAGAAAGACCGAAAAGCGATTTGCGACCCCGTGCTCGAGGACCGAAAAATTTTACGCGGGTTCGAAAAACCAACCGGGCCGAGCCGACAGGAATCGTGCAGGAGTTGAACATTCCGCGGCTGCACGCGGGCAGTAAGAAGCTCCGAAACAAGCTTAACAGCGCGCAAGTAAAAAGGATAATGATGCTCCCCGATAATATGGATAATGATGGGGATGAAACCACCCCCCCCCCCATTCTGTGCCGAACGTCCGGAAATGTTCGCTATATCGCGACATCACACAAAACTGCGCCTTGCAATACGCACTACATCGCTTACATGAAAGTCGCAACTCTTAATGAATAAAAATCGCTTAATAAATTCACGTGTACAGAAATGGTTCGATACCTCGCGCTTTAGAACACCTGAATCCTTCATCCTAAAAAACAAAACCCATTGGCAACAATCTTCGCGATGGTGAAATTTTCCCGCATCGATTTTGTATGTATATATATATATACATATGCTTGACATAAGCAAAAATTTATTCGCAACTACACACCGAGCGATTCCTTCGAAGCAACGTCTTTCTTTCGCTGGCATAAATACAGGAGCTTTTACACATGTAACATGTAGAATTACATTCCGCACATTAAAGCACCTTCTCCCGCAGTCCAATTCGGGATGGGAAATGCAAATGGGTTTTTTTTTTCTTTTTTACCCCGTTTTTGCCGGAGATTTCGGAGTGTAATTTTGAAAATTGAAGTAATCCTCGCAGCTTAAATCGGGCGGGCATGCGCCGACGACCGAGGGAGCAAGGCAAAAAAAAAAAAATAATTCCGAATTGATATCGATGTTTGACGCTCGTTCCAACAACTCCAAAAGGGCCGTGCAGTAGTCATCCAACCAGAAGATAACAGATAAAAATTACGAAGGTAAAAAATAAAAAGAATTGCATTTTCTTTCCACTGCTGATAGCCTCGTCATGTGGAAAATGTGAAAATTTACGCATGGATCGCTTTCTAAATATATATATATATATATATACATATTCGTTCTCGTTGTTGTGCGAGCTTTTCCGCAATCCTCGGTTTTTCTTATGCAACGAAATTTCCAAAACCACTCCCCTTTCGAACAACATCGAAAACTATTTTGGTTTACTCCTCCGAGTTATGAAACAATTCCCCGCGTGCATTATCATTAACTGCATTTATTCATGATATTTTACGAGTGTCAAGCTCGGCCGGGGCACTTATTAAAAACTGAAAAGGTTTTCACCGACTCACTCGATTCGCCCGGGCTGCGAAGAATATAAGTACATTTTTTCCTTTTTATTCGCAATGCATAATATCGTTACATGCGTGTGTGTGTGTTTTTTCAACGTTTGCAACTCGGCTCGGAAACGCGCAGATTATCGTCAATGCGACACGATCAGAAATAACCTGAATTGCATTGAGAGTCATTTGCATGGCGAGAGCCGCGGTTTCCGTCGGATTTTCCGAATCGGTAGGAGGATTTTTTAAGGTCCAAAGGCAGAACGGAGCCGCACGCCGTTCCTCCGGGTTCAGAGCCGGAGGACAACCGAACTGACGCGATCCGGGCGCCCGTCTGCTGCGGTGATCCGCCCGCGGGCGCCCGGCTTCGCGGCGGGGTCGAAGGCATTCGAAGTCGCCTTTCCCGACCTCCGAAGCCGCGCTTGCCAGCATTTGCGCCCGGAGATCGACTCCGGGCTCCGAAGCGAAACCGGCTAAACGTCGGCTTTTCGCGCCGCTCGCCGAAAACCGTCAAAGCGCCCGAAAATCCATTGAAACTCAAGCTGCTTTTCGGGTACCGACGGTTCGGATTTTTATTTTTAGCATTTGAACTGTTTCCGTTTATAATTCGCGCAATTGCGACAGAAATATCTGCGGGAAACAAAATGTTTTCTGTTGCGCCGGGTGTGGAGACCCATTTCGATTGTCAAACTTCGTTTTCCCGGGTGTGAATTATGCAAAATTCGTGTATCATAATTTAAAATTTTCTTTTCCCCCGCTTTCATTTATAAATCTGTTTAAAGATTTATTTCAAATTAAAGAGGCAATTTTCTGTAGAATTTGGCACAGCGTGCAACTGAATTAACACATCTGTAAATATTTTATTTAAGGGCGATTTGAGCCATGCAGAAGACTCATCTCACCACGTTTACCATTACGTGGACAGACAGTGAAAATATCCGGTTTTTAAGCGAAAGCCTCTTTCTGTACATTAAATAAATGGTCGTTATTATATATTATTCATTGGCCGATTCAATTAATTATTTATATATTATTCTAAATTCATTAAATATTTACGTACATTAGCATTTCGTATTTTTATTCTCTTTTTTTGTGTTCCCTTTTTTAAAATGACTTCTATGCATAATTAAATGTGAAAAAAAACGAAGTAAGGGAGAAAATAAATATTTTCTTTCTGTCTGGTTACATTGGCTGAATAAAAATAGATACCAAGTTGTTATAAGGAAGAAAATTTAGATTCTAATGGGATATTTTAATCCTTTTCAGTTAACATTAGCGAGAGACGCTATTCTCCACTTAGGGAGTTCTGAAATCGATAAGTGTCCATTCTATGGAAAATATTTAAAGCAAATTTAGGAGTAGATCGCTCGCTTGAGATTTTGATTTCTGGCATAATAAAAAGGAAATCGCATCGAAACTGGAGCACAATTGAGATTTAACATCGCTAAAGTCATATTTAAGCAGGGAAAATCCTCCCTTACGTAGGTTCATAACGAGACCCGAACACGTCTGGAATGCCGGAAAAATTCGCTTTTGGCCGAACTTTACTTTTAAATGGAATCTGTCCAGAAAATTATGTCGCGGAAAATTTATTTTAATTGATTACACGGAGTGAAGTTTAATTTTCTTTATTTTCAGAAGAGTAGCGGGAATTTCGGCCGGAGAATCGACCTCGAGAGGTTAGGTAAAAACATCAGGGCAGCGAAAATAGCCGGCAAAAGTAAGTAGAATCCGAAAAGGTAGATAAAATGAAAAATAAATGCGTCTCGAAAGTGGACGCAGAAATTTTCAGTCCCCGAAAACTTCGTTTGCCCAGACTGGAAATGGAACGGAGAACCGCAAATTGGAGCTGAATCTCTCCGCGTCGATAACGATTGCACTCGGGGAAAGGTTCGCCCGGTCGGGAAACTCGGAACATTGGTGTGCGGACAACGGCGCTCGAGCCCTCGCACTTACCAGATGCGGTCGGTCATTTCCAAAAAAAAATATTTGAGGGGCTTTCCGTGGATGCCGGTCATCGAAAATTTGAAATTACAGGGACGAAACAATGCCGGCGGCCCTAAAAAAAATTTATCTCCGCTGAGTTTTCCGCCGGTTCAGGGGCTCGGGAAACGCGTTTCGCTGCAGCGGCACCGTTAAGGAAAGAGACCGAAAAAAGGAAAATGTACGTTTTGAACGCGGGAAAGGATGACGAACGGCTGAAATTTCGCCCCATTTCGATCCGATTTTAAATACGGCCTCTCTCCGCAGAGATTTCCGTCGTCTTCGGATCCCTCGCTGCTGTCGCAGGGCGACTTTTCCTTTTTTTTTTTTTTTTTTTTTACTCGCGCGCATTGTTACTAAAACTGCAGCTCTACCCATTTTTCGTAGATTTCCTCCTGAGCGACAGGACGTTCCCGTTCACGCTTCCATCCGTGCGCGGCGCTCACTGAGCGGGAGCATGCCGAGCGCATTCAAATCCTCCTCCTCGGCGTTTCCAAAGCTGGAACAGAACATCGGTGTCATCTGAACATCGCTGAAAAAAAAAGGGACCGTCTCGGGGGGGGGGGGGGGGGACGAAAAAGCAAACATTAATACAGCACGCTGTAAAAAGCAAACTTATGCAATGCGCGTGTCCCTAGTGGAAGAGGACCGGGAGAAGTAAAATTCGGGAGCTTCAATCATGGAAACGTGACGAAAAGACGCTGCCGAGAACGATGCGGTTTCCAGAGGTAAAAAGCCGATTTGCGCCGCTCTAAAACTCGTTCGCTGAAATTTCAGCTTCAGAGATTAACTATTTATGAAACGTAATCCTCCATTTTCTTATTCCCATCCTAAAAGCAACGGCCCGAAGACTTCAAACGGCTCCGGCTCCGTGCGAGGGAATCCATCAAGTATCTGCAAAATTTATGACTGGAAGAACGTAAAGTGAAATCCGGAATCAGTGCGTTAGATTTTTCAAGGCAAGAGTCTAACCCACTGCCGTCAGCGAAACATGTTTCTTACGGTGTCATGCCTCAACATGTATTTACGTAGCTCGGAATTTTCCGGTCTTAAATGTTTTCCTCCGCGTTTTCTCTGTCGCTCATCCTTGACCCCAATGAAATTTTTCATAAGCACCAATGCAAAATCAATCTGCGGGACATCGATATCGGCTGAAGTTGTCGTAAAATAAAACGAGAACATAAAGTGTGTACGATTGCTTTGGGAACCATAGTTTTTTCGGTTAAATATCAACGCCCGTGGAAATGCAAAGAACGGCATTTTAATTATGTATGAATCGGAAAAGTTAAAAAAAAAAAAAAAAAATTTTTTTTTTACGAAATAAACAGATAAGTCTCTCTTGTTTGATTTTTTATGTTGTTTTGCACGTCAACGAATATGTATTGACTTAAAATAAAGCTTTACATTTGCCACGCAGGAGCAAAATCAGACGGAACACACACGCCGAAGCAAGGTTCTTAATATCATTACAGAACTTTTCCCTCAAAATGATCTAAGAACTGCAAAAGATGAAAAAAACCGAAATAGCTACTTACTGTAAATTTCAACTTGTACTCTTCAAAGTCCTTCTGTTTTCAAGGATGTATTATGATATGAGCACTTTGCCCTTATCGTCAGAAAAATTTTTACGTCTAATTTTATGCCCGGCCCCTTATAAAGCTGTAAATCCGGGGCACACAATAAAGAAAAGAAATTAATTCCGCGGCCATTTACTGTGAAATCTCCGGTTTAAAAACTGTCAGAACGGCGGACGGCAGCAGGAAGAGGGATGGAAAATGACTCTCTAAAGGTACTTAATAATTATCGGTCAAGAAAGTTATGATATTTTGACGGCGCAGTTAAGAATTTTATGGCAGATTAAGTTCGAGGAGTAAAACGGAGGAAAAACTCCATAAAATGAATTGCGAGAGCCAGCCCGGAGCATTCGTCGAGGATCTAACGATTTTCAATTGTCGTCCTCGCGGTTTTCCCGCAGGGAGGGAACCCGCTCCGGGAGCAATTTTCCGAGGGCTTCAGTTTTTGGATTCGAGTGCAGACTCGGTCAATCGCCATCCGAACGCGCTCCGGCAATCGGTTATGGGGCGAGAAATTGCGCCCTTCCGGCGTCTCAGGCCGCCGTGCTAAAAAATTTCGCGGTTCTTCCACCCCTGACACGATCCACCCCTCTTACGTCGGGACAGATAACTCTTCCCGGTTCACTAACCGTCTTTATTTCCTGCATTCTGATCCGATCGATTTGAAACGTTTCGTGCGTGCATCAGCGTTTAGAAGCGACACACAACCGGTAGTAAAATGCCGACGGATGAATATCTTTGCATGCTGAATGATAATTTCGTAAAGGAACGGGTAAAAAATTTTTATGTTTTATGCCGTTCGAATTGTTCCGCTTCAAAAAGAAAAGCAACAAAGCATCTTCAGAATAAAGAATATCGTTAAACGATCGGCGTTTAGTTATACACATAAAAATGCGTCTTATATTCAGAATATAAATTAGATCGATTTCACTTAGCTTTCCCAGAATATAAAGTTATATCGGAAGCTGCATAATCATATTGGAACAGCCACAGGAACGGAGAACACGTAAACTGCATCGAAACTTCGCAGTTCTGAACAGAAGCCTTGGCTTATAACTGACAATAAAAAGAAAGAAGAATTTTTTTATTTATTTTGTACTTTTTTTTCTCTTATTTGATTATGTGATCTCCGATAACATTGTACATTTCATATTAAACGGAATTAAATTTCTTTCGCATTAAATGTCCAAAAAGAATCCGCTTCCATGCTCTTAAAACCGTTTCATCCCCATACGTCTCAATTATATTTAGACAACAGCACGTACACGGACCGATCCACGGCCAAGTACAAAGTAAAAATTTCGTCCTCTTCGGCCGTGTGATGCGGGGAAAATTTCAAGATTCATCTTCAATTTCTGCTGTGAAGTTAAGCCTCGGATGGTTGGTAATGAAGGGAGGCAAAGAGAACCTGGGCCGTTGAAAACATTCCCAGCTCGGCTTATTCGATTTATCGACGATCATAAAGGGATCATGAACGTGGTGGAATCAAAAGGAAAGGCTTTGTAAGAAGAGGATTTCGAGAAAAAAATTCGACAGAAAAGTAGAAAAGGTTTCTCCTATTAGCAAGAGCGCTGCTGGAATAGCTGGACACGTGAACGGAGGATTCGAAGGGCGGAGAATAAGGAAATAACTGTGCAATATTATCGATAAAATGGAACTGAGAAGATCCGAAAAGTGTCGTGTTGCAAAGGAGAAAAACAGACATTTTCGGTGTCAAAGCTCATCACTTCAGATGATTTTACAGCAACAGTGAAAGACGTTGGATGTCCTAGAGGTGTAGATTGGGGAGATTTCCGAGACAGAACAGAAAAAGGTTAAAAGAAGTTATGAATGAAAGAATCCAATGGCGTCGACTAGGAACTGGAAAGGTATTTTGACTTTATACAGGCGCTGTACATGCAAAACGTGAAGGCAGACCGAAGTAAATATCCCGGAATTAGAAAGCAATGCACAGCTTCCTGTTTCCTTTTCGCGACAGAGATCGTACCCGAGGTCGACGTCTACACCCAGGCCTCTCCGTCAGCAACGACAGACAGACTCGAGGCGAAGAACTTTACCCACCCGTTTCGACGGTCCCCGTGCCGTTCTGCACTCGCACCTTCCGCAGAATTGCGTCGAGGTGCGGCGCGCACTCTTGTCAAATATCAGCGTTGCTCCTTTCCCGGGGCGCGGAGGCGTCGCGTCGGACCGGGAAAGCGGCGAGAGCTTTGCCGATCGGCAAATCTGCAGCAAAATCAGAATCAATGGAACCCAACTTCTGAGGATCCTCACGTTTCCTCCCATCGTGCAATCGTGTCCGAAGACGTCACCTCATCCCCAGGAGCGCTGCTTCAGTTGTCCTTTCCCTGACTACATCGTTATGATGAATCTTTTGCACACTAACTTGTTTCCCGGATCTCCGGCCATGGAGTTTGTAAAACTGACAAATCCTGTAGTATGATGTGCGTCTCCTGCAACGAAGATGACAGCCTTTTCCCATTGATATTTTCAATATTTTTATGACCGGCTTTAAACAAAGAGAGCGCGTGAAAAATTCTTCCTTTTTAATTTATCTTTAGCATTACGTTAACAGCCTGGTATACATTTACATATACGTTTCTTATTATCGGTTACTCGATGTTGATAATCTAGTCGTCTAACTTATAGGTCAAGCCATTTAAGTCTTTGTTTCATTTTTTGATGTAATTCGTTCTCGAACTGTCTCATCCTTGGGTGTTAAAGCTTATGCTACCCAGGACATGATTAAGTCGCACTCATCATAAACGTGAAATGTTTAAACCCCTCCCTACAGCTGTATGCCACGTTAATAATATAAATTGTGACAGTATTGTGTAATTAATATTGATTTCAATTGTCGAATCAAATTTATACATTTTCCATCAACATCTGGTAAAGCCGCTAATCAGCACTATTCGTGCAGGAACAGAAAAAGGGATTATGAGAATTTATTTCATTCGTCGAGCATTAATTTCAATTACTGTTCCAAAAGCAAGTGTACAATTTACAGTGAAATAAATCGAAAGATGTTGATTATCAACCTAATCAAAGTTTGGCTTTAATGAGAGAAACTACCGCCCTGTCATGTATTTATATTTTTCGCATGCTAGCCTAAAAAGCATGCCTTATTTATATGGCAGTGAATGATATTTATTGGCCCCTTAATGATTAACAATAAATCCTTAATTCCAAGTATACTTCTACACTTGCATTAAAAGTGTATCGCCTGAGATGTTTTTCGAATTTAGTTCAAGAAATTTTACCTGTTTTCTTTCAAAACATTTCGGATTGGCTTGAATTCTTCATAAGACACATCTACTTGATGTCTAGGTTTGACGGATCCTTCCGCAACCCCGTTTTCTCTTCACTTGCTCGAATATTACAATTTGAATTTCAGCACCTCTGTCGAGATTTGCATTTCTGCCCGAAAGTCTCTGGCTTTTGTTCCGTTCGCCGGAAACAATTGCTCAGGAGTCTTACACGAAAAGGCTGTGACTGGTTGACCGGAGATTCGCACCGGTTTGAATCCATCCCGAATTATTCGTCGTCGGCCTCTGCCGCGGGCGTACTTTTCCTTTGCCATTTGCTCAAGCACGTACCGCCGTATGTGCGCCGAGATATTTGTGTTTTTGTCAGGCCGATAAATTTTTTTTTTCTCTCCCTATCTCTCTCCAAACGAATTTTAAGTGCGGCCCAGACATTAAAAATTTCAGCTTATTTCTAGCCCCCTCAGGCCCGGATCCCTTAACCAAGCCGCAAAAAAAAAAAGACGCATATTGGACTTGCAATTAATACAAACACTTAAGAAATTAAAACACGGAAGGCTTTTCAGAAAGCAGAGGAAGAATATCTCCTTCGTGTTCAAACTTACTTTTCTTCCATGAATGTATTTAAATTGTCTGTGATGCAAAAAAATTTTTCAGTTATAAGAAAAACTATTTAAGCCATGCCTCGAATATAAATCAGGCCGAGATTAGACTTGATGTAAAAGATTTGCGTGCAACATTCCCTTTTTGAAAAAAAAAAAAAAACGTTTTATACGCTTAATAAATAATTTATTTAAAGAATTTCTTTATTTTCTCGAAAGGCCTGCAAATTATTATGCGAATAATACTGTTCAAAATATTTCCCAAAGCCATCTAATGCGAAATTTTAGCAGTTTCCAAGGTTTCAGGCGGATGAATGGGAAAGAATCATGTTGTATCAAACATCGAATGTAAATTGCCGCATAAAAGTGAGAAATACGTTGGTTTTTTCGGATAATAGTTCCTTCAGCTTTTATTATTGAACCTATAATTTCTTTTTTTTTTTTTTTTCATAAATGAAGCGAAACAGGAAAATGCGGAGCAAAGAGTGTTGATTAAATCCCACATGAACTTTACGGCACTTCTTAATGGCAGTCGAACCTCTTAATAATATAATTCTGCAGGAAAGTTTTATTCGACAATAAAAACCGCATTTCAAAATCCACCCATTAAGTGACACAAACCGTGAGTTTCATGCATCGGGAGAGTGTACAGACAACATTTTTTTTTTTTTTTTTTAATTTTCATAAAAGTAAATGATTTCGCTTTAATAACGTGACACAATTTTCGAATTTCAACAGGATATTTCCCACGTGCAGTCCCCGCAACTTCATCTTCCACGTAAGTCATCATTTGCACGAAAAAAAAGGTTTAATGCGCGAAACCCGGAAAATCTCTCCGTTCGGCAATGCCCAAGATTAAAGAGTGCCGGCTCGGAAACATTATACATGACATGCCACAGGCACGGACTCGGGAGGAGTCGAACATCGCACTCGCTTACAACAATTGTCACTGCTGGTACGCATCGTCATCGAATGCCAAATATTCCCGGGGAGGGTTCGGAAAATGTCGATTAGGTCTAAGGTTAACTTTTGAATAATTAAATCGTTCGATTTTTCATTATTTTCATCGGCAAAGAAAGGAAGGGAAGACTGTAAAACCTGGGACCGTGATGCGATCCGAAAGACTTCGCACCAAAACGTTTCCAGGGCCTTTTGATGGAGAGCGAACAAAAATTTTTTTGCATTTGTTACCGCAGCATTAATCTAAAGCAAAAACTTTATTGCTCTAATTTTCCATCACGAAGCCCCGGCGCTTTCAGTTACCGCGGTGCGATTTAACGCTACCGAATAACCACCGCAGCACCGAAGCATGCAAATGTCTCGCAGTGCAATACACGTAAATAATATATATATATATTTTTTTTTTGTTTTACTGAACATCATTAACACGACCCGCGTCTGACGCGTATTCATTTGCCGCGTTTGATTCTGCGATCTCTGCTTCGGCTTTAAAGAAAATTGCAATTTTCAACGTGCGTCAGATATTACCCGATCAGCGGTGCCGAAAATTGTTGAATGGGCAAAGAAGGTGATTCGGACTTTCGGAACCATTCCATGAATATTTTTTTTTAAAAAAGTAAAAGAAAAAACTAAATTTTTGCAGTGACATATTGCAGGCGAAACTTAACGATAAACGCAACCAATGTGATTGTTGCAAAAAAAAAAAATCAACCTGATCAATTGAAATTGTGTGTATGTGTGTGTGTGTGTTTTTTTTTTTTTTTTGTCATTATTAATAAACATAAAATGTCAAAATGTCAGTTTATGAATTTCACCAGTGCTGGTCAAGGCGATCGAAAACCGAAAAAAGATCCCTGTAGCGGGCTTGGTTGATGAAAATACAGTCATGCACTGGCGTTGGACCGGGCGTTTCGGTTCGAAGCATTTCAATTGAACATTCACTTGATCTCAACATGTTTTTATTAGCCATTTCTGTACCAATAGCCATTACAAATGGAAAGAAACAGTACGCATCCGATGACAAACAAGATGGGGCGACTTCTGCTTTCATTTGACAGCGAAAAAATCCTCGCTTTGACTTTTGAAAAACCGAATAAAACCCTAAGGAAAATTTATTTAAACGTCAAAAACAAGAAAAACCCATGAATTACAAATCTTTCCGGACGTTTTTGCTTTGCTTCGGGAAAAGCCATTGCTGGGCTTTGCCTCTTGAACCTCTCTTAATTTATTCTTTTTCTTTTCTTCTTCCCCGAGATTGCGAAGATTAGTTTAAGATTCTTCCGCATGCAAATTCCCTTTGGGAGAAAGGAGCTACCTGCATTAGAATGTAATTTACAATTTTTCCAGTTTTTGTTTCCGGGCGAAAAAGTTTGAGTTTTCACGGGCTCTTAACACAGAACAAAGGGTAAGGGAATGGGAATGGTATAAGTCGCCTAGGGGAGACGTCTTCCCGGCAGAGAGTAAAGGAATGAAAGCTGATATTCAAATTCTGATTTTTTTTTTTTCCACTTTGAGTCGTGCCTGACGGAAAATTTTTGAATCGCCTCAACACCTCGAAGGCAAAAGGACTTTCAATGACGTTTATGAATAGCCTTTCTCCCCAAAGGTTCGACGAATCGGATTTTGCTGAAAAAAATCAATTTCCAGGCGAAGAAATCAATTTTGGAGCGGTTTCTGATCCAGCCGTGGATTCCTTTTTATTTTTATTTCTTTTTTCGAAAAAGCCATAAATTCATCCGCACATCGTCGAAACGAAAACATTTTTTGTTTTTTTTTTTCTCCGACAGAAGCGGAGATTTTCATTCGTTCGAAATGAAATTATCAAATTTTTTTCTTATCTTCACCGATAAGAGTTAAACGATCGCTCAAATGCCTTTATCTCGTTCGAGATTTCCCGTGCGATGCCTACTTCAGGCACCGCCGAACAAGGGACGGAATCCCATGCAACTTCCGGGCAAACGAAGAGGATGAAAAACCGAAATTAAGATAATCCGCCGGGATGAAAAGCCTTTTGTTTCATAAATTTGAAAAGATTAGAAAATTGGCGAGACAATGGAGCTGCTCTCCGAGGACGAGCTTGCCGACAGCGCAAAAAAAAAAAAAAAAAAAAAAAAAAAAAGATTGGAATCTTGCCTTGAAAAAGGGGTGCGAGAGAGAGAAATGGGAAGCTCCTGCAGGAGACGTTCTCGCGGAGAAAGGTTCTGCCTTCCTTAAACGGAACCAGAATCGAACGCATTTCTGCCAGAAGGATCGAATACAAAAAACCAATTACTTTCGGATTGCCTGACGTGAATGAAAATCAGGAATTTCGAAACCTGTCACGGATCTGCTGGTTCCAGCGTGATTATAATCAACCTTTGACGGAAATTAACACCGGTTTTCCGGTTTCTCGATATATCGAAGTGTCAAGACAGACAGTCCGAGACCGCTTGCTCTTAAATCCCTGTCTGCAAATGTCCTCGCGTGTTCTCTTGCGGACTTGTAGTTTCCTCCCCCCCGCTTTCCTCCGCATCGTTTGCCGGCATTTTAAGCCCGGTCCCACGATAAACTGCAATTTTGTCATTTATCGAAATTCGAAGGCGTCGCCTTGTGTGGACCCTCAGGCTTCTCGTGACACAAAAACATAACGTTTAGCTGCTTTTTACATGGGACGTCAGTCCCGAAGTATTTTTTTCAAGCATGTCCTTCCGTTACCAAAAGTCATTCAGACCATTAAATTTTGCTCAAAGCTGGGAAAGTTTTAAAAATTTTCTTTTACCTTTTTTGCTGACCTTAAATCCGGGGAGACCGAGCGAAGACACTCACAGACAGAAATTCGAGAATCGCAGTCTCAAAATGTCAGTCACTGCGATTCAATGAGTCTAAAAACCATCAATCGGACCCTAAATTGATCCCTTAAAATTTATATTCATAATCATATTAAGTCTTTACTTGATGATAGATTTTTGACTAAATTCAAATTAACAGTTTTCAGTGGGTGTAAAATAGTTATCGATCCACAACGATGAAAGAATTGAAAATGCCAATTGTTACAAACAAATTTGTACATTTCCGTATTCATAATACTTGTGTCCTCTGTCCTCAAGCTTTAAGCAAGATTTCCCAAGACTATTAACTTTCCATCATTTAATTATCAATTATTGTGAAACATAAAATGACATGAAATGATAAATCCTTTGAATTCGGGAATAAATAATATTGGTATTATTCCACTGACCGTGATGCAAAAAGTACCGAATAATCGAAATGAAAAGACAATAATTTTTAATTAATTATCGGAATGAACTGTATATGGAACCTTAAATATCTAAATGCCCAAACAAATTTCGGATTCTTTGCGATAAGATTCGGTGATGCCCAAATAACTTATTCATAAGAAGTTAATTCACGTCAAACAGCATCCCGTTTGTTAAATGTTATTTTTATTGTGCAGTTTAGAAGCAATATTCGAATTTATTAATTTAAATAACGGGAGAAGGACGGAAAAATTATAGGCGCACCTCATAGCTCCTCTCCAATATACAAATTATTAAACTTACCTAGAACAACAAAAATATTTGAGTCACGCTCTCGTTTCAATTCCCAATTCACCGGGCACAGCAAAGCCGAAAATGTCTGCCTGTCTAATTGGTTATTCATGAAACATGAATCGGCAAAAGTATATTCAACTTCGACGTTTTAAAGGAAAAGTCACAATTGCATGCTCTGGAGAGACGCTCAATAAGTCAGTTGACATCCTTAAAAATTAACTAGCGAAGTGGATACCTCTCCCAAAGTCATGAAATTTTAAATGATGATCTGAGTTTCAGACAACAACAGCACGGCTGGAAAACTGCGTTTTCCGGGGCACCGCTCAAAATCGCGGGAGAGTTAAAAATAATTAAAAAGGGAAAAGAAAAAAATTTCAGTTTCGGTGATCCACGATTTAGGGAATTTTCCCCAATTTCGATGGCGGATTCACACATTTTTTCCCGCTTACCCATTTGTAAAAGCTCACATCGCAAGAGCGGCGAAGGGCAAGATCCTTAGCTTTGGAAAAAAATGTCTCGGGTTCTCAAACTAAAGAGGCATCGGAATTTATCGCGACAAAAGCTCCGACGGGAGAAACGAAAAAAACGTCTCGATTATGCAAAAAGAGGCGGGCGAAAGGGGCTCCATCATAATGTACCGCAGTTGGTACGTCGCTGAATTTTATTTTCCCCCCGCGATAAAGCGCTTCCGGTAAACGCATGCAGGAAGCGCGAGACAACGAGACGGGAAAATGGGGAAAAACCTTCCAGCCTTTCGCCCGGTTTCGATCTCGGCGCATGAGTTGGTTGATCAATAAGAGAGAGACCGAATCGAGCCTTTCGAGGGCCGTTCACTGTCCCGCATCGAATGTCGCCGCCCCGACGATAACTCCCGAAAGGGAGCGTCAGGAGCTGCCCCCCCATTCCGGGGAGTTTCCTTTTCGGCAAGCGTCGGCCCCACCCTCCCGGGGGGCGAGACCCCGAAGTGCGGGGCGCTCCATCTCCGGCGATTTTTCCCCGTTTCGTTAGCGCTTTCGAATCCCGCGAGAGCGTCGTCGTTGGGCGCCTCGTCGCTCGGAAAGGGCCTCGGAAGTGAGCCGTCGGAGGTGACGGTCATTCGAGCGGCAGTCGAACGCGTGCAGCATCCATGTGCAGGCGTCACCATGGAAACCTTTTCCCCGGATGTTGCGAAAAGTCTGCTAAAATTTTTTGGAGCGGCTTTAATAAAAAATCTATGTCTCGTTTCGCTGCGCAGACTTTCCCGGAGCCTCCACAACTCCTTTCGGGGGGACGAACGGGCGGGTCGCGGGAAAGAGCATTTGCGGGTCGGATTGATCGGTAAAAGGGTGGACATTGCCGATCGCGCGAGGATTGAGCTGCACGTTCGCTTCCATCGTGAAAAATCCGCTGCTGACTGTTCGGGTGAGACAGCCTCGCGCCAGTGAGGAAGCGACTCGCGAGCTTCCTTTTCCTCCACCGCAGTTTTTCGAAAATCGAAATTTCCCGAATTTTTTCATTCTCCAATAAATTCATTTCAAATATTTCACATTCAAAACTGAAACTGAATGCAATAAATTCAGCAGGTTCCTTTTCCTTTTTTTTTTTTTTTTCATTTTCAGCATTTTTCTCATGCTCATCACGGAACGTTTTCCGATTTTAAACACTTGTAAATGTTTTTCCGTTTTCTTTTCCGGCCGCTTTTGACCGCGGCTTGAATTTGATCGAAAATTTCATGGTTTTTAGTTTTCCCCCGGCGTCGGAAAGCCTGATGCGTGCACTTATCGCACCCTTTTACCTTGTAAATAAATTCATCGTCATTCCGTGTGAATACCCGAAATATTTGGTTTTTCAGACAAGCCATGGCGGTTGAAAGCAGCGAGGCCAAAGCGAAGAGATTGAATCTTGAGAGGGCTTCCAACTTTATGAGGCAGTACAGGGATCCTACAAGCCGGGAGCTGAAAAAGCTCTCCGCCAACCAGTTCATGGAGGTCTGGAGCCACTACGACAAAGACGGTGAGCCTGAGGAGGATTTGGGAAATGTATGCGTCTAATCTGATCAACGCACGATGAAATTTTTTAACAATTTCAGGGAATGGCTACATCGAAGGGACAGAACTGGACGGTTTCCTCAGGGAATTCGTATCGAGTGCTAATGCAACCGACATCAGTCCGGAGGTAAGCGATTCAGCGACGAAGCCGCTGGATTCTCCCAAAAGCGAGCTTTGACATCCCTGAAAGCTGAGTGAAACGATCGCGTTTTCGCGAAGTTTTTCTACAGGTTGAAAACCTAACTTTTTTTTCTGAGGGGTGAAACCACATTTCTCCTTATTTCTTTGTTAACCATCTTGGATTCCGTCTCTAATGCCACGGCCAGCTCCGCTGTCGGGGACAAACCTTTTCACAGACATATTTTTAATCGAAGAATTCCTCTGCAGCCATTCACAGTCGATCCCTCTGCTTGACGGTAGAGTTCTCAACACGCCAACAATCCTCGGGCCTGTGAAAAACGTTCCCGGTCCGCCACAATATTGGTTCCCGTGACACGGCAAGAATATCAAACAGAAAATTTATTGTCCGGCTCTTGCCCCCCGAACGTTCCCCTCAGACAATTCCAATTTTCCGGCCTTAGCCGCAAAGGAAAAATTTCTCCTCGTTCTCTGCCTTTTTCTGATCAATTCCTTGCCCCGAATCATGTTCCTCGTTCGCCTCCCTTGTAATAGACTTTGACACACTCCGATAGGGGCAGTTTCAAAAAGAAAAATTTTCACCTTTGTTTTGATATCTGGCAAAAGCATAAATCATCCCGGTAGGAGGGCGAAGACCATTCCCTAGACGGTAATCGCAAAGACAAATGGCAAGTCTTATTTAAACGCATCTGTTTGCTTTCGTTTTCCAACATAAACAGTTGAAAAAGATGGATGTGGAGGATAAGCCGGCCCTAAGGGTTGAGGAAAATAAAATAATGGTAATTAAACGCAGGGAAGAAAAAAAACCCAAGATTTAGAGGCGAATTTTTCCATCCGGACGCAACGATGGCTGGAAGTGCTGGATTGCCGATGCGGAGTGCTCGTCCGGATTAGCTCGCTGTGGTGCTCGCTGATTTATCGTCCTCGAAGGAGCAGGAAGAAAAGGGATCACGATCTTTTTCCGGAGGAACATTCTCCAAAAGAGACTGCTGACCGTCTCCGTCTCCACTTCCTCTAATGGCGACCTCTTCCCCTTCAGTCATTTCCGCTTTATTTAATCTGAAGCGCAAACGCACCAATCAGATATTCATATAATTATTGCTCTGGAAATTTTCACAGGCAAAGGATTACCTCGGGCGAATACGCTCGATAAATGGGCTCCTTGGATAAATGAGTCAGTGAAATTTCATCACAAAGCCATTTCAACTTCTGTTCCAGGCCGTAAGCGATGCCATGCTCGTAGAGCTGAAGCAGTGTTTTATGGAGGCCTACGACGATAATCAGGACGGGAAAATAGACATCCGCGAGCTGGCGCAACTCCTGCCGATGGAGGAGAATTTTCTTCTTCTCTTTCGCTTCGACAACCCGCTGGAGTCCAGCGTTGAGTTCATGAAGGTGAGCGACCTCGTGCGAACGCCTATCTCGAATGTGCAGCATAGGTTAATGCAGCATTAATGTGCCGGACACGCTTAAGAACGACACGCCACGCGCCTAAAGATTGCGAGTTTCCAGTTTGAAGTGCAAAAGTAAGGCGGCATATTTGTATTTTGGTGGCACTCCAGTTTATAAAACCAAGTACGAAATTAAGAAACTTGACTTGAATAAGGAGCTACTGTAAGCCGTCGTAAGATACGCATTGACAAGAAAATTTAACATTATGCCGACCACCGGTGTGTCAGATATCTGATGCGGGGCATGCGGCGTGATCCTCCGTCAGCAGCCGATGAATTCGTTTTTTTAGCTTTCCTGCCCTTTCCGAGTCGAGAACAGATTCCTACGGTGCCACTTGCCTCACGAACTGAATTCCATCGTGCTCTGCGACGGAGCATGGTTCAGAAACCAATTTTGCAGATGGAAAAACAGTGAGCGGAACAGTTTTGTGATTATCATAAAAATGCCGTTTCGATTTTGGGAAATTCCTTTTTCAGATCTGGAGAGAGTATGACACCGACGGAAGCGGATACATAGAAGCTGACGAGTTAAAAAATTTTCTCAGGGATCTCCTCAAGGAGGCAAAGAAAATAAACGACGTCTCGGAGGATAAATTGATAGAATATACGGATACAATGGTAAATTAAAAGTCGGAAAAACCTCTTTTAAAATTTCACTTCATTAAGTTTCGGTACATTTACCTCAATAAGAAAAAGAAAATTGTTACAATTTTTCCGGAAACCTTTTTTTTTTTTTTTTTTTCTCTTTTCCTTATTTCTTTTATTTTCCCCGCTGAGTGATTTGCAAATCTTTATTGCAGCTTCAAGTGTTTGATGCGAACAAAGACGGAAGGCTGCAGCTTTCGGAAATGGCAAAGTAAGTATCAAAAAAGAATGTGTAGCGAATGCCATGTTTTTGCATCGGAGAAGCGACAGTAAGCCCGTCGCTACAGATATTTACGTTTACCGAGCGAAAATCAAATCGAAATTGATCTTTTCAATCTTTCAGATTGCTGCCGGTGAAGGAAAATTTTCTTTGTCGTTCAGTGTTTAAGGTATATGAAAAAATTTTAAATTTTGCGATAAACAATTGTGATAATAATTAGAAATGTCTTATTTGGTCGCTCCGTGGCATGTTTCATTGATAAACTGTGTTGTTCACACCTTGAACCAACCTTATTTTTGGTAGCTTTGTTGAGCACTTCGTTATGTATCCTCTGAAAAACTGTCTCTGTCTCTATTCCACACTGTAACTCTTCAGAAATCTGTCAATCAAGGTTTCTCAATCTTTTTCACCCACAGTAATATTTACAATACAAACAGCAGATATATATATGCATGTATCCTTACTTTTATCGACGTAAAACTAAACCGAGAAAGAATGTTAAATATTGTAAAGAAATATTAGGTTTCAAAACGAAAGCGAAGCATTCTTGTTTGATATTAATATTTTTTAAATTAATAACTTTAATTATTAATCGCTGTATGATATTATATTGCTAATTAAGAGCATTGATTTTACCATGCAGCTCAACATTAATTAATTATTTCATTACACGTGAGATTTCTTTCATACGATGATTGAACATTGAGAAACGTTGATTTCAGTGAAATTTCGACTGAATGCCGACAATAAATGTTCTTTTCAATGAAAAATTTCATACTTCATTATTTATTATACCTCTGAATGTATTAATTAATTTTAATCTTGTATTTATTAGGAGGGGCTTGAAGTAAGTTTTGCAAAGACAAAACCAGTAAAAAAAAAAAAAAAAAAAAAAGAAAAAAAGAAAACTATGAAAATTTTTAAATTTCGCTTGCCGAATAAGAATTTTCCTTTTTCCATTAAATTTGTAGAATGCGGACAAGTTCATTTGTTGCAAAAAAGCTTCAGCAGTTACGTTAACCAGCAATAACTGTCAACAAAAATTAAACAAATGTTCTGCTGAGTTCGCGAATATAAGTGCCTGATACCTGAGCAGATATAAAAAAGTATGCGGTCAAATTAATATTTCATTATGAGTTTCGCAAATGGTTCTATCACTGTTTTACATCGCACTTAAAACTAATCTTAACGCTAAAAGCAATTATTTAAATTTATTTACGCCCGTTTCGGGAGTCTGTATTGTCTGTAACATAAAATGACGTTAATAACAGAGAAAAGCAAAATTCTTATTTGCTCAAATTTATCTCTGCTTGTATTTCTTGTACTAATTGCTTTGATTTTTGCTGCATTTAAAAAAAAAAGCCTGGAATATTTTACCTGTTTCAAAGGATTCCCACTTGTTCATATTTTCTTGATTTTCATATTAATTAATATGAATGGTGATACAATCGCGTGCATTTACACGTGGTTTGATCTTTTTATTTATATATATTATTACTATTAAATGAAAACTATATATTAATATGATGTATGTATTACTTTTCACGAGGAAAAAGGACAAATCGCCCGTTATTGTGAATTATTGATAAATTTCGTTATAATTCTCACTTTTATCGGCGATTATGAGTAATTTCCGAATAAATATGATGCATTTAATAAACTCCGCCCAATATGTTGTTTTTAATATAATCTAATGCAATTCAGTCTAACCAGAAAATAAAGGTGAACATCCCGTTTTAAGGTAAAGACTCCTTCATTTTCAATACATTATTCAGTACAGTAATCATCTTAAAGATCCTCAGATAGACGTTTAACCTGGAAATAATTAGTTCGAATGTAGCTTGAGGAGCCTCACAGAAAACAGAACGAAGGTAGAACGTGTCAGGCGTTAAAATTTCGAACGGCCCTTTGTTAATAACGACCATCGGAGGTAAAGTTGGCAGATCTCAACAGCGGCTTGGGATGCGCAATCGGTCAAGTTAGTCGGTTCATTTAGTATTTGTTCCGATTAGTCTTTTATTTGGTAACGTATTAATGTTCAAACAATACAATAGCAGCTCTTAGATTCGCTTGCGAAACAATGATTCCGGTAGCATTAATTTAATACCAATTATTAAGAAGCGACCTTACATCTTCGATCATATCTCCAAATTCTGCTTCACCAATTAGCTAAGTTAAAAGCAAATATAATTATTCCAAAATACTGGCAAAATACTTTGATCTGTGATGAAAGACTTTGCATCCATGCATCCCGCAAAAGAGAGCGGCTGAATGCCGCAAAATCTGATGTTCTGTAAGAAAAATCTAGCTGGGAACCCTTTCTAAATTCATAGCTTAGGTTAGATAAGGCTAAAGTCGTTTTGTGCAATTTAGTTATTTTGCGTCAAAAGAGAAATATATATATATATATATACATTTACGTGTAGATTTAGCTGGAGCTGAACGATAACCGATGTAGCAATGCTTCTGAAGGTTTATATGCTAAACTTAAAAGTATTTTGTTAGTCAAAAATTTTACGGCTAAAATGTTTTGCACATCAAGGCAATATTTTGAATTGAGAGTGGCTGCTTTCTGCCGGATTCCTAACAGTTTCCTGTCCAAGGAAAAATAAGTTTTATTTTTCTCTTTCCAGGGTGCCACCAAGTTGACGAAGGAAGATATCGAAAGGGTTTTTTCGCTTTATGACAGGGTAAGTTTTGCGACGAAGCAGGAATATTGCCGTCGAGACACCTCCGGGGAAAAAAAGAAATTCGATTCTTCAAAAATATTGCTTTAGATTCTTGCACGTTGCCGCGAACGATTCGATAAAAACGGCTTTGTACCAAAATCATGTTATTAAAAAGGTAAAGGCGTCCGAAGGAAATACTGGAGATTCGCACCTGAAGGGAGATTATTTCACTTGCCCAATCTTAAATTTCTTTTGTATTGGCGTAAGCCTTATTGCCGCAGAACAGCAAAATTTTACAGGCTCCACAGCAACATCGGCCAAGTTTATCTGTTGCTAATATCGGTCATCGCTTAGGTGATTTGAAAATTTAGTTATTTTTTCATAATTCAAATTCCGGTAAGTTTTTACCGAAAAAAAAAAAACCTTCCTTCACCCTGTCGATCTTCCCTGCCATTTGGAGCTCCGCACGTTTGACTGATGGAACGTGAGCGATGCATCATTACAAGCAATGTTTATTACCTCCAGCGCATTTTTTAGAGGCAATATTCTCGAATAACTAAAGATGCATTTATGATGCACACTGAAATCGGTTTCCGCTGTAAATTGCAGGACAACAACGGTTCAATAGAGAACGAAGAGCTTCGCGGATTCCTTAAGGACCTCCTGGAACTGGTCAAGAAAGACTACGATGCTGCCGACCTGGAAGAATTCGAGGAGACCATATTGCAGGGAGTTGACTACAACCAGGACGGAAAGATAAACCGGAAGGAGCTGACCATGATACTTCTGGCCCTCGCGAAGCATTCCGCGGAGGAGGAGACCAAGTAGAAAGCATTCGCACCGAGCATTAAAACCCACTAAATTATTACTTTATTTTGTCTTATTTTACCATTCATAATAACATGGAGTGAATTTTTTTTCTGTCTTTCACGTTTTTTTCTAACTCTTTCGATGAGAATTTTTCAGCAAGTTTAAAATTTATCCAAACTTGTTTAATAACACAAAAATAAATGGTTAATTGTATTTCGTGTCGTGTATACTCCAAGTGTGAATTGTCAGAGTACAAACAGACAAAAACATAAATCAACTAAGATGAAGTTTTACGATTTATTTTCAAAATTGTTCTCTCCCCTTACGGCAGTAACCACCTTCTGGAGGGAGGAGGAAATAATTTTTCTTTTCCATTGTGAATTACTCGAACGAAAGAGACATTTTTAGCGGTTAGGAAACTTTATATTAGCTAAAACGCTTCCCTTTCACCACGTAAACCTTTACCAAATCAAATAAGCAAACCTTGTTCTGCTTACCATCCAGATATTTGCCTGTTACCGCTCAGGTAAGCCTTAAATGCTTATTGTTATAATATAATGAATCTTTATACTTTATCATTTGGCTTATATATTAGATTTTCAAACCGGGAAACCCTTTGAATATATTTAATTACTTCCAGTTTTGCTTAAATCTCATTAAGTAAAGCCTATAAGATAAATAATATGTAGTCGTCTTGAATATATTCATACAATAATTCAAACTGTAAAATATTACAAAATTGTTTAAACTTAATTTCGTCTTCAACATGTTTTGGATTTATATTAACGTCGCTTTTTCGAATTTGAATAACATAGTTGCTATATGTTTTCTGATAATTGTAATGAATTAAGAGTTACAAAATATAATTTTTTTTACACCAAATAAATTTTCAAATAACATCATAAATTAAGAAAAAAAAAATATACATAAAATAGTGTTTATCTGAGCCTCAAAAAAAGTTTTTTTTTATAATTGAAGTTCTGAAATCGAATGATACAGGAAGAAAATTATGATATCGGAAATATGAATTTTCTATAGGAATCATTATTAAATAATGTTACTACTAAGTTATTTTACATTAGCATTCATTCGGATATAAAATTTTGTAAAAATAGTAATCAGAACTATTACAGTATCTTTGAAACACGTTTTTAAAACATTTTTTTTATCATACATTTTCATACAAAATATGTCACTTTAATTCGTGCTTAATTGTAATTTCTTAAGTAGTTCTTATAGTTTGATTTTCATAAAGCATAAGACATTCAAAGTTTTTTGTATTCTTTAAATGGGAGTAGCAATTTTTAAGAACACCGTATTAATATTAGATTTCACTGCAAACTTAACTTCTCATTTCTTATGTAGTTTCGGCTTAAAAAAAAAAAACATCACATAAAATCCTATTGCACTCTAAAAAAAATTTTAAAAAAGCCTTACATACCGATTTTTAAATTAAAGTATTGTTCCTTAATTCAGTTTTAATATGTCCCATCGATGGAGGACAACAAAAATAATAATTTATATATTTTTGTATTGTTACGTAGTTATTTCTAAACTGAATAATATCAATTTTTTTTGCAGAAAATCTGGTCATAAAAAATGAATAATATGTTTATGAAGTACTGTCTATTATCAGCATCAAATAGTTATGTACAATGTACAGAAATTAAAGATTTTATTTTGGGTTAAAAAAAAAAAAAAATAAAATAAAATTAACGACCAAAACTAGCATGGAAACATAAAAAAGATTGAAAAAAATTTATATCTGGATATTTTAGTTTCACAAAGAATTTTTTTTTTTTTCAAAAGTTAGAGAATATTCTTTACTTTGATAAATAGCACAAAATTTGGCAATTAGCAGATTAATTTAAATTGGAAGGATTATTAAGAGTTAGCCAGGAAACCATTAGTTTATATCTAACCATCTAAAATTTTACATTATCCCCGTGAAAAGGCATTTTTTTCAGCTTGAAATGATTTTTATGATTTCTCGAGTTTACACTTCTCACGTTTTTTAGAATAACTTTTAAAAATCAATTATTTTAATTATTGGTTCATAAAATTTAAAAAAAAAAAAAAAAAAAAAAACGTGATCCTTAAAGCAAATCCAAAAAGGAGTTTGTCGATTATCTCCAAAATTACTGAAAAGAACAGACAATCAATAGCAGTTAAAATTCCTCAGATAATTTCTCTTGACTATTTGACAAAAAAAAAAAAGAGAAAGCCGTCAGTAAACAAATTATTCATATCATTGTGTACTGTTAATTTATACTGAAAATTATAAATAGTTTCTAATTACATGTCTCTCACATAATCAACGTATAAGGTTAAGGCAGTGATTTGAATTCAGGATTCGCAATATTTGCGTTAGACGTTTAAGATACCGCGGATCCGATTCTTTTTCGGTTAATGTGACGCTCCCATTTACAAATTTATTCAATTCTAATATGTATAGAAGAACTGATGAGATTTTTTTTTTTTTTTCACTTCAGCTTATGAAACTGAAAATTAATCGGTTAGCTGCCGGAAAATGGTCGAACGAATAATTTGGTTTTTTTTTTTTTTTTTTTTAACGTTTGCTGAGAACAATTATTTTATCGTCAAAAATGTCAATTGAGTTTAATTGTAGTGTCTAAAATGGAGATGGGCTTCCTGCATTAGGTCGAAAAAAATTATTTAACTATCACAAGCAGAATTGTCGTATGTCAGCATCTTCATGAAAGCATTTTTCTGAAACCGAAGTACATTTATTCGCGAAAGGTCACCGATTCAATTTATCAAGTCCAAAACGCAAATAATAATAATAATCATTATTTTAATTCAGTTCAAAATTTGCCCAAGCCTCTTAACCGGAGGATATTTTTATGTGAAGGCAATTCGTGGCATATACCAGCAGCGTAAGAATTAAGCTAGGTTTGGGTGAGTTGATGAGAGAATTATTAATTAATATTATCGGCTTTTCTCAATTATTTTATATTTAATGGCTTTGCATTGAGTTAAAATAATTGATTCTTTTAATTTTTTTATTTTTCCAACACATTTTTTTTGCCTCTTTTGGACTTTTGTTCGGAATCGTAAAATTTCGCGAAAATATGCTTTTTTAAAAATCAATAATTTTGTATTATGGTCTTGATATAAGTACTTATATTTGTTTTTCAGCATTTTCACGTCACGACAACACAGCAAATGAGTAAAAAAAAACTAAAAAAAAATTCAGAATAGTTATTATTTCAATGTGATATTAGGATATATATATATATATATATGAAATGATTATGTTTTTTTCATAATCATTTATAATTTCATAATCATAAAAATATCCTGCTTGTTCTAAATTCAATTATAAGAAATTTAAAAAGTAATTGTTTTAATGTATCAATTTTTGATGTAGTTTCATTTAATGGAAAGTTAAAAAATTTAATGTATCGTATAATACGTATTCAGATCATAATTGTCAGATGAACAAAAAAAAAAAAGTTAATCTTATTATAATGATAATTATTAATATGAAATTTTTAACATGTTATTAACACCACTGTTATTTGTTGAATTATAGTTTACTATTATTTTAAACTGAGACTTTTTTAAAATCCTCTTTATATGATACTGAAAATGAGTACGTTAAGCCGCCAATTAACGGGCTTGAGAGAATGATGTCTTGTCGCATTAGAACGCTTGTAATTCGCAAAAAATTTGCGAAAATATAAATCCCGCATCATAGAGTGATGGCAGCATTCCTAAGAGCATGATGAGAGATACATAAAGTCACATGAGGCTGAAACACTGTCTCGTTCATAAGGCAATGTAAATGCAGCACTTTTGCAACTGGAGGGATGTAAAATAAATCCTGCATTAATGACCGAAGACAAAAGTGCACTGTTCTTGATTTATCAATGACCAAGTGGCTTCGATGCTAAATATCTTCAATACCAGCCGTGGATCTTGGGCAGACTTCTAGTCAATCCAGGTCGTCTGCAACTTTCTTGACCCGCCTCCCCCAATCCGGTACATCGGATAAAATTTTCTTCTTCAATCAAATCCTCTAATATGAATTATTCGTTGCTGCATATTGATCAACGTCAAAATATTGAAATTAAATGGAACATTTGTAATCGACGAGAATGGTAAGAACAAAAGTGACACGAGAAGAAAAAAGAAAATACAGATGTGGCGACACCGTGTTCCTGTCGATTCTAAATCAGGAGAAAATAATATTTTCGTTTATTAAGCAGCGTAAAATATATAACTTTTAACTTCCAACCGCCAAACTCATCGTTGATTTTCAGTACTTATCTAAGTAAAAAAAATTATCCATGACAACTCGAACTTTACTGTATTCTTTTCAGAAAATTCAGAATAGTTTCAAATAGAGAATTGCCTTTTTATTGCATAGTTAAATTCATTTAAAAAAAAAAGCGTAAAATTATAGAAAATTCAGTTAATACAATTTATATTATGCAATTTTATAATCAATTAAAATTGACAAATATATAATACATTTTTGGAATATGAATAAATAAATAAATAAATAAATAAATAAAATGGAATAAAGTAACGTAGAACGTGTAAGAGATCTATCTATTAACAATTAACAGCCAGAACATTCGATCCGGACCCGCTCCACGATTAGTTTCTTAATAAAAATAATATTAATTTATAAAAATATCAGAAGTTTAGCTTGAATCCGAGATTTGTACCTTAAAATTAGCTTTCATTTTACTATAATTTTTACATTTACACCTTCAAGTTTTTCATATGCAATTTTGTTTCTAGGTCTGGATCGAATACGAGATCAATTTGAAACAGAAGTTTTCGATAAGATTTCGAGAAAAGAAAGAATATGTAATTTCATTATGAACTCTATTTTCATATTACAGTTTTATTTGAATGATGCTGAAATGACTAGTAAATCGTGGGGGTCAAATTAAAATATTATAATAATTAATTTGTTCGGTTTTTATGCACGTGTGTTTTACTTAAAAATATTGTTCATAGCATCTAAAATATTGATGATGCTCTGGGAAAGAATATTTATTCTTTTGGTAGCTTAAAATCTCGCTGTAGGTTCCAGTTTCAATAGTGTCCAGATAGAATCAGAGGCCCAATGCTGCATAACCAGAGAAGACCAACCACGGAAATGACCACCAGGCCAACAAAATCTGGAATGAAATTCAAGTTGAGGTCGTAGGACTACAATATGAACCTACAATAGGTTTTGCGCCTTATACAATGAAAAATCACTCAGCTTATGAACGTGCGAAATTAAAAGTACTGTAAATATTAGAAGGAATATTATTTCATAATAAAACAAGGGATAAAGGAAGGCACTTTAAAGGGCGAAGAACAAGATCAGATGTAGAGCAAAGGTTCAAGTTGATAATAGCATGAATAACCTAATAGTCGGCTGCCGGAATTGCTTTTGTATAAAATGGCAATGTAGCGTAAGCAGATCTTGCATCTCCCCCAGAATCAGCCATTGTAACATTTAAAGGTAAACACACGAGCACGGTCATTATTTATATCACCTTAATTGTACAAAAAGGTTTTCTAACATTTTTGCGTATAAATAATCTACAATTGCTATACATTACCTTCTTATTTAAATTTTTGCTTTTATTAGCAATAAACGATCGAATATGACCGGCAGCACCAATTCCAGTATCATGAGATCAAAAATAGTTGAAAGGAATGTTTCATTCTAAAGGACTAATATAAAACCATGGCAAATTTTTACGAAAAAAATTACATTTAAATATTGACTAGATGCAAAAAGCGGAAAAAAGTGCTGTACATCATATTCAACCTACTCAAAATGGTAACTAAAATACAATAAAACTATCATTTCCATATCCAACTGGAATATACTCTAATTTAAACTTCTTAATATTATGATTTTCTCAATACGTTTCCTTTATTTTTCTTTATTATATACAATGAAATTTACCTTTTCAATTAATTTTTTCTGCAAAAAGATCGAGAGATGTTCCCACTTGGGGAAAGGTTCAGTCTAAACCGTGAAACTGAATGCGAAGCAGCACTCTCCCATAATAAAAAAAAAAACCATCAGTACAAAACCTTAAGCTTCACAATCAAAGAATTGACTGTTACATACATTCAATCTACATGATTGTCTTTCGGTTATTTTATACTTATTCAGAATAGGAACATATTATGATCTGAGAATACAAAATAAATTATCAGATGTAAATTTTCAAATAATTTTACAGTAATATTGCGAGATATATACATCAATTACGAATGTGCATTTATCATTAATAATTTTTATGATGCAACTTCATTATATTTAAATTTTATTAATGAGCATCAAAGCCATGTCACCAAATGCCTCGCCAGTGGTTAATGCAGTCACACAAGGTGTAAGTTACTCAGACTGCAAAGAACCGATATAAAAAGTATGCATGTCTAAATCAGCTCTTAAATTAGATTTATAAACAAGAATGGGACATTTCCTGTCAAATCTCAAAATTTCACGGGCAATACACTTATAATCCACTTTGAAAGTTTCAAATACAAGCACTACCGTACTCTACAATAGCGAGTTTCTGCATTTTCCGAAACTGAAGCAAACTTTTATTCATCAGTTAGTTAGTTATACATGTAAAAAAAAGAAAAAGAAAGAAAATTTTTTTAACATTAACTTTTTAAATTGTTTCTCTAAAGCATCATGTGTACAGTGATTAATATGCAATAAATGCAAAATTTTATACTAACTAAAACTAATTTTAATTTCTTTTTTCTTATATAGCGCCAGTTCGCATACAATTTCGGTTTCCTCACAAATTTTCATGGACTTATTACCCTTTTAACATGTTTCCATAAAAATTTATTATTTAGTCGCCATTTAAATTTGCAACTTTAAGTCTTCATATCTAATACAAATTATTGCTAGCCATAGCACACGGTCAGAAATTTAACATAACTCATTTCTTTGTGCACTACTCGAGCATCCCTCGTTTTACACGGGTTCTCTTTTATTTCTGCGGCGGAAATTGTGCAGAAATTAAACTCTGTCTTTATTTCTACGCATTCGCTTCCTCTGCTGGCGTTGTTCCTTTCTCCGTGATTCAACTCACACGAAAGATTGATCCTCGAATCAAGGTTTGCAATGTCACCGGGAAAGAAATAAACGAAAGTTTCGCATTTTCCGATTCATATAAAAATTAATTTAAATGTTTAAGGTACTTTTAATTATTTGAGCCTTCGTTTCCCTCAACTTTCTTGCTTTGCCGGTGCGTGCGGGCACTGCACGTCCAGGGGCTGAGAATCCGAGCAAATCGAGGTAACGCGTACAGATATTTACGATTTTTTGTACAAATAATTCCTCCGTCGAGTTGAAAGTCCATCTTGTTGGTCCCGTTTTAATTTCTTCCCTCTTTTTACAGGCACTGAAAGGATAAAGCACGATGGACCAAAAACCAAGAAAACCTTTTTTTTTTTGCGTATTCATTTACGCCCCGATAAAAAGATCCAGTTACAGTCTTTTTCCGATATTTATCGATTTGGAGAAGATCATGCGTTAAAAACCCGAGCAGCTCTGTCTGCCTAATCGACCAAGAAAAGGAATTATTTTACGTCGCCGTTACAAATAATTAGAGGAAATACATGGGAAAAGTACGCCCCCCGGAAAACTGCCTTTCGAGCAGTGCTTAACAAGCCCAATGCATAAGGGAAATGAATGTTTACAATAGAAGCCTCGCATGGCAACGTCTGATTCGCTTTTGCATGGTTTGATCCCATTTTAAAAAGAGGGAAGACCGTAAGGTACGGCTGTAGCTTGTATTCGTATCCCATGGCTAATGCTAGCAAAATATTACTATATCTTCATTAATGTTATTATTAGCATTATTGTTATTATTGTTACTGTTATTGTAACTAAAAATCCCAGTTGTTTGCAACACCAACGGTCACTGTTGTCTTTCCATGTAGACGATGTGCTGATGAACGAGGGCTCCGGCGCTTGCCGTGGGTCACAATTCCTCGTGACCGCTTCCAGCGCTCTGGAGCACGGAGCTGTGCTGGATCGCGGAGGCAGCGGTTGTCGTGATGGCGCCGCTCGACGACGGGGACTCTTCTTTGGTGGGTTCCTCGTCCCTCCACTTGTCCATGGATCTTCGCCTCGCATTCATGAAGAAGTTTCCCACAGTAGTAGGTTCGAGTCCCAATTGTCGAGCTATGGTCACTTGCATTTCTTTCGAGGGTCGTTTTGTTTCCTGAAAATCGTGGAAAAGTCTCTAAAATTTTTTGAAGAAGACGAAAGGCCTGATTAAAAACTTAAATAAGGGTTGTTTAAATAAGGGAGAATAACTTCCGAGGGGGTAAATTTTCCGAATGAATATTCAGCGACTTCAAAACAATAAAAGCCTAATTGAAATGTTTGCAGTGATTTCGAAAGTGGCGGCAAAAGAAGCAGGAATTTATCAGATAAACCAAAACATCAGCAATGTATTTCCCGCAAATCCTCCGTGGGGGTGGGTGGGAAACGTAAACCACGGACAAAAGAAAGAAAAGTTGAGACTATACTGCAGAATTATTCCGGTAAATAATGACCATAGAAACTTTCATTGATGACTGCAGTCGATAATCGCTGCGGGATTTCCGTTTCCGGGTTGGGTTTCAAATTCGAAATCCGGCATCAAGCAGCATCGAAAATTGGGCAAAATTAAAACTTTTTTGCCTTTCCTCTCCCCCTTCAGCCAAGCTGTACCATTCGGGTAGTCCAGGTCGTCGCGGCGACACCGTATAGTCACTGTACACCGGAGAATCGCAAAGTGACAGAAAGAAAAATGGAAAAAAAAAAAAAAAAAACGTGAAAAGCCTCCGGATTTTTGGGGACGAAAGCCAAAATCTGTTGCTTTTCTGAGCTGCTGGATACCTTGCAGCTTCCCCCTTGAACCGTTTCAAGATTTCAATTAATTGCCTGACCCCAAATCCTTCTCCCCCACTTGGGGAATCCGATTTTGATTTAATTCCGTTAATCTTGTTTCTCTCTGGCAAAGGCAAGATTTCTTTTGTCGCTCCTACCTTCTGCCACTTGTTAATAACTGCTTTTCCAGCACGGGGCAACCGCGGTTGCATGCCACTCCGCTTGAGTAGGAGATTTTCCGGTCAAAAATTTTACCCGAATCGGGGAGCATCAACCCCGGACGTAACGGTTCGACAATTTACCTTAAAAATAGCCTGTAGCGTACGGCGCTGGAGATCTGTGAAAACCAAACGGGGTTTCTTGGGAGCGGAGCTGTGGTCTGCCGTGATCTGCTGAGATGCCCCCGTAGCAGTCTCCTCTCTCCTCTTGACTCCCACCACAACTGAAAGCACAATCATGCACCTCTTAGGAACAAAATTCGCTGATGTCCACCAGATCAAGAAAAATGTGAATGAAAAATGTAATATGTCATTGAAATGCTAATGAAACAAGGCGGTTTCCGCCGCACTTCTTTCTCACAAGCTTTTTACCATTTTATCCGTATAAAATTAACCTTTTAATATCTGTAGTTAATTTTTTTTTTTTTTTTTTTTTTTTTTTTTTTTAGTACTTACTGCCTCGCTGAGGGATCTGAGCAGCTGAAACAAAAGAGAAAAAATTTGGATTAGTTTTACAAAGAACGTGAAATGCACGATACAGAACCTCCGCTTTTCGAACAGACTTTGCCGCCGGTTGCTTCTTCTTCTCGATATCTATATGCACGAAAAAAAGTACGTAAAATAAAAACTGAAGTTGGCATCGCATGCGGCAAAGATGTGGAAACCTGAATCGAATCCAAATGCAATTTTTTTTCGCACTAAGTAAATGGCAAATGCTCGAAATTTAATGTGCATAGATCGCATTCTCCAAAGTACGCCCGAATGATGTGCAGCAGGGGGTGAGAGCCCGAAAAAACCGGCGGGAATCGGTACCACACAAAGCTGAATAATATTTTTCGTATTAAATAAGATGAAAGCATATTTGTTGATGGAAAAGTGCAGTTTCAAATGGATCTGCCTACCTCAAAAACCAGAAGCCCTTCCGTCCACGTTTTTGACATTATTTTTTTTTTTTTTATGTTTGAAATGAAAGTACAAAATTGAAAATTAATTAATTTTCTATATAACTTACACTTAGAACTACAATAAAATTAAATAATCCCTTCGCTTTGACTGCAGCGCTGTTACATAATCATAATTTTTCCATTTTGAAAAATGTAAAAAAAAAAAAAAAAAACGTACCATGTCAAAAACTCCGAAAACAGGATTCCTAAATATGTTTTTTTCGACACTGAATAACATTTGTGCCGCAGAGCAACAGCTTAAGATCACCCCGGAATGAAACTGAATTTGGTTTAGTCAGAGCCCAAATGCTTGTCCATAGTTTAATTCCCAAAGCGCTTCGATTCATTTAAGTTTAACCAGAGAGAAAGATGCAAGGATAAAAGCTGGCATTACCGTGACGCAGATTAAACGAAACCGCTGTCGCAGTCGATCGGCAGATTTAAAAAACTCAAAACATTCGAAGGAAAAGCAAGTGGCGAGAGATCCCTGCAGAGATCGACGTCTTACCCAGATCGCAGTCAAAAAATTGGGAACAGGGAAAACGTGCACGTTCATATGCACAGTGGAGTGAAGAATTAGTGCCAGACAGCAAATATCAGGCATTGACATTGCGTGTAACAAAATTAATTAAAGGGCTAAAAGCTTAGCACTACAAAGTAAAAAGACAAGTGATACAAAGTCAGCCTTCTGGCGGTTCTCCCATCTGCGCCATGCGATTATCAAAGGGAAAATTCTCTTACGTTACTGATACAGTGCTTTTCCAGAAGTTTCCTCGTTACCCCAACATCGATTTTTCCGCTATTTAAGACGTCGAAATATTCTTTCCTTCTTCTATACAAAATGTTATCATCCCCCGGGAATGGAATACCGCGGCTCCGACCCCCTTTTACACAACATTCATAATAAAAAAAAAAAAAAAAAAAAAAAAAAAAAAAAAAAAAAAAAAAAAAAAAAAAGAAAAATTAGCATGCACTTAAAATTAAACAAGACGTACAGGTAAATTAAGACCATGTAGTCTGAAAGTATTGAATAAAACGTATTAATAAATAAAAGAGAGCTAAGTAAAAGCACTCACAAGCAGGAAGAAGAGGTTGGTTTTCTTCGCTTGGCGTTGACTGCTCTCACGTTAACACTGCGCATCTGGCAGTCTGGAAACAAAGAGAGAGAGGAGCCAACCGTTAGGAATTTCAACAAAGAACTTCTCCCAAAACTAATATCTACGTGTGCAAAAACTGGTGCAATGAAAAATACAGCATTCACTGATGCAGAACCGTAAAGCTCATCGTAGACACGGCCGTCGCAGATCCTCGCAAGAAAACCTTTCTTCAAACGGTAATTCAGCCATCCTCCGATCCTCTTCTGACCGCTTGCAAATCGTTCCTCGTTAAAACAACGTAAATAAACGAAATGCTTTGAATATTAAAAAACCAACAACCACAACCTTTTTTGAAATACGTAAAAAAAAAAAAAAAAAAAACGGTTAACGTTCAATTTTCAAATATCACGGAGAATTTGTCGAATTTAGCATCTTCCCGATCCCGAAATAACGTTGTGCGAACGTGTGCGCGAGAGTTCCGGGGGTCGCCGGGAACAGGTTCGGACCGAAAGACACAACTCGTTCCGATGAGGTGGACGTCGAAGAACGACGAGACGGGGGGGTGGTTCTTTCTATGCTTTTCGAATTTTCACCGCATGCAGCAGCGGTCATTCCGGGCGAGCGTGCCGGCATGTGTCGGGACAGAGTCCAGAGCTTCGAGCCGTACCAAAAAAAAAGGAACGGCGGAGGAGGGTGGGGGGAGAGGGAGGGAAAAAAGGTTAGAGAGAAAAGGGAAGAATCACTCAAACACTTCCCGCAGGATGTCAAAGTTTTCCTGAATAATTGCTGTCAATCAAATTGCCTTTTTATTTGCTTTACCATTGTGAACTCTTCACGGTGCAAAGAAACCTTTCGGTTTATCTTCCTTCGCTACTTCACTTTTAACAAGTGCTGGGGAGATCTTTCCCCGTAAAAAATGTCACGGCAAGTGCGCGGCAATCACTTAAGAGTGCAATTCCCGGAGCGCTGGAGCCTCGAATTTTCTGCTGGGAAATCGGAGCGAGAATCACTGATTTGGAGCGAGCCGAAAAACCGTCGGCTGACAACAACTTTAAAACTTGCCGTTTTTAGCGGCGGGGTAAAAAAAAAAAAAAAAAAAAAAAAGACCGAAATTGTATCTGCAGCAATATTCCCCCGACGAGGCGACGCTGTCGACCGGTTATTGACGCGAACCAACATTAAATATGAAGACGATCAGACTCCAACTCTGTTCAACAATTTTCTAATCCAAAGGGATCCACCGTCAAGCGAAACCGGCAATGGCAAGAGTGCAATCCGCTTAAAAGGTTTTGCTGACATTGTCAAGAACATGCATTCGGGGCTGAACGCCAGAGGAAAAGTTCCCGGATCCAGGTCCTTCTCGAAAGCGCAACTGGTAAATGCTTTCGACTCAGCAACACCATTTTCCTTAAAACTAATGAAGAGTCGCAGTGTTTATGCTTGAGCAATAAATGCGGGACATGTGGGGAAGGAAAAATTCCGGCAGCGGACAGTTATGGTTTTTTCCCGGGTTTATTGAACATTATTAATCTCCGAACAGGGATGAAAAGAAAATTGATTTCTTCCTCTTGTTCCTCTCTCCTGCTGGAACAAGTCCAGACGTAAGCAAAAGTGCAAGAAGTTTTTTAAAATCATATTTTCCTCTCTTAATCGTCCCGGAGCCTTTTAAAACATCGCCAGACCTCATTATAATAAGTTAGTGGCATCGGAAACCCTTATGAAGCAGTTTTCGCCACCATTGACCCCAGACAAAGTTCATCAGCAATTTTCCTTGAGGTCACACATCGGAAAACCCTTATTACTCTCCAAAACAATCAATTCGAACTAGATGAAAAAAGAAAAAAAAATGGATTCTCGCGTAAGGTTGCCCGCAGACCATAAAAGTACTGTGCGCCCGCGTGGAAAATTAAAGTGGCGCATTCTCGAATTTCCTTTTGATGCCAGATCGGAGGGCAAAAGGATGGAAAACTGCGGAAAATTCCGTCCGAGAGATTCAGGCATTGATGGGCAAGAGAGGGAATCAGCAAGGGGGCGTAAAGTCAAAACCAAGATCCTCCCCCACGGCATCCGACATAGATTATCCATTAGATTTTAAAATCTTTTTACCTTTTTGAATATTTTAAATTATAGCACACGGTACAGATTCCCTGATTCACTTGAAAAAAGGAAAAAAGTGCAACTTCTCTCATTTATTATGTACAGAGAGACCTCCCCGTGCGCTCTCATTTTTCACTTTCACACGAAATTTTTTTTGGTTCGCATGCACGTTTTGCTTTATCCGTTAGGGCACCGCTTTTTTTTTTTTTTTTTCGTCAAACGATCGGAAATTCGATTTCCCAAACCGGAAAAATCGACAACATAATTTTAGACTCCCATAAACTCGACGTGCTACCTGCCTTCGAGCCGTTGCCCCCCTTAACGCGGATTCCCGAAACGACCACTTACCGAAATTTCATTTCAGTCCCCTTTCTTGAATAGCGACGAAAGATGTCATTCCGGGTCACCATGCCGCAGACGAAAGGCTGCGGCAGCAGCCCGGATGATGCTGCCCATCGCAGATCCGATCGAAGTCAGCAAATACCTTCCGCCGCTAAGCATCAGCCCTCCGCTCTCGTTTAACATACGCGACAGCATTAAAAGTTAATATTAAAAACAATTTCTTGCAACCCGAAATTCATTTTCGAAAGTAAACTTAGTTTTCTTTTATTTTTTAATATGAAATTGAACTCTATTACGGTGACGGATTAAACGTTTTTTTTTTTTTTTTTTTGCCCCGCGTTTCCCACAAAGGAAGATATTAAAATATTATCAATAGACTACAAGAAAAAACAAATTATTTTCCTGCCTTTGAGACGTACGGTCCAATGTCAAACAATCCTTCTATTGGAAGGCAATTTCCATTTTCTAAAAGACTGAAACTTTATAATCTCGGAGGCCTACTTTGAGGAGGAGATAGCATCAATTCTATGCTCTCGTCAGACCCTTTGTCGAGATTTTGCCGCGAAAAATTAAGCTGTCTTCGGCATCAGGTTTTTCCGTTTTAAAAACTGCCAACATCCGATCTTCGGCCCGTCAGACCGGAGGAGCTGTTCCCGGGACGAAATTTTCTATTTCTCGGATGCATACATATAATAAGTTGGTTCCTGATAGTTTGTCAAGTCATGTTATATAACATCGAATTAATGGAGAATCTATGTCGTGTCTAAGTAATCCATCATGTCGAGAAAGCCCCGAAATACGAAAAACCAACTTTCTTTCCCTACCGCGGCCTTCTTGATAACACTCGTCGTAAATGAATTCAAAAAGCTCCCTCATCAAGGGAGAAGAAGGCGAGTGTTCGAGCCACTGCAGCGGGACGGACCTACGTTCTCTGTTTTCCGAGTGCATCCTCCTTTGTCGTATATATATATATATATATATATTTTTTTTTTTGCATGCTTCGGAGTTTGAAAAATTGTCGATATCGGTGAGCAAGAACTGAACATGCATGGAGATTGGGAAAAAAATGGGGACGGCGCGAAACAGGAAAATCCGGAGGTGAAAAAAGCGAAGACAAAAGCCAAGTGCCACGTTCCCACGATGCTTTCAGGAGGGACGTGTTGCGCTACACCACGTTACGAAATTGTTGTCCGAAATGAAAATGGAAAAATCGGGAAGAAAAATAGGCGAAAGTCTCCTTCGGCGAAGGAGCCGAGGAAAAGATTTTCCTAGGACTTCCTACCGAAAAAGCCTTGCTTCGGACAATTTTCCGCCTCTCTGCTTGTATTCCGGCCCCCCGAAGTCCACCTTTTCCGTGGATATTTTCCGAGGGTTCTTTACTTTTCCGGGACGTGAAAATCCCTCTCCGAAAAGTAAAATAAAACGGTCGGAGGTTGGGTTTTTGACAAATCTCTCTATCGGCTCAGCTTCGGGGGGGGGGGGGGGGGCCCTTTAACAGAGACCAAAGATTGCCATTGCAATCAATTTTGTGCCCAGCAAATCACGAGGAAAAGGGCGCGAATTCCACGAGCTTGGCATTTCCAGCTTTCCATTTTTCATTCCGACGACGAAGGTGCCACTGCCGTTTCGCTGAACAATCCGCTCGGGTTATTTCCCCCGTGGATAATGATTTCCAGGGAGGTCTGAAATCCCCTGAAGAAAGGGTTGAGTCTGTGCTACTGATTGGACAAAGTCCCGGAAAACGGGGCCCTCTTCGTGCGCAGAATTTTCTCAGGTTCAACTCGAATCGGCTGCAAGACAAGATGAATTGATTCGAGGAGAGGAATCAATTACAGCTACGGATCAGGGCATGATCTACGTCTAAATTCAGTCCCCGCGACATTTTGAACTCCCGTTCCATAATTTCAAGTAAATTTTCTCGTATAAGATCCTTCTTTGCCGGGGAAAAATTTATTTCCTTCAGACGAAGGCAGGCACTTAGTCAGTCACCACTTAGCTGATATAATCACCCGAGCGAGACCACCCCTACTTGCCTTCGCTTTAAGGGTTGCTGCTAATAACCGCCTCAAATTGACCTTATTATTCCATTTCCTTTCCGAGGTCGTGGCTTTTCATCCGATTTTTCTCCATTTCATTTCCACCTGAGTCTTCCTCTTCGCATTCTTCCCTTATCCAGATTTTCATCCCCTCCCCGGCCAAGGCCGTTAATTACCGGTGACCGAAAAGTTTTTTGTCGGGAAATTCACGTAACAGGACGTCACGTAATGCGGTCATCCCCGGGGGGCTGTCGTCGGCCAAGGCTCCGTCGAAAAGGAATCCCCGGGGGTGCAGTTTCCCGATCACATTTCGATTACGCTAATTGCCCAATATTAATTAAATCGATTATGTATATTTATAAAAAAAAAAAAGGCCCAGGAGAGGGTAGGCCGGGAAAAGAGCCGCAGGAGCGGTTTTAAAGTCGGTAAAAAGCAGACAGATAACACGAAACGACTCGAAATTAGTGAAATGAGCTATGAACAACGATAACATTAGTGATTTCCTTTTAGCTCTAACAATTTCAGACTCCTTTAGCACGTTAGGAGGCTGCCACATTCCTCTCTCCCTTGGGAGGGGTACCTTTTGTAAAGCCTCTTCCGCGATCCAGTTCCAGCGCTTCCACGCATAGAGATCGCACTTCTCCCGCAGTTCCAGGCGCCTTTCGACTCGAACAGCCCCGCAGGAATATTCGGACTTCGCAAAAATTCACCTTTCCACCTTGTCCAATCGACAATGCCGTTCGCGTTGCTCAAGATCGGTCCACCTTCGATCACCGCTTTCCTTTGACTTTTAGCAACGATAAAGGACGGGTTCATTCGTGTTTTCCGCTTCCGCATTGTGCACCGAAACATTTGGGGCTCCGGGACAGTGCCCGGTGAACGCTCACCCCCGGTGGAGTGGGTCCATACGGAAATATCCCGGATGTGCGGCGAAGAGCATTTTCGAAAAAGGGAATGGAAAATCCCCGTTTTTTTACATTCCTTTTTTCTTATTCAATTGATCGTTGAATAATAATCGCATCTCCCAAGAAGCCGAGATTGGGGTTTGAACGGAACATGAGTGGCACAAAGGGAGTCGGGGGATGCCTAGGTAAGGGGCTGAGGGTGAAAATGAGGGTAAACCGATGGAGGCCCGTCGAATCCACTAAATAGCTTAATTTATAAAACGTTACAGGAGTTACTTCTTCCACGAGTAAAAATCCATTTTCTTTCCAATTTTTTTCCCCTTTTTCTCTTTCTTTCTCCATTTTCATGGATTTCATTAAATAACTGAAATTATTTCAACCTCTGGTATAAATTGTCACTGGTAGATCCATCTAACGCACTCCGTTCTTCCGTAAATATGCTATCAGACGTCTAAGTCTGATGATCCGATTCGATAACGTTAAAAATTATTTTTACCTTTTGGTAATCTATCAAACGCAAAAAGTAATTGAACTTGCCGCTGGAGAAAGAAAAGGAATAATTTATGATTTCGATTGCAATGTAAAATATCAGTTGCTGCTAGACCCACGATTTGCAACATTAACGTTACAGCAGCGGCTAAATATTCCCTTCGGTTACTTTTGCCAAATTTTCTGGTTAAATTAATACGTTTTTACTCATGAATAATGTAATTCTCGCAAGACTTCCGAGCTGGCTTGTACCGGAAAAAAACAGAAATTCAGGAATTGAAAAAGTCTTACCTGTTCCGATGCATCCTCCAGTATTTTATCCACGGTGCTACGCGTTTTCAATCCTCAACCGGATGAAAATCAGTTAAGGGAGAGAACTATTTATGTTTGTGGAAGAAGAACTGGATATTTGATCAAACGCTTCCCAACGTGACGGTATTTTCCCATGAATAAGGAAGAGACCTGAACTGTCATACTTTCAGCTTCGCATTATGTTTGTTGCCTCAAGAGCAATATACCTTCACTGCCGATCGCAATTACGGTTGAAAAGTCCCCGCAGAAATGCTGTTCGATCGGAGAAGGATTTGCCGGAGGAAAAAGAGGCAAATCGCAATATTCCGGAATGAAAACTAATCAAAATGCACAAAAAAAAGTCATTTATGAAATAAGAATAGAAAGATAGGTCGTTGGAAATAACTTGTATTATATGATGGTAGTTTTATATTTAAAAGGAACTGAGAGGGTTCTCCATTATCAGCCACCCTTAAACTCTCCACCCCGCAGAAACGACAAATCAAAATAAGCCAACTTTCGAAATTAACTTCAACTTTAATACATTCCACTAATTCTTGTTCGGGCATGTTTCCTTTTTTTTATTCATTCCTTCTCCACCCTCGGCCAGATTACCTTTCAACTCAGCATCCCCGCACTACAGCTACCCCTTTCAAGTTTTCCCAGTGTAATATTCTGTAAGCACAGCCCTTCTTCCAAAGACATCTCCCTTCCGGTTTATCCAATTTTTTTAACTTCCTTTACAAAATTATGATTTTCGGACCGAGAGAAATGTTAACGAATATGAGTACTCTACGTATTTGATTCGAATTGCATATACAAACATGCCACCACCTCCTAGCCGAATTTAAACGTTTCCATTAGTTCGCTTCGAAAATGACCGAAACACATACGGCGATCCTACCCTGAGACACGGAAAAGAGCCTACTGAAAATGCAAATGAAACAAGGAATCATAAGCTCTTTTAAAATGCAGACTCCATCAGCATTGCTCTGAACCTGTTTCCATCCGAGAGCGGCTGCAGTACCGCAAAACCCCAGTTTATTTTGCTGGAAAAAAGGGCACCACAATTCGTACATCTGCATGGGCTCGAAAAGTTTTGCAAGGGAGTTTTTGTCGTCTTGGAATAGATTTTCGATAATCTCCATCGAGTCTACCCTCCCGTTGCTCTTCTCCTCCAATACTGCTGCTGCTGCTGCTGCTGCTGCTGCCGTTGCTGCCTCCCTCCCATCCCCCCGCTTCACTACCCGCATTCGGTCTCCTCACTTTCGGGGAAAGCATTGCCATTAATAATATTTGCCGAGCTCCGTGACCGAAATCTCGGGAGCAGCATTCCGGAAGTTTTCACTTCTTCTCCCGGGAATTTTCTCTATCGATGGTGCATACGTCGACAAAACTAAAAACTTTCGCTCTTTCATTCCCCTAATCAAGATTTCTTTCCCTCAAAAGCCTGCATTATATTTCATTACCTCACCTCTTTACGAGATTCTTTTTGGATGGATTGAAAGACAATTTCGAGCAGACGATGAAATCCGCCGTGTCCCACATGCACTGTTTCCTCTGGGAACCCCAACGTCTCTTGCCACGATAAATATTAAACGATAAAAAAAAAAAAAAAAACGTTAATATTAGACATTATTCGAGATGTAAAATGTTTTAGATGCTGAGAAACTTTTTAAAAGTACACCCTTATGAGATTAAGGAGGAATTGTTAAATGATGTGGAATATCTTAACACGACTTTTTAAACCTGAATGAATTATTCAGCAATTGTTGTTATGAATTTAAGCGAATTCCGAACACATTGCCCCAATTATTTCTATTTGCGCACCTTTAGCTGAGAAAAACCCTGCACTCAAGTAAGCTGCTCGATTAAGTTGAACTTCGACATGCAAAAATGTTTTGCTTATAAGGATGTTGGAGCCTAAAGAAATAAATTAAGTGATATATGAACCAAAATAACTTCACATGAAGTTCTTTGTCGGTTATTCAATAAAGTACAAGATTTTAACTTTTCCGTAAATTTCGCATGAATATTACTGAACTGATATGCCTAGAAGTCTTACAAGGTATATGGGATACCTATTTCTATCTGCATTTACGACTGAGCTCTATATATTTGCAGTTACTTAAAATAATAATAATACTTTTAGGTTAGAATTAGATTTACCGAATTGTAAACTATTTTCCGGCTAAAGTAAGCCTTTGCTTCCATCATTTTACTAGTTAATTTGGAACCAAGGACGTTTTGTAAGAAGTTTTGATGTTCTTGCGCTTCTGAAGACAGTTAGTTTCTTGTGGTGTAAAGTTGTTCGGTTCTTCGTTGAGGTGCAAGTCAAAGTATGTCTAAGTTCAAGGAGCTTCGACCTTGCATCACGGGTATATGCGTATGCACCCGGAGAGCACCCGACACGTATATCGCTTTCCATTATTGGACTGTACAAGAGTATAGGTTTCGGATACTACCAACCAACCTGTTGCTTACCACATACAACCAACTATGGATTTCCACTAGGGGAAAAGACATCGGCTTATAGATTTCCACTACACCCACAATTGGATTATGGATTTTGGATATTTTAACCTTCAGACGGGATACCCTACTGCTCTATATTTGGTTGTTGTTAATGAATGATGGCAAAGACTTTATGCCTCGTTCACCTTAAAAATTTGTTCCCTATTCTCCATTACTCAGGGATAACATAACAAGAATTTTTTCCATACCGCCTTTCAAAGTGGATCGAAATCCAGACAATGCAGACTTTTCCCTCGGGATAGTCTCGGAGTAATAAAGCGTAAGCAATGAATTTACAATTTTTAAAAAGTTTAATCAAAATATTGTTCCGCAACTTTGCCGAATATTAACATTCTTTCGGTGTATTCTTTATTGCGTCGAATTCCGAATGACTACAATATTACTTATCCATCTCCGGTTTCGGAAAAGAATGAATAATTTATATTAATTATATTAAAGATTAAAAGCGGAGCGATCCGCAGAGCAATAAAAAAATATTTTTGCGAAATAACAGGGCAAACCTACGAAGGAGGGAAAAAGAAACATTTTTTGCCTGAATAAAGGATTGAGAAAGGACACGCCCAAACGAGAGACTCCTCCCTCTCATCTGCGAGGACACGCCCAGCCCAATAGACAACTTCCCGAAATTGATTAAATTCCATTTGAAGCTTTCCACGAAAGAGTTTTTCGCCGCAGGCGCGTTTCGCCTTCTTTTCCAAAAGGATCACCAAAATTTTCTGTTTTCCGCAGCAATTTCCCAATCGATTTCATCAGGGATCTCCGGATGATTCGAAGGACTTCCCCGTCGAATGCAGCACCAATCCGAGTATCCCATTCACATGGAGAAATTTCGGACAGGAGATAAAGGAAGAAAAGGACGCAAATGCAAGCGAAGATCGCAGATCACGCGAGTGTCGAATCGCGTTTAAGCTCAGATTTTTCGAAAGCCTCTGCCTGGAAATTCCAGCAGATCCAGCGGGTGAATCCGGGCGTGAGCCACCACTCGAGCCAGCCAACCTATGGGAAGCTACGTATCCGCCGAAACAGCAACGATTGCGCAGACCGGTTCTGTAATGCACACGACGCGTCGCAAAAAACGCTTTTCTTCCCTCTTCGAGGCTCGTGTTATATGGAAAGGTTCATTTCGATGGACCCGTACCCGTCCGACAGCAATTTCGAACAGGAACGGCTTACGTCGCAAATAGAGAAAACGGGAGCTACCGATTTACTTTTTCACAATCGAAGAATACATCAAAAAAAAAAAAACCGGAGCCATATTAATTGTCACGTCTGCAAATGAAATAGTCCCGAAATCAGCCTTAGAACTGATCAAATAATTAAACGGATTCGTCAGAAACATTCGTCCTTTTGAAAATTACATTGTGTATATTTGAGCTATTGTCACATCAAATTTCCACATACAAACAAAATATGAACCTTCATGTCAGAAAATAATAATGTTAATAAATAAATATTCAAGGATTCAGCTTAAAAAGTAAGATCTGGCAGTGCATGCCTTATTGTGGACACAACCGCAGACGGTATTAAAATTTTGCCAACTGTTAGGTTTATCAAGACCCAAGAAGTAATTTTTAAGCATAGAACTGTCTTCCTGAAGAAAAAAGCCAGTCGATCTGTTGTATTTATTATTTTTCATTTATAAGTAGGAATATGACCAACGACGTCAAATGGGCCATCCCAAAACCTCTTGAGGATTTTTTTTTTCACGAACATCAAATATTATTAAGTCTTAAAGGCGAAAAGGAGCATCCGAAGGATTGCTACGCATTGCAAAGGCTTTTAACGTAGTTTTTTGAAAAGACGCAAGGTAACGACTCGAAAAGTACCTATTCATCCACTGCATGTCATCCACCCTGAAATATGGAGAGAACTTTAAGAAACCACGAAAGCTGCACAAAGAGCTATGAAAAACAGTGATATGTGATTCCATCTTTGTTTAATATTTGCTAAAGCGCCAAAATGACCAAAGTTCTATACTTCCATCAGTTCCCGCTTAAAATCGGAGATTGTACTCCATCGATATTCTGTGGCAGCAGTACGAGGCGCAAGAAAACACGACGTGCAACATCTCCTCGGAGTACTCCGCATGGGATTTGGTCATTTAAGGTCCATTTTTTACGGAAGCAACTATTCCAATCGCAAGCAATTGCGATTCGACTTGCGACCCTCGGCCATATATCCTCCCTTAAAAAATTAGTGTGCTTATCACTCCTTCATATCCTGCCGAATAACCCGACACTAGTTCTCTTTCTCCTTCTGCTAAATCTAAAGGAGTTCGGTTTAACCGAGCAAGAACCACTCGCGACCTAAGCCAATCATCCGACAATTAAAATTTCAGCATTCTCAAGCCGTCAGCGCATCCCCTGATGCCCCACTCATCCCGGCAATGTTTTACTTCCCGTCAATGTTCAACATTTTAAGGCGAAAATCTCAATCTTCAGGCGAAGGATGAATAAATAGATTGTCGTTTGCAGCATGTCAAAAACCGCGGTTCCAGAATATTTCATGCTTCGCGACCGGGATTTCTTCCTAAAACCTGCAGCTCCGATTCTTTTCTTCTTTTCCGCCGAGAATGTCGCGAATTTGACAAACAGTTTTCGCAAACTTGGACTGTGGCGCATTTAGCAGCGCCGAAGCTCTTCTTATGGAAAATCAGGTAAGGTTCCCGCACTCCGCGAATCTCTCAGGCTTCTTTTATCCGTTAATGTCGGATTAAAAATTTGAAATTTGGACTTTTTCAAAAGCTCGTCTTGAAGCCGTCGCAGTTTTTCATTCGCTTCAAATCCGTTGCACTTGCCTTCCCTCGCATCCTCCAATCACGGACCGTGCCTGAAATTTTTTCAGTTCTCCACTTCGCGTTTCATTCCCCCGTCAAACTCCTGGGGGTTGACGGAAATTCACGCATCGTGTTACCCAGGCCTGGGGCGCGATCACGAAGGAGGCGACGTGTCCAGGAGCGAACCTGGAGGTCAAAAGCAACTGCCTTCCACTCGAGTGCTGCCTCTTCCAAAATGCCAGCTCCAGAAGGAAACGGTTACCACGGCAACCAATATAGCGAATCGATTCATATCGGATTATTGATTTCTTCCGGAAATCCGATATCGGTTAATCGATTTCCTTGCAGATTCAGCCCCAGAGTTTATAGCTGAAGCGTCCGAACCCGCGAGTCAAATTTTCGCGAAGAATTCAATCAATTTAAAATTTTCCCTCGTTCAAAGTGACGCTTTCCCGTTGAGAAAATTTTTCTTTAAACCTGCCCGCGTGTCATCCATCTTTTAAAATTATGAATTTCGGAAAATTATGAAGTCTTCTCAGACTCATCGGGTTTCAACGGGAAATTCATCCACAGGTGACGTAGCAAAGTCGTATTTAAGCTTGCGGAACTTTCCAAAATTGTCGAGCTACGGAAAAATACACAACGGTTGTCTTTTTCCCTTTTTTTCGTTATTATTCATACTGAGAAACACTGGAGCGGAGATCAGACAGCACGAACGATGAAAAATCAAAAGAGCTTTGAAGAAATTCGATGGAGGAAAAAAAAAAAAAAATCAAACGCTAAACGAAACAGGATTTGCTGCTTTTTGAACGTAGGACATTATAAAAATAATAATATTAAAGAGCCATGTATGGCAACATAACGGCATGACTGCTCCCCGTTTTGATTGAGTTCAAATTTACATAATGGCCTTCTATTTGTAGGCAAGATGTCTTTCTAAATTCCCATTTCATATTCTTCATTTGAAAGGGCGACATTAGGAAGATGGCTTGTTACAATGTCACAACTGCCAGCGACTTGTATATCAGAAAAAATGTATCAAAAGGGAAAATTCTCTTGTGGAGAATAGTTTTCCTCGAGAGGCCACAATCATCGTCCCTCTCGACAGCATTTGCTCACGTTGTTTGCTATTTCGCTCTTATATTCCGTAACATTTGCCATTCAATTTGAAGTCCAGGTGATTGTATTGTCCCACAGAAATATGCTAACGGACAAGGAACCCGATTAGTATTTGCTTTTCAACTTTTCGAATCCGATTCACAACAAATTCTTTTGCTTGTTTCATTATTCATGCCATGTGCTGCTGCTTTATCTTTTGCATTAAAACCAAGATGACTTCCGCTTTAGTAACTTTATTTCTTTCAAAGATTTGACACTGCTTTCATTAGCTACCTTTAACAATGGCCCTATTTTGTAAGTTTTTGTTATTTTGACCCTTTGATACAAGTTTTATCGCTGTATTTATCAGTGTAGTTGTATTTAAATCTTAGCTCGCTTTTTTAGGTGTGAAGAAGGTTTAAGATAAAATTTTTTAACCTATTCTTTCGACTCGTCGCTGCCATTGCCACTGCTGAAAATCTCTTTCCCCGTCTGTGATTCCAGGCATTTTAGTCACCTCTCGTTACCCCCGCACTGTTTCAGTGTCTGCCAGAGCTATAAGTGACATTCTGTGAGCTCTTTCAAACGGAGCAGCCTCATTTCGCCTCCATGTAAACATTTTTGACTCGTACCTTCTTTCAATGTTGATTTCGGAGGAATTTTTGCTTTTGTCTTCGACAACATTCTGATTTTCCTCCTTTTTCCTAGCAATTTTAGTTGACAATTAATTTTACATTCAGATACTATCGGGCTTCGATTCCTTCGTGGACTTTCTTATACCTTTTACATAAAAACAAATTTATTGGAGTACAAATAAAATTAACTGCACCTAAAATTGATCTAATTCCAGCTAAGTGAAGAGAAAAAATTGCAAGATCTACTGAAGGACCAGAATGAGCTTCACTTCTGGACAAAGTTCAATATCGTGTAGCATGCACGGCTAAAAGAAACGATCCTTTTTGTTATAAAGGAATGTAATTGAGACATGAGAAACATCATGAAGAGCTCGACTGCACTTCTAAAATTGAGAACGGCTCTGAACGATGGAGAAAGATCACCGAGTTCGCGATTTCCACCGATTAATATGTCACGAACGTAAATCAGTAATCAAAACAATCAATTCGAGTCTTAAAACCAGCCGATGGAACATCGAATGCGGAAAACTGTCGGAAAAGCAAAGTGCCATCAGAGACGGCTCGTCCGAACGGGACAAATCACGATGATTCCAAATCGCAAAAGTAAAAAAAATCTGAATCTGCAGAAACAGCGGAAACCTATGAGCCGGAATTCATAAGCAAAAATTTAAGGAGGCAAATTTGTTTAAAAAAAGACTTTAAAAAGCGCCACGACATGAAGACCATTTCGTTAAAATGCTGATACAATTTGTACAAAGCCGAAGGAAAGGAATGCGGAGAATTCCCGACATCAGTTAACTGTTCCTGTTATAACTTTTAATAAAAACTACAAACGATGGGGCTCACCTGAATAACATATTGGGGCCTTTTATAACGGAAATCCGATTCGCCCTCTCCTTACCCCGACCCCGGAGGCTTTTTCACGACTTCTTCCGGCGTTTGCGAGGCCTCCGCCATCCGCTCTCTCCTTCGCCGAAGGCCCGAATGCGTCCGAACCCTGGGGGCGCCCTTACCGAATGCTCGGGATGGAAAGAATAATCTCTTTATCTTGATTTACCTTTATAAAACGCCCCATTGACGGAGATGATTGACAGTAGATAAAAATTAATTAGCTGAGTCTCTGATCTACCTGCCGCAAGAGCCGCAGAAACTCCAAATATTTTAATAACAAACAATGGATGCCAAACTTCCCTCCCCTTCGATGGCGTCCCTTTCAGCCTTCTCTTCCCGCCTTGCGCCCTTCCCTTTCCCTTTTTTTCCTCAAAATATTCTGTCTCACCGGCAGGGATTTTTATCCCGATGCTCGCTCTTCTTTCCCGGGAACCGACAGGAATTGGGCAACTTCCTCCTCCCTCCCCCACAGCGGCCTCCGGAGACTTTTCCCATTTCTCCCCGCTGCTTCTTCTTACGTTTCAACGCGACGGGTGATAAAAGTCCGCCGCCGCGCTCGAGACACCGCCGAGCAGATCAAGAGCATTTACCTAGAACGCGCCCACGAAATGCACCGCTGGCGAAATCAAAAGACCTTTCCTTGCATTTACCGAAAAAAGGCTCTTGGACCGGATTATGCACCGACATAACGTCTTTTACGTTTATAAAATCAACGTGAGAACGAATCAAATATCTGCAAAATGCAAATTCTCAATTGATTTAAAAACAGTTCCTTTTTTTTTTTTTGGTCACCGAAAATCCACCCTTAAAAGCAGGACCAATTTGAATCCGGCAACCCGGGACAGAAATTAAACTTTTCACATCTTCAGCGACAGGCTGAGGCGACGACAGCTTCGGTCCGTTTTTCCGAGACTCTGATGACATGTCCACCAAGGTGTCCGAGTGTTCGACACGCGGAATTAGAGAGAAGCGTCGCAAAACACGGACACGTTCAGGTTGTTGTGGGTAAGCAAAAGGCCGAGGAAGTGGTGCTTTTCCTTTCAAACAACGAGAAAGGTATCTGTTGATTTTTGGAATAGGTTCTCCTGTTAGGGGCGGGGAAAAGAACGAAAGCAGCCTCTCCTTGTGCTTTTGTAATCGGGGGTGATTTGATTAAGGGCGAGGACAATTGTTTGACTTTGTCATTATAGCATTTTCTAAATTTGCATACTATCTTATTTTTCATTCTCTCAAAAATTTTCTTACCCTCTTATTCTATAAATTCTCATTTGCCTTTTTTCGCAGATGCTTCCCCAGATCTTCCTTCATTTTTCTCAAATTAAATCGCAAAGACTTCGTTAGTAATTGTTTTCTAACCGAATTTTTTGATCCTTGATTTTTAAATCATTTTTTTTTTCAATTCCTGAATTGACTGAAATTACATTTCTTTTTAATTTTCCAGGTTTTTTTTTTTTTTTTTTTAATGGAATTAGAATGGAAAAGGAATCCTCCTCGTGATCTCTCCTTTGGGAAACGACGTTTCTGCTCTCTTAATTCTCTCACTTTTGTTTTCGAGTCGAAAAACTGCCACATCCCAAGTCGAGGATTTTTTTTAACCTTTTCCATCCCTGGGAACGGACCACGGCTTTCGCTCTCAACTTACCTGGACTGTGCGGACGCAGTACCTCCGAATCAAAAATTTGCGATACATGTTTACGTAAAATCGTGTAGTGACTAGGTTACTCATACGTGTGACGGTATACATCATTTTCGAGCCTTCATACGTGTGGCGAACGAACTAAGCGACAAAAGATTTAAAAGTTTTTCTCCTGCAGCATTACGATGACATCTCTTTAATGCAGGCTGTATCTTAATTTAATTTTAACTTTTTCTTGAAATGGTAACCAGACATAATTAAAAATCAGAAAATGATTGAAAGAGTTTTTATATTTACAAATTTAAAGCTGCCGCCTAAATGCAAAATGAATTTAAAGGGAAAAAGCATTAAAACTCCTCCGCAAAGGTGCAAGACGGTAACTGAATTCGATTTATGTGAAAATGCAAGCATTTAATAATGAAACTAAGTAGGATTTTTACAATTGTTTATAGACACAGGTGTATGTTTTCTTCGCTGTTGTTGAGCAAAATTTTAATTCATCCATGATTCCGGCAAATTTTCTTTGATTATCAAACGAAACGCTATTTTCATTTTTTGTTACTACTAAATGTACATATATTCGGTGGAGGGCGTAAAATATTCAGTACTAATTTCTCTAAATCTTGTACGAAAATTAAATCTTCTTTCTCTTCACAGAAGACAAATTTCCTCAGAAACGGCAATAGTTTGAAAATTTCTAATAATAAACATATTCAATCTATGTGATTTAAAGATATGTAAAAATAAAAAAATTTATTTTTTCTGTATAATCCAGAGCAACGTTCATAATCCGATACATGAATCTTGTATATGACAATTTATCATTTCATCACAAGTGAACTACTGACCTGTCTTGAAAATACAAAAGAGAGACCTCGCGTACATACGAAGCAAAGGCATATGATCTTGTGGAAAATCCTATTTGAAGACGTGAATCGAGAAAAAAAATTTTTTTACGAAAAACATGAATAAAATAATAGCAATATCAAAATTGACTGGGCAAGTGGAAGAACAACGTGTAAAGATGTAGCACTCTAAATAAAAGTTAAAGCAATTCAGAAAGGAAAAAAAATGTGAAAATCGCAAGTGAAATATCTCAATTAGCAGTATTCAAATATACGCTTTATTGAGCAAAGCCTCCCGGTTTAAAATGATCTTATTAAATTCAAAATTTGGTTATGGAATTGAAATGTCCGAAAAAACGCTTAAGAACTGAAGGAACGGGAAAGAAGGAGCGAAGAGGAGCAAAATGTGAATCCATGACATGATAAATGATAGCCAAACTGTTGTGATTGCTGCCAGTCTTAGAAATTGCTGTCAGCAATCTCGTTTTTCAAACTACACGCAGTGCAGCTGGTCTCGCCTCAGACTTAATTACCCCATGAGTCTCTCCCTGTAAGATCCCCATGAAAAACGCTTTCAGACCCGGGCCCTGCGCGCGAAAGAACCGACTCTTGGCCATAACCCCTGGCAAAATGATGAGTTTTCCCTGGCTTGGACAACACCGAGTAAAGTACTCCGTGGTCGGATTCACAGCGGCAACTACACAAGTATTGTAAGTAATCACAATGTTTTCCTACTTACTCTTCTTCGAGTCTAATTTGTTGGAAAAGTCAGTTAGTGTGGGAGAGAATGCATCAATTACTAACTTACCGGCAAGTCTTAGCGCAGACATTCTCTGGAACTCCGGTTCCTGCAGCCACTTCCACATCCGCCGGAAGGTTTCCCGACCGCTTTTCAGCTTTGACCACGGCTTGGGATTTCGTAACAGATCGGATAAAGTTCCTTGCGATCGACACAGTACTCTTTGAGCAAAAATGGCTTGAGGAATGCTATACCTCTTCAGTTCGGCGCTTATTCTTTGGGCCAGCTCTTTCGTGTTGATCTCCTCCACCTCGGTGGTAGTCGGAGTATTCAGCACGACATTGACCGCCATCTCGTTTTGCATTGATTTCCCCTGACTCGGTGGCCTGTGGATAACGGTTGGCGGAGAAGGGGATTCCACCATTTCCCTCTGAACGCCCATCGTTGGGGAATGCTGAGGTGACATGGGAGTGTTGTGCGGAGTCATGCTAGATATACCGTTCAGACTTGTGGGATTGCCGAACTGAATCGTGGTGTTCACAGGAGAATGAAGAGATGCGGATGGAGGGCTAAGGGTCGGACTTTGGGGCCCGGTTAACGCTCTGTGGTAATTCGGAGATTCGTATCCCGTGGGAGACATGCTCTTCTGCGGCGACTGCAAACCCTGGCTATAGGGGCTCTGCGGGGACAAAGGCGAGTGCGGAATCCCCAAACCCAAAGCGGGAGTCGAATAATGAGGAGAAACCCCCATCTTCTCGTAGCCGTAACCCAAACCCAAGTTGTTCTGCATAACCGTGAAGGAACCCGACACACTCCCGGCGTGGCCGTATGCGAACTTATCCGAAACGGTGGATATTGGCGGGAGGGGCTGAAGAGGCGTCAGTGTGGCATAGGACGAATTTGGACTCAGCCCGGCAGGAGAAATCCCTCGGTCGACCATGCTCGTAAGGGTCTGGTAGGTCGGCTCCGGCTGCATCCTGAACTCGGAGGCGTCGATCATGCTGGCAGACGTTGGCGAGAGCTTGCTGGGCGACAGTAATTCCGAATCCCTCGAGTCGGCTCGCGGCGATACGATAACCGAGAGAACTTCTTGATCCTCGTCCTTACACGGAGCACGTTCGCTTCGAACCGAGACGATGACCGCGTGCTCGGGCGAAATCCGTTCGCGACGCTCACCGACCTGCGCGTTCGGCCCCGGCGAATCAACGCCTTCCACCGGCAAAGGCTCTTCTAAGTCCCGCTGCTCCACGAGTTCGCCCATGCTTTCCATTCGTCTGCACCGATCCGAGCTCCTTATAAGAACAAGTCGCTATTGCACATTACTCTTATTTTGACTAGAATTTAACTTTATGTCTGTTTCTACTTTTACATCACATTTCTCCGGAAAACTTAAACATTTCTGCAATTTCATTTCACCGAGACAAGTTTCGTTTCCGCGATCGCAACTACCTGAAACGAAAGCGATAGTGCTGGAATTAGTCAGGAGCAAAACAATTCTAATTCTAACGATGAAAATTTGCTTTGGTTAATAAAAATACATAAATCTGAAAGTGAGAAGGGAGAGTCAAAGCCAGAAATCCATTTTGAGTGCAAAGCCTGGGAGAAGAAATAAAAACACAAGATTAGCTTGAATGTAACGAGTTACAACTGAACGTGTTGTCCCGTGCGATTCTTCTTTGAAGAATCTTTGAAGTTGCTCCCTCTTGGACAGATATATCCACAATTGAAGAAACCGATGTACAAATGGATCTGACAATTCTGACAATTCACTTAATGACTTACTAAAGTTCGTGTTGATTACGACCCTAAATAACCAGTAAAAACGAGTTACCAGACATTTAAAGTACATTAAAACATTCACAAGAATGTTCTTGTTAAACATTGAAAAGTCCAAGGTTCTTCAGTTTCAAATGAGAATGAAATGTTTCAAAAGTACATAAACGATATATAAATTAACAATTATTTATTATTAATTACCGGCTCTTGAAGAAAAATTACGAAAACAAAATTAATTATTGATACAGAATAATTTTTTTAACGCATAAATGATAGATCACTAAATTAGCGATGCACAAAAATTCTTTTTGAAAATGCAATGAAATTTAACATTAACATGCAAGCTAATCTCAAATTCCGAAAGAATATCTTTCGCATCAATTCGCACTTCAAGCTTTTTTTGCGAATATAATAAACTAAACTGAAATAGTCATTAATATAACATTTTAAAAACAATAAGTATTTTCTTCCTCGTACCTTTGCAGTACTTCACTCATTTTCATGGCCAGTGCACCAAAAAATACCATTGTTTGTGTTGGAACACGAACAGAAGGTAGATTATCTCGCGGTTCCCTACCTTCCAAGTCAGACCTAATATGTAGGTAAAAAGCTATCAAAAAGCTCATTTAGCAAATAATAGTTCTTGCTTCTTTCTATTTCAGATAAAATTTTTCTCTTAAGAATCTTCCGCCATCAACAGCTCACGAATTTGATCCTTTTCAAGTCCGCCCATTGAAAGCTCACCAACATCCTCCACAAGCTTCTCATTCAGCAGTCACTCGGTGGATAATTGCAGCCGTGCAAAACGGTGCAAGTTTAAGTAAACTTTCGCAAAAACAGGATTGTGAAACCTCATATTGCGACTGCCCAACTTTCAGCAGAAACATTGCTTAATGTCTTTTAATTATAAAACCTATTCTCGACTCCCTCTTGGTGTACACTAAAAATCACCAATGCAGATGTGATCTGTTCATGTTTAGGAAATCAATTTTTCAGGTATGCAGCGCCTGAAAAAAATTGAAAATTTCTTGTGTTCAACTTCCCTTCTACTTTCTTTATCCATATTCTCATTCGCTTGGCGTCAAGCCCTGGAACAGCTCCCATCTTTCAAGTGCTTAAATCTCATTCAGGTCCATTCAAGAGAACATTCTGCATTCAGGTCCATCAACTTGTAGCCCGATGTCATCTCATGATTTAGATCTGCCTTTTCAACAGAATCTTCATGAAATTAATCGTCACCAACTTCTCTCTGTGACGTCCATCGGTATGCAACAAACGCAGGTTTGGATCCATAATACATTTTTACATAAGTAATTATATTCAATTAATATTATGATTTTATAATATCTATACGACTTTTCCTACTTTTAACAAAAACAACTGTTACTTCCGCACGATATCCCCATAAAAAATGCTGAATATAAACGAAGTAGAGAGTATTTTGCAGAAGAAAACTTTCAGCGACACGAACAATAAAAGTAAAACACTATTCCAGAAATGGACAACAAAAGCTCAAATCTGAGGGGGCTATAAGATTCGAACTAAATGTTTTGTTGCGATTTGCATTAACCCTTTTTACTCCGTCATTTCTTTCTCAGACAGGTTGGGTTAAATTAGCACGGAGCAGCATGGAGCAGAAGCATCGTAAGAGACTAATAAGCTCCGGACCGGATGGAAGTTCGTAAGGGACCACAGGACGGAGCTCGTAAAAGTCCCCCCGAAAAAAGAAAAGGTTAGCACGGAGTAGAGGAGTATTTGTTTTGCCAGAAAGAACGCCAATCAACGCAAGCCACATCAAGAAATGCTGATTTTTCAGGTAAGTTTGTGCCTTACAGCTCACACACGGAACTACCAACACACAGAACAAAGCCTGAACAGGATTTTGAGATTGCAGCAACGGTTCATAAGTCGTTAGAAAAAAATGAAACTTCGAAAGTCTGTAAAACGGAGGAAATACATGAAGAAAAGGAAAGAATGAAGCAGGAACGTTTCTTCATAGAAACATCTCAGATTGCGAGATTACGAACCGTTTTCAAATTAAGCTACATTAAGAATTATTGGTTTATCAGAAACATTTTAAAATGATCAGGATGAAAAGTCAATGCTCAAAAGATGTTGTCTGCAAAGATCTCCGTCAGGAGAGACCGACACCGAATGTAACAACAGTCGCAATGAAGACATTCGGTCACATCAGTTCATGCAGACCATATAATGAAACCGGTCGACAATGAACGTATAACAATAAATGGTAAAACAATGGTGCACTTTCATATAACAGAGAGCATCACATCGAAAGCGGTGGAAAAGATTTGCTAATACCGAAGTCCAGGCATCTGTTGCATACAATATGGAATCAGCAGTTCTGGCAAATATTTCAATCGCTTTAGCATCTTTTCCCTAATGTAACGAAACTTTACCAAAATTAAACAAAAAACGGAAAAATCATAGAAAGAGGCAAACGACCGAAGCCATAACAGGCAGGCGAGGGCGCGGTTTAAGAAAAGTCCACTGCGGGGGATCGGAAAATTCGCTCAGGGCGAGAAGGCACTACAGGATCCAGCTCAGATGAAGTCTCGCAGATACCACACCAACCGCTGCGAACGCCTCGACATGCCACGTACCGATCAGAGCTGATCGACGGAAATATTCTTCGCTTCCCCGGACACGCCATCGCGAAAGCTGCAGCACCGATCCAACCTCTTTGTGACAGACACGACACCGCCGACCCGAATCGTCAAGAAGCAGGTAACGCTCCTCTTCCGGCAGTATCCGATCACGTCTACCAGACCCGGACCTTAAATGCACAACTCTGATTCCCTGATGCAACAGTCACATGGCTCCGCCTTTCGGGGGACGCCGCATGCCCAACATTCATTCCGCGTCCGAGCTTATCCGCCTCGGGACCAAAGCCGTCTCTGAATTCCCGACGACGGTCAGCCGGACGGGAGCCGCGAAAACCCAACGCGGCAAAGGTACGTTCCGAATGCAACGAGGAACGGGCGTCAAGGGAAGGCAGCCCTAAAACATTGCCAACATATATCGGCCAGCGCGAAAGTCGCGGGTCAGCAGGTATCGCCGCCCGAAAACAATTCAAATTCGCACAGGGAAAAGTAATTTGAAAAAATGCACATTCCGACATCTACAACTTACCCGGCAAGCGACTTTGATAATCCCCATTACCGTTCGAAATTTTAATTGAAGTTCTCAGAATATCCGTTAGGTGGCTCTCCGTCACCCGTTGACCGCGTACGTCTCGCTTACGTCGTTCATCTCCCGCGTTCCCGCGACAAATTCAAAAATGAGATCCGGTTGCGAAACAAAAAAAAAAAAAATCACAAAATAAGGCATTCCTCGATCACAACTTAAAAAAGTATTTGCAGTTATTCCGCGCATTCGGTGCAGGAGCAGAAGTTCACGAACTGACTTTTACTCGCGGCGACTTCCCTCATTTCACGTTTCTTTTATTTTCACTTTTTTCACCGTTTCCCGCGCTTTCCTCGGCATTCCGACAACCTCCGCGCGATTCATTTCCGCCTTGTCCGCCGTGACGAATCCCGCTCTGTACCTGAACCTCGTGCGCTCGTCGTCATTGCGCCCGCCCTGAAACAGAAAACGGTCGAGTCGTGAGAGGACCGGAAGCGGCGGTGGGGGGAGCGTCCCGGGAGAGGGAGGGGGGGGCGAAGCGGGGGCGTGTTCCCGACGCAATGCGTCCCGCCGGGCAGGGGGAGGGCGGTTTTTCCAGCGGCCGGCGAACGTCAAAAACGAATGCCGAAGGTTTCGGGACCGGACTGTCAGCGACGTGGCCGATTTTCGAGAGATCGATTCCGAAATTTCAAAAGGCGAGCAAAAATTTTGCCCCAAGTCGTGCATTCGTCGTTTTGGGTTTTTTTTTTTTTTTTTTTTTTTTTTTTTTTTTTTTTTTAATGAAAACGTCGCGATGGTCGTGCCGAGGTTAAAATTGTAGAATATCGATCGGGCAATGTGACTTTGCAGCCAGTGCGCGTGCCCACGTCCTTGTATGATGACGACAACCCTTGAGCGTGAACCACTTACAGCATGTGGGGAACGCGGCTCCGACCCCATCTCATGTCGCCAACACGCACCCGCATGACGAGGACGTCGTGCGGGGAAATGCATTAGCGCACGGTCGACGCATTTCCTCCGGATGCGATGTTTGTCGCTGTCGGAGCAGTGGCTTCTTCCGACGGAGAGTCGCCTCTCCTCCTTTTCGACCCCGCAGATCGACGGTTCCTCGGTTTCGCTTCCCCGTCGCGGCCTTCCGAGGACCGTCGGATTTGGCCGTCCCGCCGCGGGAGGGGTGTGCGACGACTACGACGACGACGACGACGACGACACACGACGTGAAACACCGCCATCTTGGATTTGTACACCTTCGGAAATAAACAAAACCCCGAAGCGACCGTTGAGATCGCCGTCCGGACCGGATAGGAAATGGGTGCAACCGCTGCAGGCGAAACGCGCCCGAAAGGCATCTCCGTCGGGGGGGGCAACCGATTTCCGACTCGGATTGGGGACGGGGGAAGAATTTTCGGGGGGGCCGGCGTAGGCGAAAAATCCAAAAATGAAAAATCGCAAGCGAAATCCGTCATTTGCCGCAATCATAAAACACCACTTGTGACTTTACGGCGTTCTCACTAGTAAAAAGAATGGAAATTCGTACCTGGCGAGTGGTCCATCGGAAAAGCGCTCTTTTATCCGCCGCGAAATGCGAAAGAAAAAATAAAAAAATAAAATAAAATAAAATAAAATAAAACAAAAGAAAAAACAATAACTTTGTAATATTTTGAATTGTTTATGGACACGTTCTTAGTAATATCGATCGGCGGTTCCGTGCATGCGCCGTTTACCGCGTATCTAAGAAACACTGAACTTGCCGCGGCGAAAGGCACTATCTTCCGAAAGGGGCGACGGGCGACGCCACCGGAGCGAGTTCCTCTCGGAACCGCGACGCGGTCCTCCCCCGGGAAGGAAAACCGGATCTCTCCTTCCGCTTCCGCCTCGCCGGAATCGTGGACGAACCGCAACCTCTTCGACGGCGCTCGGCTCTCATTTTCGCCCGAACGACTCGTCCCCCGCGAGCGGCGGGGCGGAAGGAGGGAAACTCATAAATTCACCCTCGGCGTCCCTTCCGCTAGAGGAAAGGGAGTTATCGGCTTTTTCGACGGAGCCCGAGTCGCGTGCGTGCGTCCGTTCCGTTTGACGTGTCCCGTGCTCTCCGATCGCTGCTCTTTTCTCCCGTCCGTGATGCCGCGCGGCGGAAGGCGACGCGCCCCTTGCGCCCCCGGGGCCGAATGGCGGAGGCTTCGCTCCGCCGGACGGCGGGGCCCCCCGACCCGCGGACAAATTCCGAAAACCGCAGATCCGCCCGACGAAATCCGAGGGACGAATCGCGTCTCCGTCCCCGATCGGAACAGCGCGAGCGATTTCCGTCGGACAAACCTCTTCGCCGGGCGACGAAATCATCCCAGATCGCTTCCACACATCGCGGTGCGTGGCGAAAACGCGCGGTCGACGTCCACCGCCACACCGATGCACAAAGGGCGAGACGTTTCGTTACGTCTTTCGTGCGCGATTCGCAGCTTCCCTCCAATACCGGAAGCCCAGGCTCGCCCTTTTCGGGGTTAAATTTAGCGGGAGCGAAGCGAAAGTTTTGCGGTACGCGGAGAGGTCCCCAAAATAAAATGGCGTTGCAGACGCGGCAAGAGGACGACCCGGCCCGACCGAAGGTTCGATGTCGCAGGATAATGAATTTTTACGGGGAAAAAGCCGGTAATCGCCCGCCGAAAGGGACGCCCCATGATGCCGGAGCGGGGCGCCTCCGCGAGAGACCGAACCCACGTGACTTCCGTCAGCTGGTATTGATTGACGAAATCGATAAAACTTGTTGTTCCCCCGGTAAAAAGCATTAGTATTGATTGGAGCAATCGATACTGCGATACGAGATCTCCGCCGAACGTCTCGAAAGTCGATAAATTGATTTCCAAGCGCCATTCATGTCACTCGGGTGCGAGCCCTCCGAGAACTTTTCCCCCGCGGCATCGCCAGTTTCCCCCTCCCCCTCCCCGGAACAAGGACGGCCGCTATCCTCCCCTCTCCCGCTCCCTTCGCCCGAACTCCGCCCGACAACTGGAAAATCTCGCGGCTAAACCTGAATTTGCGAATGAGCGATTTCGAGACTGGGGCGGAACGAGGGAGGGTTCCGTGCCCCAGGTGGCCGATCTCGACGGAATCATCCACCCTTTCGGTTCAGGAGCTTCGACCCCTAAATCTTTTGACCGTTCCCACCTCTGCGCGACTTCATTTTCATATTCCAAATGCTAAAATTGAAAGCATTTGACGATAACTCGGGACTCGCAGCCGACGAGCTCTGAATGCGGTTTTCCCGTTCGGTGCGCCCCGACCGAAAACCGCAGCGTTTTCCTTGCCTCAAACGGCGTGAAAAGACAGGAACCAGACGGGAATTTACTTTTTTTTTTTTGATACGAGGAGAAATTTTTGAGATATAAGAGTCCGGGAAAGGAGTTCGACGCTTGATTTTGTCAAGGACCAAGCTGGAGGTGAATAATTTGCATTCAAATTTCATTTAACAATAATATATAATAATGATAATAATAATAATAATAATAAATATTTTTAATTTAAAATTTAAAAGTACATTATTTTTTAACAAAAAAATCTGGTTAAAATTATGATTTTTAGATAGGGGCAACAAGCTTCTGCTGTGACATTGCCATTAGCGGAATACGAGAAACCAACGGGTTTTTATTACGTTTTTTTGCACTCTTCATCGGGGCTTTTGTGGTATTCAAAAATAATTTCGTAAAGATCAGAAAATATTAATTCTCATTCTCACTTGTCCGAATCCCCAAAAGCCCGTCGAGAGTTGATCGTGGAACGTACGAAGAATCTTGAATTAAAACGTGGTTTCTTACATCTTTTGTGGGAAAATCGTTAAAAAAAACTTTAAATGTAAACTTAACATTTGTATCGTTGATGAAATTTGCAAGTATTCAATCGGCAAACTGATTACAGTTTCAGGTCGAAAGATTTCCTCGGTAATTTCGTAAAAAACACCTTTGAATTCCAGTAACCACCAATTGCCACATTTGATGCCACTTTGCACAGTTTAATGATAATCTGGACGCCAGAGCGGAAGGAATTATTAAAATTAACCTCAAATATAACTTGGTTATCCTCTAATTTGATTGTTTCTACTTAACAAACAATAATTTTATCTCATTTAAAACGAATATATTTTATATGCTCCTCCAATATGAGTGGCATACGGTAAAATAAATAAACCATTTCAATCTATGTCAAGATCTGCGAGCTCTTATTCTTCTTTATTTCCCATGTTAACATCGTGGCCGTTTACTTTTTTATCAACTAGTTGATAGCAAAAGCGACTGCTTGACTTCCAATCCTCTTTTAAAGACAGATTGAACATCGAATAACTTGGATTACCCGTGACTTCCTCCACGATGTTGAGAAAACTGGGCAAACGCTTCGCCAGTTCTGCGTCATCTAACGCCGAATAAGTTTCCAACAAAAGAAGACCTTTGCAACGAGGATGCCCTGGTTCTTTGTAAATATCCAACTGGAAATACTGATTGTTAAAGAGGAAGCATCTTCTCTTTTTATATATCGTGAAATGACTATCATCTCGCTGCGCCAATATGTTCAAATAATCCCGGTGAGTTAGCTGCGTACGAACTTCAATTATCTAAAACAAAATTAAATAATTTTTCATTTCTTATGTTATGCGTAGAACGATGATTTACAAAATTTCCCCGGAAGCGTACGTGGGTAAGGTAAACCAGAAAAAAATAGGTTTGATTTTTAGGTAATTAAGGATGTCATTGTGAAAGAAATGATTACATTTTCATGTTCATATGTCTGATCTCCGATATATCATAAGAGTTTCACATTATCATTTATTTTTAGAAGGAATAAATTAGAAGAACGAAAGTGATAATCGAGAATCCAAGGAGACCAGTCTACGGGTTTTTTGGAAAAGATTGCGACAAGGCCAATCCACTTATAAAAAGTTCAAATAAGAAATCAAAGTATTTGCAGCGTAAATGTGCGACCTACAAAGTTTTATGAACATCTCGAAGGTAATCTTTAATTTTATTTTGCCAATTAAGTTTTTTCCGCAACACTTACTGTCTCATTTTTCATAATACTATTCTCGTATCCAAACTAATGGGATAAACTGAAAATGCGACAAAACTAGAACTAAAATAAGTAATTTTTCCTCAATTTTCAAAACGTGTTTTATCATATCTTCGAAATATCCACCGTTCTGAATTACCTTACGAAGACGAGCAAACTTTTCCCCTGGAGTTCGCCACAAACCTTGTTCTTTTCTTTAACGCAAATGTTACAAGTAGCTCACCTGATCCTTGATTTTCGGCTTCCGTAACGTGTGGAAATACATCCAATGCCCTTTCTGGCCCCTCTTTCTCAATCTAGCCTGATAATCCTCGGTGCTGGTCTGTAAATAATTATGGACGACGTCAAAATCCTGGAACGGTGGGAAGGCCTCGTCAGGAGGCAAGGGTCCGCGAACGAGGAACTTGTGCTTCCTCGAGTTCTTCTGAAGCCGATCCCCTGTGTCGACTCCAAGCTTTTGGCAGACAGAATCGATCATGCGATTCATCTTCGTTTCAAAATCTGTCGAATTATCTATGACGTCGAAATAGGGGTGGCCAACCCACGACGCTGCTGCTTTATAATCGAGCTCCCGGGCCAGTTCGACACCTTCACTCCGACAAATGTGATCTTCCGTGGAATAAAACTCTTCTGCTCCATTAGCAGCAGACATCTGTAATCAACAAGTACTAAATTTTAGCGAAAGAATAATGTTCAACCCCGAAGAAAAAATGCTGGAAAAAAGTATATGAATAAAAAATATATATCGGGACCAGGAGTAAGAGCTATCGCTTCTTCATAAGCTAAACATTAATTATTTGGAATATATGAAAATTATCATTTTATTCAATGAATTTCCCATCGTCCTAAAATTTTACCGGGTTTACAGTGCTTGAAAGGTCCCCGCACTGTCGATAACAAAATCACTTTCCCGTGTTAGCTGTTCATTCGAGATTCAATGGTTGTTGCCCAAAATGATGAGCAACTCTTCAAAAATCTCGGAAGTTTTAGCAGCTTCTTCAATACACGACATATTTTTGGTGCCGCAAACAAGCAACGTAAAGGCGAATGCCACGGGAATTTTGTTCTGTAGTAAGTGTTGATCTTTAACATGAATTTACCCATGCTGACATATATTTAGAATTAAAGAATAAGATTCATTTTGCGTGATCTGCGTTCATTCCACGCAAAATTGACTTCGAACAATGCGCGTCAATGGTAAAATGATTTTCTGTCATTCTACACGTTTTTCTCTCTTTTATCATTAACGACGGCAATCATTTTTGTATCTTTTCGCAGCTATTTCTTATTTTTTTAAGCGAAGGAAACATTTTGTTGCGAACCTTAAGTTTTTTTTTCTTGAAGCTCCTTTGAACTTGAATGTAATTTTCACCTTCTTAAGCCTATTAATTCTGTCTCAGTAAAAATTTACGGTAACTTTTATTAACTATTAGCTGGTCACCAACATTAAAATCACCTATACCGAATCATACTATGCACGTTGTCTCTGTTAAAGCACAAACGTACGCAGAAATTGTTGTATCGGTAAGAGTTTTCGTCAAGAAAAAGCAATGAAACAGCACTTCTCGTCAATGCTGTTTCACTGGAACGAAAACCGATATTATGAATAAGCTAAAAAATGCTTATTTAATTCGCACTTTTCATCATGCATACAAACTGAACGTTCACCCTTCTAAACATTTATAATAAATATTAAAATCATACTTCATTATAATAACTATGTGTAGCCAGCCATCCATTGTAACGAGACAATCTCAATTAAATCACAGTGCAACCAGTTTTTAAAAAAAATTGCGAAAAAAAATGTCACATAATAATTAGCTTAGTAACTCCTGCAGTTTTAATTTAATGCTTTCTAAGTATATACCTTCCGCTTAAAAAAATTTAATATTACACTTTTTAAAGAAACACTTTAATAAAAATTTCATGTACCCCGCTTAAATTTTTCTTTTTATTAAAAACACTAGTTGCCCATCGTCATAAATTCAGGCTGGACAATGCTTGAAAATCGGTTTGTTTCAAGATTAGTTATTTATCATTTCAAATTTTTAAAATTAAATAAAAATAAAAGCAAAATTAACTTTGTACCATGTGGATTATTTGGTTGTATCTGTTATCCCGAAGTTCCACATTGTTCCAGTTGTTGTTGGCAATAATTTTTTCCCATTTGTCCCTCAACACGTAAGCGGATGCATCCATAACCCCCCTGTCACAGATTATCAAGCAATCGCTGGTTGATGATTCACCTGCAACATGAATATTTGTTTTCGGAATTATCGAAAATTTAGGAAATTAAAATGAGAATCGTCCGCGATCCTTTCTAAAAGATGGTTCAGCATTATCGCATTATATAGTAGTACATAGTATACATGCATGGTATTATAAAACGCTCGTAAAATCGAATTTCGCACTACTCCTTTGCTTGTCGGAAAAAATTTATCTCTGTCCTCGCTAACTGCTAAAAAGCAATGTCTGGACAATAATGTAATTCCACGGTTCACGCGCTTTACCGGACGATATGACAGGACAAGTGAAGACATCTTACCTAGCGAAAAAAAAGTGTTTTCTATCTGGATCATGGTCTTCAGCAAGTTCTCCTGGAAGTTGATCGCTTCTTCAGGCGACAATTCAGAGAACTTGATCCCACCACCTAGGAGGACCGTCGCCGTTTCTGGTACCCTGAAAACCTTCCATCCGAGAGTTTCGAAGAAAGTGGAAAGCCGCGCCTGACCGGTGGTCTTACCGCCACAAGGACCTCCCGTCAGCACCACTTTGTATACCCGATGGGTCGTTCCTTTTCCATTTACGTGATTCATAACGCAGAAATCATGCAGCATATGGGCGCTAGTCATCAATTAATATAAGACCTCCAAGCAAAGCATATTTTTAATATAATACTTTTACAATAAATTATATAAAATGGCGTTTTTAAAAAACGATAATATTAACAATCCTCTTATTTGTTAATATATTTCAATATAAAATTATATATCACGATAAAATTAAATTTTATATCTTCTTATTTATAGATCTTTAATAATTTCTGAAGAGGTGCGACAATAAATAGGTTTCTTTTTTATTAAGATTACTCCTTGTTTCTTTTACAAAAAATAACGTAGGAACACTTCGACCGAATACTGAAGCGTAATCACAATACTACAAAAAGAACACCATCTTCCGGTTCCTTGGAAACCTTTGGCTGGTGACTTTGAGTCTTTGGCTATATCTGAAATAGAAAAAAACCATATTAAAAAATGTTTCTAAAAAACCAACATTTATACAGCAAGACTTTGATTATACCAATTACTTATTTTAAGCGTAAGATTAGACAGAAAAAAACCTATCGGTGCAAATACCAAAAAAATTACAGTAAAATATGATTTAACTTTATTTACTGAATGATAATTCCACATGAATGTGATGCAGAGTATCAAAAAAATTATTAATTAATTAATATTTAAGCAATAAAAAAATAAAATTTTATTCATTTCGATATATTCTAATAACCTGTAAATTTTATTTTAAGAAAAATTTATACATTTTGTTACTAATCTACTAACATTTATCCAATTCATTATAAGTTTTGCTGAATTAAACTCTATAGATGTGAAAGAATAATGAACTAAAATTTATAAAAATCGAATACTGAAATACAATATAATCAATAAGCATAAAGACTACTCAAACATTTAAAAAATCTAATACACGTATCAAATTTTTAATTTTACGCTATTTAAGCAATTGGAGAGAACTGAATTGACAAATTCGAGATTACAGCATGCCAAATCGCATTAGTTGGAAAAAATATATCCAGCAGTTTCATAAACCAAGAGTAAAAACTAACTGACAAATTGTGAACTGTAAATTCAAAATAAAGTTGATAATGTTAAGCACTCATTATTACTGTTCATATAATATAAAATTACTTATATGCAATGCCGACATGAACTATGCCGAAATCATTACAAGGCATTACATGGCTGTCACAACTTGAAAAGGATAGACCCTCTCCTCAGACATGAATTTAGTTTTCTGAATTTTTAAATATCGTTTGAATATATAAACAAACATTCATTAAGATGACAATAATAATAATTATATAAATCAGAAATAAAAATTAAAGTAAAATAATTGGTTTTTTTTATTGAGTTTCACAATCCCTACCGATTATATATCACGCATATTTCGGTTATAAACTACTGCAAAAACACGGGATTAAACAACAAATTATTGCTGAAAATAATCAAAAATATCATTTAAGCACGATTCTAAGCAAATGTAATTTCTACAACTAATTTACATGTTATTTTCATCAGTCGAATCCAGTTATAACCCTTATACATTGTAGGGTTTCTTTAATGAATGGTGATATCATTAAATTCCATTACGAACTTTCTATATTGTATACAACATGCTCTAAATTTTAACCTATAATACTTAATTGTAACACGAAATTAATCATACTTTTAGAAATAAATCTTAAATGTTTCTTCGTGTTAATATAAACATTGCTTAATTCAGTTCTTCATTGTTTAAAAGTTTTCACTTTTGATCAAATCAGATACAAAATGGTTGGCATGACGATGTATCAGATATAATAACGATATAAAACCAATTTTTATACGGTTTTTCCTCTAGAACAAAACTGATCCATATTTTTTCGAAAAATTTTCCACCATAAAATTCTCCCTCTTATTTGATATCCAACTGAATAATTAAATTCTTTGTTGTTGATTCAATCTTGTTGAAGTGCTTAAACCTTACTTACTTTGTAAGAAAAATGAAAAAAACGATAATCTTATTTCAGGTCACTTTTCGAGATTTCCTGCCAGTACATTCTGTATTCTGCCATGCCGTTTTGGGACCAGACACTCCTGTTTTAAGTTAATTTTTAAACTCACATATTTTAAATTCGATAGCTCTGGTATGCAACAGTCACGAAGAACTTATGATATTCTTTTATGGGCCGCGTTATATGCTTTTGCAGACGAAATATGACCTTTAAGGAAATTTTCATTAATGCATTCTACAATAATCTGAATAATATATGTGAAAAGTAAAATTTACTACAACAGATATTATTAGTCTTTTTAGCAAATGCAGGCAAAGAATGACTGGTCTCTAGAAAAAATCAGATCACGGGATGATAAAATAATAACAAGACTCGTAGAACTTAAATGTAGAAATGGCTCACAAATGTACTGAAATACCAGCTTGGGTACTTCTTACAAAATAGAAAATAAAAATTTAACATCTCTTTTAACAGGATAGTAAGTTATTTTTTTGAATTTTTCCCTTCTTCACTTTTTTGGATTTACTATAGATACAAAAGAGATATATATTATTGTAATTTTTAACACAATATTTAGTTAAAATCTTAGTTTTTAGTATTCATATTGTATACATTTAAACATTAGGGTTTGGCTTTCTTTCCCTTCCCCATCAAACAGTTGATAAAAATTCGTTATTAAATTGGTGGCCACTAAATCCAAATGCTTTTATAATTTGTCAAACAGGTTCAAGATGCAGATGCTTTTAAATAAATAGTCACCCCATTAAAATACTAAATATTTTTACTATTGAAAAACATGGCATCTATTTTCTTTATATTTTAAATATATAATAAAGAAATTAAAAATAATCAAGAGTATTTAATATTAGTTCGAGCATAACTTTTTTCTTAAAAAAACTCATAAAAGTAAGCTGGACTACTGCTTGATTTAATTTCGGTAAAAAAAAATTGTAAATATAAATTGATAAAACCAGGAAAAAGAGTTGCACAATGTTTATATCCTTTATGAATTGAATTATTTTTAAATATTATCAATTTTATTAATATATTTTCAATTATTAGTAATATATTAGTAATTTTAGCAATATTCAGTAATTTTTACTTATAATTTAAATTTTCTGTAAAATCATGAATTAATACATTATAAAAATTAAATGTGAATACATTATATAAGTTTTTATAAAAATATTTTTACATAAATCAATAATCGTAAATTTGAAACAATATGAAATTTTTTGTAAGAAGAGCAATACCAAAATTAAATTATGTAATTAAAAATAATAAAATGACAGGATAATGTTAAAACCGAACATAAAAATAGTAAAAAATTTTTAATAGGAAATGTTATTTAAAATTACCTTCTTTTGAATGGAATACTTACAGGATATGAAAACAAATTAGAAAAGAGAAATCAATGTAATCGCAACATATGCACTTATGCAACTAAATGTATTATAACTGTTTCTTTTATATCAAATGATACCTCCGTTAAGAAAGACTCCTTTAATAATATTCGATCACTGAAAAACATTTAATGCATCGTGACACACAATTAATTGAAAGAATGTTATGCATAGCATGAAATCTGAATCAGCATTCTTCAAATCTGAGCACAGCACACTCAAGGATTCAAAGACTGCATATTCGCCATAACAATCATGTTATTGAATTTACCTTTGTTTATTTTATTTTAAGAAAAAGTGTCATGTTTTAATAACAACTGTCACATAATCCCGTGAGAAGGAATTTATTAGTTGTTTTTATTAACCAAGTCTCGTGATTAAGAAAACTAAAAAACTTCAACGATTAGCATAATTTATTAATCAAATTCGTATTGAAAATTATAAAGTTAATGAGAAAAAAAATACATAAATTAAAAGCAAAAGCTACTATAGCTATACATAGTTACACATGCCATGAATTATGAAAATAAAATATTACTTTTTCAGGAAACTGAAATAAGACTATTTCATATCTAATTTAGAATAAAATTTTCATTTATGAACAATTCGTTCATAAATATAATTTAAAAAAATAATAAAATATTTATGAACATTCACTGTTAATATTTGAAAATGGTTAGAAAGCTTTCGTAAACTGAAAATTTATCAGTTAATCATATTATTTACCTATGACTTTCAAAGCGATGTTAAGTCAATTTTCTATAATCTAATTAACTGCTTAAAAAATGAGAATAAGAACTGTAAACTTTATCAATAAAAGGAAAATGTTATAGAAAAGAAATTACCTATATGAAACAAAAAAATTTAGTTACCCATTCATTTCTGCACCCAATTTCCAAAAAAAGCTAGAATTAAAAATTGATATCGGCTACTAAACCCATAGAGCGGTAAAATTACTATAAAATAATTAAAAAGTATGTTTTTAAAAAAAACACTATTTTAACATTAGTAATTATTTATAAACAAAACAAAAAAACTAATCAAAACTGAAATCCAGTTGCGATCCAGGAAGAGTGTTAGTTTACCTTAATTCACATAAAAAATCATTTACATATTTGTAAATTCGCAATAAATTGTTTTCTTCATATTTTTGAATCCACTAAAATGAAAAATTTTAAACATGTTCTAATAAAATATTGGATCTTATATCACTATCAAAATAAACAATATGTATGATACAATCAACAATTACCAGTTTATAAAAATCTTAATTAGAAATTAAATTATTTTTTGAAAATTTTAAACTTATTTATGATTTAACTAGTTAACTTTTTAAATATGAAAAGAAATGCATTAAAATGTGAAACTGTTTTAGAACAAAAAATTGAAATTTGGCATTCATTGTCTATCACTGTCATATCGATTTATCCACTTATTTATGCGTTCGATTTTTACGCACATAAATAAGCATGGATTTGTGAAAAAAAGAAAATATTCTCGAATAATGCTCGGATATATGACTTTCACGTTCAATTATTTTTATATATCGTTTGCAACTCAAAACAAAATTTTCAAAAAGTGAAATATTCCTGATGTTCCTAATAGAAGAGTAATTATTAAAAAGGCTATCAGATTATGCTAAAAATACTTAAATTATGAGTGAAAATACTTTGGTTGTCTAAATCAGACAAATTTAAACAACTATTTTATAAATTTAACTAATGTAAATAACATAAATATATAACTACTATCAAAATAGTTATACATTTTAAACAACAAATAATTTTAATGGAATTATCACAATTATCGATAAATAGGTTTACAAATATTCACAAAAGAAAATTTTCATTTTTTTTAATAGCCTTTTAATTCCATTTCAGTAACTAACCCCTTTTTTAACGCGCTAATTTAAAAGTTTTCATTTCAAAAAAAAAACAATTCATTTTTACACATATATTTTATTCAAAAAAACTTGAAATACACAAGATAATTAATAATTTGTATCAAAGCAACTGCTAAACGCGAAAAAAATTGATTAAGTTCAATTGTTATTAATCTCATTGAAGTTCAAAAGAATTTCATTTTAATTAAACATAAAAAATAGCTTCGTTTAAAAAAACAAATTATTATTAATGTCATTTATCAGAACAAAATAATATTAAGTTACCTGTAAATATTTTATTTATTAAATAATATTTAAAAAAATTAAAAGCAAAAAAATATTTCCATACACAGAAATTTCTGAAAGTAAATAAAATAAAACATTTTAGTTTTCAGTCGATTCATTAAAAGAATTTTATTAATTTTCTTTTGAGAATTTATTATATTCTTTTACACTTGTAATGAATTTTATGATAAAATTGATCAGGGAGGCTTAAAACGAAATTGTCCTGGAATAATAACAAAACACGAATGATAAGAAATGATGATGAAACCAATTTTTAAAAAATTATATTTTAAACAAATTTTTATTGTAACTGCAACCATAAAAATTATGGAGTAATAAAAAATTTATTTATTTTTAAGTAAGTAGGGCATTTAAATATATTATTCTTTATAGGAGGATCAAACATAAGTTCTCACAATTGCAAAACTCATTACATTAATTCTGAATATAGAAAAAGTATTGTCAACAAAAAATATATTTTATTTATTATTTCACTTATAAATCAGCACGTCAAAAGAAAAAAACATTAAAAATTCCAATAACTGCCCTGAAATTCTCTCAGCAATATATATAATACAATTAAATACTGATCTAGATATATGTAAAATCACGAATAAGAGCCTGACCATATTTAAAATAGTTTTTTTTTTTATAATATTTATAATTTGTTCCGTTCAAATTGATATATAAAATGATTTTCCCGACGAATTGTTGCAATATTCAACAATTTATTTCTGACATCGATATATGGACTTCAGAAATTCGATCTCATAAATCAGCAATGCGATAGGTATTACAAACAATTATTATCTTACTTTATGTAATATGAAACCATTTAAAAAGAAAAATTAAAGAATATCTATGAAATAATTACTGTCGTTACATACGAATAATTATTTCTGTCATTGCATATATTACGACTACCCGAAGAAAGTATTAAAATGATCAATCAATGTTATGATAACATTAAAATTACCTTTAATACATAAAATAAGAAATATTGTGGTAAAAGTCTTTTATTTCAGTAAGTTTTAAGTTAAGATTCAAGAATGTCGAACAGATATTGTCGATTTTTCACATAATTTAATTTTCAACAATCTTCGACTTTGGTGCTTTGGATAGTAGGAATAGGTTTTAAATGAAAGAGAGGTTTTCGGCAAATATATATGATATATCATACAAATAAGATACAATTGTATCATAAATATTGTAAAGATACAAACTTTTTCCTAATTAATTCGAAACTCAGAACTAATCAGTTCATAATTAAAATAATTTGGAGATATTTCTGACTTATAACAGTTGAATAAATGTGAAAAGTGAAATTGACCAAATAATGATCTAGATCATCTATAGCTTTAAAATAGCAGACTACAAAAATTGAGTACGTCTAATATAATACATATTCCAGAAATTTAAAAATAATTGCTAAAATTATAAATATGATACAATTTACTTAATTTTTTTATAATTGCTATCATTTTCTAAATCTTATATTCTCAATAAAGACATTGAGCATAAATTATAGTAAAATCAAAATTACTATGAATACTAGATTTAGCATGATATAAAAAATTTGCATATAATCTGAATTGTTTTGAATCTGAAATTTGTCAATAATTTAAGAATCTAACAATTGTAAATATAATCTTCGTATTCTGCTCCGCGAGTTTAATTTCCAGAATTCTAAACACTTATTTTTCAGGTAATATAATGAACAATAAACGAAATATAACAAGGGTGCTGTTTTCTGATTATGTTTTCAATACATGGTTTTAATATAAAGCGATATCTTTTTTAAATTAGCAATAGAAATTAATGCATGTTTCGAATTGGCAGCAAAAAATTGTATTACTTTTCGCATTCAAAAAGTTATCCAAGAATTCAATTTTTTATTTGATCTCATTGCGAAAATTCCTAATTTTTGGATTTTTCATCAATTTGCATTGACGTTAAAAAACATCACCAGTCTTAACTAATAGAATTCAAAGCAACTTTCCTCTAATAAAATAGAAATTTTTTTAAACTTCCCTTCAAATCAAATATTTATACTAAGTTTTAATTAATATCAATGGTAAATATCAAAAGCACTTTTTAAAATCAATTACAATTTAAGTTTCACAAGTTTTATATTCACATGAAAAAGTATTAAATAGGAAAAAATTATTTATTATTAACAATTTCCTGCAGATTTGTTCTTACCAAAAGCCTTTTTAATTAGCTTCTGATACCAAAGAGAGCTTGAACTTTTAATATAAAAAAATTGCCTCAGCTGTTTTATAGACAAGTACTTTTTAATATTGGAAAAAGAATCACTTAACATCTGACAAGAAAAAAAAATTTTTAAATTTCAGTTATGGCAAAAAATTAAACTTTATAAGAATGTTTCATTTGCTTTATGATTTTATGTAATTTTAAAATTTTGAAAATGCAATCATAAAAAGAGCAAACAATAACAGTATATAAAAAACATGTTAGGTAAATCAAATTTCCAAAATCATGATCATTAAATAAATTTCTGCATATTTACATAAAATTAAACATACCACAATAACTAAATTTTTTCCAATTATGTTCATAACTAAAATAAATAAAGCATTAAAACATTTTGCAAACTAAATTTTTTTCTGAATCAATATTTACAATTAAATTCAATGTAATAATTACTTCTACCCTTTTAAGAAATGTAATATTTTCATTTTCAACAAATCTTACTTAATTAATCATCAAACAATTACAAAACCATTTTGCTGTCTACTTTTAAATATTACACAAATATAATTACTACAATTCACCTCTCACAAGATTTAATATATCTACATTAAATTTAAAATATCTAATTTCATTTTAAATAAAACAGACTGTTACCAACAAGATTCATCTTCAAAACTTACTAAGTTTAAGGCAAATATAAATCAAGCAATTTAAAAATTGATCAATCACAGGCAAATACTATTCTCAAAACTCCATGAGCTTTATAATATGTTCAAACTGTTTTGTCATTCTTAACTCTTTACACCAATAATCAAACAGGCCTTAAAATGATACCATATTAATATCAAATTTATAACTCACCCAAAGAAACCATCATTTATAATTATCAACATATACGCAATCTTAGTAAATTCTTTTTCTTTCAACCGCAATTTTGTTTCCCGGAAAAACTATAAAAAGAACAATATGAACTATGTACAATATAAATTTTACTATTTCGTTTTTATATTGACCAAAACCTTGTAGCGTAAGCTACAGAAATTTATGAGCATAATTTAAAACATATTTTGACTGAGTGCAAATGCGAGCCTAAGAAAGCTTATCGGTTACAAATTCAATAAAATTAGTCAATTAAGTAATCACAAAATTTACAAATAAATTCACGTGTTTATTATAAATACTGATCTGATATTACATAATTTTCTAGCCTATGACTGCTACGAAAATTATCATGAAATAAAAGATGATACCTTTATCATTAGATGTAAACTTGCTTTTTACAATATTATAAGGAAATAAATAAGACTTCTATTTAACGTATTTAAAATATCTCACCTGCATGGAGGAGCCCATCTTGTTTTCTTCTTTTCAGTTTCAATTTCAAAATAAATATCGTCTGCACCGGTTTTTTCTTAGCGCCCCATTTGCCTACGATTTCTGAATGCACTCATTAAAAAGTGTGCGCCACTGTAATTCGCAACTACTTCATTACATTTTAATGTATCAAATATTGATCTATCACAACTTCAAAATTGTGTAAAATAATAATTTCAAAAAGATGGCTCGTAATTTGAATTTTTTTTGTTTCGTTATATGTAGTGTTACCAAATGTATGTTATTTTGCCCTCATTAAGTATGGGATTAAAAACTCTACTTCATACCTTTTGGAAAATTCTTGTGTTAATAACTTTCAGTAAAAGTAATATTATAATTTTTTACAAAAATTTATTCAAAAAAATAATATATTTTTAAATTATCTCAATCTTGGTATATTTATGCCCAGTTAATACTATGCATAATATAATCATTTCATGCATCAATTTTAATGGTTTCAAAAGTGAATATTTGAATTTCTAAATGAAATTCACAGAAAATTTTGACATCAAAAATGTTTAACTGCAGTACTTTTAAGTCTTGCACTCTTAAAGAATTCTCTATTTAAAACTGTTTTTCTTTTTAAAGTTACAGATACATTTTTTTTCAGTGAAAAAATTTTCCTTTATTTGTGTTTCATCTTTTTATGTAAGTTAATAATATTTTGATCTACATTTTTATTCAGCTACATTTGCTACAGAATACTAAATTTCTTCACTTCTATTATTGTTAATTATTTCATCCATTCTTATGGATGAATCTAACCTAACATAATATTATTACTCTATACAAATATTAATTCTATCAAAATTTAAATTTTTTGAGGAAAATGTGAAACTGCAATTTTATAATAAATTGAAGATTAGACCATATTAGACATAGACTTTCAAATTTTTTACTATATAGAGACTATAATTTTTTAATAAATTTTAAATGATTGTTTTTTAATTTCCTTGACTCAGTAGAGATCATGATATTTCAGTATTAATAAAATTAACTTTCCTGTTGTCAAAGAACACAGTGCAATGAGTCAAAAAAAAGATCAAATACAATTATTTGCATTCATCCCTATAAATTTTATTTGCCTGACAATATTCTTTATTCCTTAATATTCCTGACAAGATTCCTTCTTAATGAATTCTGCTTAGATAAAATTTTTATTATCTATTTAATTTGTTTTGTTATTGAAAATTTTGGACAATCTGTTAAACATATATAATTATGCAGATTATCTTCATCAACAATATTCATTATATAATAAAAGCATTTTGTATTTCTTACTAAAAATTTACCAGAGCAAATTGTATACTTTAAAATTGATTTAACATAAATTTAACTTTTTTTTTTAAACTGAATAGGTTACAATAAAAAAATCATATAGATAATTTAAAGAATAAAGAATTAAATTTATATTATTATACAACTTATCTCACAAGAATCTTTAAATATAGTATAGTAAAATGATTAATCATATAATAATTATAAATAAAAGCAAAAATCCTATTGTACACAAAATATTGCTATGAATAAACTCAATCTATATCAACCAGTTTATTTGTGGAAAGCTACTGAAAAACTAAAACTTATTTTTTTGCAACCAAAAGCCTAATGTTGATGTAATCTAACTGAATTTCAGATTAACCATTATCTCAGCTTCTTTAGAATTGTATAAGAATGAATACTACTTCAAGACTATATTAAAATGGATTGTATTTTTCAAGTTTGAACCAATGTCCACAATAACAACGTTTTGGCTCACCCATGTGCAACCAAAACCAAATAACATGAGAAGAATCTTCTTCGCAAATACAACCTACAATTCGACTATCGAAATAAGATGGTATGGGAATTGGATCTGCCTTGCTGTTTGCCCTTCTTTTGATTGCTTTTAACTTAAACGGATCCTAAAAAATAATCAAAATATTATAATTCAAAGTAAGAATTCTTGGAATTTGAAAGCTAGCCATACAAATAAAATTTCTTTCTTAAAACTACATATAAAAAAAATTTCATATATTATTTTTCTCTGTACTCACATCGTTGCCAGCTTGAATAGCCAATAATTCTGCCTTTTCTTTACCAGTTGCAAGTTCCATTGGATCTACAATAGCTGCAAGAGAAAAAACATTAATATGAGAGTAAATTTAAGATCAAGATTGTCAATAAAATCATGCTTTTGATATGATATAGGATAACACTGTCTTAATGTCCATACACAGGTTACTTTCGAATAAACGATAATATTTAGGAAGAAAATTTAGCTTACCAACTTCCTTTTTCGCATAGCTCCTGCTACAAAACACTAATGGATTTCTAATACCTTGCGTAAATATCTTCTTAGTTAAAAGGGCCATTTTCTAATAATTTCAATCTTATGGTAGCAGTTAAAAGCAGACTGCACCCAATACGAAAACGACGACGAATGAAATAACATCTGAGAGAAAAAAGTTCTCTTCTACCACGGAATTCTTCTTCCACGTCAGTTCTTTTACGCTAGATAATGGAGTTTTTTATTTACAATTAAATTTAAAACTTATTAAAATTCTTTAAAAGTAACATTGGAAGAGTTTTTTTAAGCACTAAAACCCATTAAAAAATTATAGCTAACAAGGATTGAATTCCAAATAAATTTTTTTTTTGCTGCTTTTAAAATTTATCTAGTGATTATTTCAAAAATCTGAAAATGAACTTGGAGCGTTTTGCTTAATGTCTTAAAATATATCGGATAGGTAAATTTTCAGTTTAATGAATTGTCGGAGGAATTTGATGATATGTAAATGACTAATTAAATAACATCATTCATGTGCAAAATCTTCAATTTTCCTATGAGTTGCATAGATTAGTGTTGGCAACTTTTTATAGAAAAGGACTGGACATTAGCAGGGTTGGACATACCACTACTATGTTGCTTAATGTAATAAAAATTAGGAAGTTTTTCGTTCATACATCTACATTTAGAGATCGACATAAAAAAACTAAATAAGAACAACAAAATGTTATTTCACAACTGGAAAAGTTTGTAGCATCACTATAAAAGCTAATTAGAAAATTTTGATTTAAGCAAATAAAATTACATTCAGAGCGTATCTAGACAGATAAAAGTTTTTACTGTTCGGAGGTGAATTTGATTGATTTAGAATAAAATTTTCTAACGAAAACTTTTGCCAAATTTCACATCAGAATCAACTAGAGAAGGCTTTTAATCAAAATCCTTAATTAAGGCTCTTTGAAATCATTTTTTTGAAGCTAATTTTACTGTCACATAAGCCTATTAATATCACATAGAGGGTTGCAAATCATCAGTTCCTGCCTTATGTAGTGAACTTATGTTTCCTAATAAATATAATAATCAGAAAACTACTTTTACCATCTTTTTCTATCTTTATAAAATATTATGAAAAATTTTAATATTTTTAAATTTTAAACATATTTATTATATTTTTCATAATTTCTTGCTTTTTGCATTGCTAGAATTTTAAATAGTAAAATAATAAAAGGCCAAATTCAAAAGCAATTCAACTTCATTTCCTTCAATCAGCTTCATATTTTCATAAGGTAAAAGAAAAAAATTGGATTCGCCAATTTCTGGTCTTTTAAACAATTTAGAGAGAGAAATACTTTCAGACCTGGCGAAAAAAAAAGAATTAAAAAACT
>JAOWBB010000007.1:3390983-3475576 GCA_028565995.1 Ricinus marginatus | reverse complement strand
CCCCCCCCCCCCCCCCCCCCCCCCCCCCCCCCCCCCCCCCCCCCCCCCCCCCCCCCCCCCGCCGCGACGGGCTCGGGAAAAACGAAATTGCAAATGAACAGGGAAAGAGTACCATACGGCAGAAGCCACAGCACTTTGCTGTCATTTAAAATAATTCATTTAAATAATAAATTTTTTATTAGAATCAGTCCCATTTCATCTTTGGTAAAAACAAATTCCACGCCGGAGTTTACGTGTCATTAACATTTGAATGTGTTTCAGTGAAATAAACATTATTATCAAAATCAGATATTAAATTAAAGATCTTAAAAGATCATATTTAAGCACATATTATTAAAAACCTACAAAGCACTTAAAAAAAAAAATATGAATTAGAGATGCAAAGTAAAAATGCTTAGTTTTATTTCCGATTCACTTATATACAACTCGATCCTCCTCTTTGCCTCGGAAAAGCAAAATCCGGAGGAAAAATCATCGGATTAATGGAAAAGGCACTGAAAGCATCAACGAAGCAAACGAAAGCGAACAAAAATTCGATTCCTTTTCGCTTCTCGTCATCTATTCACACTACGAGGCACTTGTAAAAACCATTAAAAACTATTAACATCGACATCGGCAATGATCGTCTTACGCAAATGCAATTGGCAGTCCTAATTATTGTCATAATTTTCACAATGTGGAAAATCAAGTTCGAAACTAAGTGTAAGATACGGGAAAAGGTCCACGCCGGGAAGCTAAAGAAACCACTTGAAAAAACCTGAAAGTTCAATCCTGTTGCGGAGCAATAAATTTTCCCCATTCCGCGGTGATAATTACCCCGATTGCTAACTTATATGAAAGACAGTAACTGCGGAAGTCCTTTCGCCATTGCGTGAAGCAACATGGAAGCGCTGGCGGAATCGCTACGCGCACAAGACAAACATGGAAAATGGCAGTAGAATCTCGTTATTTTTATGCCAAAGATAGTAACGAAAGGGTTCGGAGCCTTTCGGATGACAAATTTTTCGATGTTTGAGAGCTGCCCAGATTTTGGGCATTTTTAAAAGTTCATCATCCTATTTCGTTTTTATCTGATACATTTTAATAAAACGGAGTCATTAATATTAAACTTAATATTTTTACATTAAGAGACATTTGGCTGTTGAGTGTATTGTTCGATAATACAGTTGTTTAAATGCAATTAAAAAAAAGGAATATCATGCATCTTGTCAAAAATTCTTTATTTCCATCACTTATATGAAATATAAAGAATTTCACATCAGCGATAAAAAAAATTAAGGCCGACAACTTCTTTAAATTTTAGATTAATAAAATTTATTATAATCTGATTATATAAATTAAGGTGAAAAAATTTTATGGAGCATTTGATAGACTAATGAAAATTCGAAGGAAAAACGATCTAAAAAAGAAACTATTTCCGTAATGCTTTCCGGACTGTAAAAAATTTATTGTTTATTATTAATTAAAACTACAAATAAAAGGTTTATGTGATTAATTAGTAAATGTTTAATATCAAAATATTTACTTAATATGAATTTGTCAACAATCACGGCCATGCGTGAAGACAGTTCACATCGCGCAGACTATTTATAACTTAAATTTTCACTATTTACAGAAAAATAAAGTAAAATAAAAATCCGAATAAATAATTAAAATTGGAAAAATTTCTTAAAATTATTCTTTAAAATGAAGTTTAAAAAATCGTGTCCGAAGAGGATCACGGCAATTGCAGAACAATCAAAAAATTTTATTTAACGAGATTTTACTGCATAAAAAAAAAAAAATTGTAAAAGGCGGAAAAAAAAACAAAGCCAAATTCTAAAATTAAATTTTAAAATGAGTAATGTTGATGCGAAAACAAAAATTTAGAAGTATTACCGACCCTTGGGGAATGTGACCACGGAGAATAAGGCAGACCGTTTCTGCTCTAAACAAAAATCTAAAAAGAGCGAAGACATGAACAAGCTCATTTTGGACAATTTTCTCTGACCGTGTACACATTGCGCTCATCCAGAACGTGTAACTTACAAAAATTAAGGTAAAAAATCAATTGTCGCGATGAACAATAAAACTTAAAAATGTTAGGGTTTGGTAAATTGTATGAAAGTAAAACATTACTTTTGACGTATGAAAATTTACAAAATATTTCGTTTTGCAGCGAAAAAGCGCAGCCTCACTTTGACTGTAAAATTTAACGAAAAAAAAAAAATTGCATCGGCTGTCTCGACATCAAATGAATACTGGATGATTATTTTCATACAAACGAATTATAAACTTTTCACACTCCAAAGCTTACAGACATTTGAAGTAATGAAGAACACTCTTTGATGTGATGATAAATGATTCATTCCCTGCGCAACAAAATCGCGATGCTTGAAACGGTGCGGGAGACGAAATTTGCTGCGGACCCCCAGCAGCAAGGGTTCATTATAGCTTCGTAATCTCGCCCGTTACGGTAGCATTTGAATTGTAATAGTAATCAAGAAACTTCTGGACTTTGGCAAAACTGATTACACCCATCAGTTTGGAAATTAAACCGCGTAAATGCATGCCATTACTTCGTGCAAACGACTCTGATCCAACCCCAAGTATAAATTTCAAAAATACTTCTATACGTAATGTTCAAATTCACAATGCATCTCTAACTTCAAACAGTTTTCCAGTTAAGTGATGCGGCGAATTATCAAATTTTCACTTTCAAAAATGATGAAATAAAAATATTTTCGGCTTATATACAAAAGTATACACGACTTTTTACGTGACTTCTTCGTTTAACTCGTGTTCGTGCTGGATTTTACACCCGATGAATATCAGTGTTCAGATCCAAAGTTTACACTTGATTTGACGGTGGCATTTGGAAGTGGCGATTTTTTACCCATCTCGACATTGGTAACGCTGCCTTCTTCGAACTGGCTTTTTAATCGAGTCACGTTAAAATTTTTCCTATACGCACCCGAACCGACACTTTCCGATTCCTTTCCTGTCGAAAGTTTTCTTTCTTTGATCGCGTCATCTTGGTCATTCTTAGGTATTGAAGGTAACGGCCTCGAGACAAACGAATTTTCCGCCATCGACCTGGCCCCGGTACCCTCGACTATGCGCGGCGAAGGCGAAGCTTTTGCGGGTGGATTTACGGCTTTGTTCTCTTTGTCCGAAAAATTGGTTTCCCAGGGTGAGAGCCTCGATCCCCTCCAGCTTCTTGTTCCTGCTACCCTCGGCGTCGAAGTCTTCTGATTTGGCAGAATCATGGAAGACACCTTCCGACTGGTCTCCGAATCCGCGTTGGTTATCTTTTTCACTCCCGCATTCGTCCCTGAAATAAGCAAAAATTTATATTTGTTCGTGTACTAAACTTGTTTATTTTAAAAATCTTAAAGTTTTTGAATTTTAATTGGCAAAATCCTCGATTATTTTTCGTAGAGCGAAACCGAATATTACTTGAATTTTGCCTCAATATCGGATTTTAGATATTTTTTTTCGGTTTTTCAAACTTATTCCGCTGGTATATTAAAAGAAATTACAACAATTTTTCTTTCCTTTTTGCAAAGCAAATCTTAGCTTTCTCTCCATATAATGGTCAAGAAAAATGATCCAAAAATTATGAGTTTCTAATGTAAAACTTGATTTACCTTTTGGAATACTATCGATCGGATTATCCGTTGTGGTTTTAGACGGAACTGCATCGAATTCTACGTCCTTGGGTGAGTTTAAATTTTTTGGATTAAGATACCCGCTACCCGAACTGGAAGAGCTCGCATCACTTCTGGCACTCGATAGATTTGAATTATACAAATTTGAATTAATCTTATCGCTTTTGTCCGATTTCTTAACTTCGAATTTCTCCTTTTTCTTCTGCAGCGTGCCCGATGAATATATGCTGTCGAGATTCCTCGCCTGTATTTCGGAAACGATTTCGCTGAGCAAACCCACGGATTCGGTGCTCCCCGAAGTTGTATTGATGTTATTAAGAGATATGGAACATTTATCGCCCTGTGTTACATCAACTGATTTATTGCTGCAATGTGCTTTCCTTTCAGTTTCTAATTTCGGCGATTCCTCTATGACTGCATAAATATTGTTTGGAGATGGCGAGCATTCTTCGTCTATGTGCGCGAGAGGGGCTAGCCTCTCGGTAGTAAGATTTAAGCAATCGTCGTATGCATATTCCTGAGAAGAAGGTTTCGGAGGAGGTGGCCTGGGAGGAGGAGACGTCGGTCTGATGGGGACATGAATGCTGGTGGGCCTTTTGCCGCCACCTAAACGCAAACTTCTGAAGGCTGATGGATTAGATTTGTCCTTCTTCGGTTCTCTCATGCTTTGAGCCCTTAAAACTATTGCTTCTTTCTCTTCGCTATTGTTCTCAACCTGCGGAATGGGATTTGATATCTGAATATTTTTCAATTTTTCCCGGTCGAATTTAATTTTTTTTGTTTCCATCTTCAACTTCGACTTGTCTTTCTCATTTACGCTAGCAGATCTGTTGATGTTCGACGAACCATTCTTCATCAGGCTCGCTATTTTTGTTAGTGCAGGATACTCTTTGCTGTCCTTTAGTTCTTTCAAAACTTGCTTCTCCTCGGGGGATGCGGACGGAATCGAAAAAGGTTTCTGCTTTTCAAAATTCGGTTGCATTCCAGAAACAGGTAATGGATTTGGCTCTGCATTATGATTTATTGTAACCGGAATGGATTCGGATGAATTGGTTACTTCGACTTTTGGTATTTCCGGCGCTTTTCTTGTCGGTACTAATGCGGTGCCTTCCGCAATTAGATCTTTCGCCGTTGTCCCTTCGAGTACGGGATCGGAAATTTGAGGACGTGCAGGAATATCCATTTTTACCATATCTACATTTTCAGACATTTTTCTTTCCGGCATCTCAGGCTTTGGCTTTTTTAGAAATGAAATGTTTGAATTTTTGTAATTAGAATCATCGGGCAACGTTGGAGGAGAAATTATTCTAAGACGTGTATCATCGTTTCTCCAGCTATTTTGCTTGTTAGGTAACTTTTTTCCCACCGGCGATGAATCTTTCAAATCTACTTCAGTAACATTCTCATATCTGCTCGATGCAGGTAAATTATGAGCTAAGGAGGTGGCCTCTCGATTGACCTCCTGTTTCACCGGTACGCGAACTAAATCTTTAGGTTTCTTTAGAGGCCTGATTGCAAATCCTTTGCCTTCACCGATTAGGTCACTCTGAATTTGAATTAATGTTCTCGGTTGAGAAGATGAATTCTCGCTAGGTAAAGAAGGGCTTGGATCTCGAGAACGATCGGATCGAACCATTCCAGTATCCACCACTACTGTCGATTCGGGTAAAAGAACGGCGGTTCCCCTCGAAGGTGACTGCCTCTTATAATCCCAGCTGAAAAGATTTTCATAATTTATTTTAAAAGATTAATGGATTTAATTAATTAATTAATAAAAAGGTTTTATTTATAAAAGGGTAATACTAAAAGGATTATTTAATAAAAAAGCTTTTATTAACTAAAATACTCATTGTTTCTTCAAATATTAGGTTCTGTTGAAAAGTTTTGTTAAAAATTGAAAAAATTCAAAAGAATAATAACCCTATTACTTTAAAGATTACATCGATTAGAATATAATAGGCTGAAATAAAATAGAGTAACTTAAATAAAGCAAAATTTATACATAAACTTATAGATACAATGTAATCAAATGGATTCTACTGATATGCAGATATGGATACTAATATCACTTAAAATTGGTTTTTATTGCATTTCGTGTCTTTAAAACAGAAAAGTTACATTAAAAAAATTATATAAAAAATACATTGAAGACAGTTAATAATTTCGACAGATTTATTAAAAAATGTAAAAAAATGGAAAACGATGTTGGGAGCGCTGTCCAATATGTTCTACCACATTTTCATAAAATTTTTTTAATATTTTATTATTTATTCCATTTATTTATAACTAATTTGATTTACCAGTCAAACTGTTTGCTAGCTCAACAATAGTTCAGACATATAAATCATGCATCAAATGAAATCGACGAATAGAGTAAAACGAGTGCTCCAAACAATTTCACTTATGCTATGCAATCTCGTTTTTAAACATTAATTGACTTTTTTTCTGCGAGGAATTACGGTTTGTTTTTTTTATAATTATTGGAAATATTAAGATTGGCACACAACAATCAGACAAGGCAGCATAAAACTAAAGGAAGTGAAATTAAAAATGATAATTAACCGAACAGGATAAAAATGGTTTTTGTAGTAATGTTTATATGAAAAAAACGAAAAAATTTTAGGAGTTATCATCTTCAAGATCTACAATTACTTAATCGATAACAGAGCTAAAAATCATAATTGGAAAAATATTGTGAAATGTACCAAATGCAGAGACAATTCTCATCACATATTATTTCAAATGGGTCCTCAAAAAGAATGATGTTATTCTACTCAAAATAAAAAATCTACTTTGTTTTGGCTCTTTAATATCAATTTCATCACATTACATTGACATTATCAATTTGCAAAAAAATTTATATTACAAAATTAAACAACTTACGGCACATTTAGTCTTGTGGGTGACTTCTTCCACCATATCTTTGCGTTTTGCTTCGTATAATACATGAATATGAAAGCCAAGGCGAAAACCGGAATAATACATAGGAATATGACATAAAGGGCTATGGTAAATTCTTTGTTAGCTAAAATAAAAAGATGAAAAAAAATTGAATTTCGAACTGATTATTATTTCTTTAACGAAGAAAAAATATGTTCCATTCCATTAAAAATTATACAATTTCAAAATATTATTTACTGTTTCCCTTTTTTTTATAATTCTCGCATGCTCTTTTTACTTAACTTTTCGGACAATCAAGCATTTTCATTAGCTTATTTCATAATGAAATTTATCATTTAATGATTTTATTTCTCAACTTTTAAACCAGATTAATAAATTTGGCGAATTAAAAAAAATGCAATTTATAGAAAAACAGAAATTTCAGTTAATATTAATTTGTTCGGTCCATTCAATCAAAAGAATTTTTCTATTATAGGCTTATTTGATAGATGTAGTTGTAAAAACTTATTATTTATCAAATCCAAGACGATACACTTACAGTTAGGATCGCTTGCGGGACCACTGTCGATACTGCCCCCAGTACCCGGATAATCACAAAGGGGTGGAGCGAAACCTTTTGCGCAGTGACAATGTCCTTTGCTGTTGCAAACACCGTTTCCGCTGCAGTTGTCGTGACACGAATGCGGCAACATTTTTCGCAACTCTCCCACCGACATACACTTCTGATTGACGCACATCTGCGATTGTTAAAAAAAAAAAAGAAATCACTTTTTAGTTAGATTAGACATTTTGGACGGCGTGGCAAGCCAAAAATGTCGAATTTAAACTAGATCATTTACTTTTCCTTCGCCGCATTTTGCCCCGTTGGGAGCCAGTCCTGGATCAACTTCGTTCAGTCCGAGGTCAACAATCGCGGTTCGACAAGGGATGATGTCGCCTTCCTTGTTTATAAACGATTGCGACTGTATTGAAGCGGATTCCAGTCCAAATTCCAGTCTTTCGTTCAAATGACTACAATGTATCATGCCGCAGTAAACGTCTCTGTTAAAAAATTTTTGCATTCACATCATTTTAAACAGTTTAATTTACAGTAAAATGCAAAAAAATAGTAAAATTATGGCCTGAAATATTAAATGACCGTGACAACACAAACAGGCAAATTTCTAAGATATCTTTAATCCTAAAGAAAGGATGAAAACAGATTTTATCTGCATTCATTGATAAACCTAATGGATTATTACTTTTATTAGCTAGATTAGCTTTTTAACCTTCATAAACTTCAGAGTGACTACTATTTCGTATATATTAAGAAACACATTACTATAATAAATGGAACATCGCATATTTTTTTTTCCGTGATACCTCAAATCTAATCTAATAAAATTTTCAAACAATATTTTATTCATTTTATAATCAAACAATAATAAGATTAACTTTCCTCAGGGAAAACTTTAAAAAATAATTTGTTTTGCTAAATGAATATTTAAAGCGTTATGTGCAAATCTTACGAGAAATATTTTAACTTACACGATATAACTATAAGACATGTATTTACTCAAGACTAAGAGCCTTAAGTTTTGATTCACATTTAATATATATCTGGCTTATTGTAATCATCATTATCAACCACAAACTAAAAATTTACAAAACTTACTCATTGACGCATTTTACGTATGTTTGATTTAAGCGATTGTAACCACAATTTCCATTTTTCGTTCCTTTTGTATTCATTTCGTAACATTGTATTTCTGAATTTTTCCCACTTGGTCCCCAAAGTAATTGACACTGATCCGAGTGCGTTCTGCACATTCCCTGGTAGCAGAAGGCCTGAAAATGTAAGCGAATTTCATGTAATTTTTTCATTAAATTTAACATAAAACCAAATCAAAAACACCAATTGACAAATTTCATCGAATTTATTTGAAGTCAAAAAAATATTTTGGTCCGGGAACAGAAAAGAAATTTTCCGCTAAAGTCATTTATTCAACATAATCACGTATCTCAACAAAAAATCTTTTTCTACTTATATCAAACGTGCCTTATTCTGGCTCGAAAACACGACTCATTTCAAAAATATTACATATACAAGAACGGTGGATATTGCATTCCAAAAAATATAATTTTTTAAGTAAATTTTAATCAATGTATTATATAAATTTATGTTTTTAATAAAGACACAGACTGAGACTAAAGTTTTATGTCAAGATTTAGATTTTCCACCAGTTGGTATCGTCAGTTTAAATCATTACATACGAGGGACAGCAATATTCTCGTAAATAATATAGTTTAATGTGAGTGTTAAAGAGAAAAGAAACTGGCGATTTTTGATTTAGGTGCTAAGCTAGCACCTACTGTACCATCCTACCGTGGAGGGGGGTTCAAATGGACCTAGTCCGGTTTGCCAAGAGTAAATCACCCTCCGAGTACCAGGTACAAAGCGTTAATGCTTCTACAGTAGCCAGGTACTTTCACTAAAGTAATACAAACGAGTTAATGGCAAGGCTAAGGTCTATAAGAAAAATAAGTCTAATAATCTTTCCTGAAGAAAACGCTGGGGAAAAACTTAAGTGCAAAAAGTGTAAGAGATTTTTTTAGTGGTGGATGCTCTGGAAAGGGATGGCTATGCATTGACACCAGGCTGGTGAGTGTTCATAAAGGATTTTTCCTTCTCTTGCAGGAAAAAAGAAAAAGTACTAAAGCTATGCCCTATAGACATGGCTAAAAGCCATAGATTTATTTCCAGATACAAATCAAATTGTTTTGTCTTTTCATCATTTGTCATTCATTTCTCATTGATTATTCATTTTACAGTTTAGAAATTTATCTCATAACAGAAATGAATAACAATGAATTAATGACAGCTCCGGCAATGCCGGCAGCTGTGAAATTGAATTAAATATTTTACACTAATACCTCAATCTCCGTCGCGGTTATTGCCAAAAAACACACCTATATATTATCGATCGCAGATGCCTGCATCAGACATATATTATGAATCAGTGATCTCTCGCCACTCATATAATTAATATCTTTCAACTATTCATTTTACCGCTTAGCGCAGTATATGTCAATGCCGGTCGGATTTGACTAGCGCAGACCCTTTTCAGAAGATTGCTTTTTTTATGCATTTGTTGTCTTGCCTTTTTTGTTCTCTAGTCAGCGTTAGCTCATGTGAGGGCTCATTGCGCGCATTGAAATATTTTTCGTCGCAAAGCAACTAGAAAATCGATGGGGATCAACTTAGTTAAAAATTAGAGCACAAACGATAAAATAGTCCTGGTTTTATCAGTTAGGAGAAATGTTCTCTATGACCGAAAGAGCAGTGCTAAGTATTGAAAAACTTTTTACGCCAAAATATCATACGTGACAATGGCCTCTTGCATTCCTCTATGCATTGGTGTGAGCCTTAAAATTCCAGATGAACTGTTTCTTTTCGCCGACGGAAAACTGTGAAGTTGTCCAGGTTGATGTGGCTGATGTTTCCAAGCGTGATCTGCAAACGACATTATGTAAGGAAATAACGAATTCTTTCAGTTAACCTTGCGGGCCTCCGACCAGATTTTACATCAAATCTACTGTTACTAGCTGTATTTCTTTGGCAGAAATATGTAGAAATGAAAATGCAGTATATTTTATAAGATAGGATAGAAAAATTACAATTGCAGAGCAGGAAGACCAAGGGGAAATATGTGAAGCGATAAGTCGTCATCCACGGTAGCCCTAATTGAGGGCCATACCAAATAAAAACCAACAAAAATAAACGATGCCATCAGAAGCAGTGAGTTATGACGTCGCTGCAGCGAAATCCCCTTTAGCCAGAAGCAACACTGTTTCGATCCTCGTCCATATGACTGGCAAAATCCAAAATCATGCGAATAAGACATCGGTGAAAATGTAAGCTTGTCATAATAAAGAGAAGTTGATTATATTTTAGTATAAGCTTTGCACTTAACATTGGGAATTCACGGTATTTAACCATTCTATGAGTATCGCCGTATTTCAGGCCATGAAGAGGAATGAAATTCAATTATTTATTACATTATCTAGTTAATTTGAAAAATAATTAAAGTTTGTGCATTACCTTTCCTTTACCACAGGGTTCCCCATCAATTTTGAAGACATCGCCTGGACAATATTCACTTTCGCCCGTGCAATATTCCGGCAAATCACATTCGTGCTCGGCGGAACGGCATACAGTACCGGCGTTTCGGGGCTTACACATCTGAAAAAGTCAGGCGAAAAGAAATGTCGGAATGCGAGATCCTTACTTATTTATTATACTCATTTTTAGATCTTATTATAGTTTAATATTTTATATTTCTTTGCAATATTTGATAGCTTAGAAGATTAGGATCCATCTCGTTGCATAAGAATGCGATCACATAGATTTTCACTTTTTTTAATGTTTCCCTTAAAACATTAATTGAGATACAATCAAATCTTTTCGAATCCTTCTCAAAATGTTATATTACAAAAAACTTCAAGGGAAGATTCGCTGTACCTACCTGGAAATCGCAACATTCTCCGGTCGCACAACTCGCATTAGACAGCAGCATGCAAGAGGTGGCATTACAACAGGGGTTGTCACAGCGATGAGGTAATCCGCAATCACACTGCTCCCCTGGTTCTACAAAACCATTACCGCACACGGGTGAATCAAATAATTTTTCAGGTTTATTACGTAAGCAATAATCCATCCCATGTTCGAAAGCCCAGGCCAAAAATTCTAAACTACATGATGACCAGTGAGAAGGAGACATAGAACTAAAAAACATATTATTTTGGTTAGAAATTAAAAATGATGAGAATTTTAAATTTCAAATTACGTATTTACCTCGATGAAGGAGCCATTATGCATCTATCATCAGGACATTGGCAATCGGGACCATCATGTTCCATGCCGAAATTGTGTCCTAACTCGTGAGCGACGGTTGTGGCAACCAAGCCGACCACGTTGCTGTGATCCATGAAAACGCCTCCGCTATACTCGAACGTGCAAATAGGTCCTTTCAATGCTTTCCCGACGACACCTCCTTCAAACTGAATTCTCCTGAAAGTATAAAATTTTCTAAATTGACACATTTCAAAATTTCGAAATGACTTAAAAGAGGTTTTTAATTTCAAAAATTTATTCCCGGAAAGAATTAGAAAGCGTCTTATGAACAATAAAATATCCTTTTTATTTCACTTTGTTTTACTAAAAATAATTACACATATTTCTAAGGAAATATCATCATATTCAGCCGTTAATAGAGTTTTAGAAAAACTGAATTACCAAATTATGAAATTAAATTATAAATCGCGTAACTTTCATGAACATTAAAAAAGAGAAAAATATTGAATGGGAACTTTCCTCGGCCGTACTCAAGAATAAATTTGTATTTTCCCGACAATTAATTTCAATTCTACCAAAGATATTTGCAATTTTTCTCTCATTCTTATGAAAAAGTGTCATAATATCACAATATTGAAAAAATTAGATCAACTCACGTAAGCAATTGTGCATTATCGTTTGGATGATGTTTCACCAAGACCTCTCTTCTGTAATGTAAAAAGTTTGTGAGAGTCGTGTCTCCGTCTTTCGTTAGAGATATTTCATCAATTTCCGTCCAGACTACGACGCCAATAAGTGCTATGAATATATTCAGAGGCACAAATAGCTGAAACAGATTAGGCGGAACGACTTCTAGGTTTTCTATGAAATGTCAATATTGCACTGCTAATGTATACAACTTCAGTATTATATAAAGCTAGTAATGATGTAAAACTTACAGCATTTATAATATTTGCAATATCCTTGCAATGTTGGAATACAGCTTTAAGATTACCAAGTTCTTTAAACTCCTGATTATCTACAACTAAAAGTAATTCGACGTATCTCGACTGCCAGTTGGCATTGTAAGGCCCTCTTATTATATCAGCATCTCTCTTAAACTGCAAAAGAACACAGCGAAAAAATTAGTCTTTTAGCATTTTTTATGAATATCGGTTTTACTGTAAATAGACAGATACTAATATATCCCTGTGAGTTAAACTTTCAATTCAAATACTGAAATTGAGTTTTCCTGCGATTACGCGATTATTCCTATTATATAAGTATAAAAAAAGATAATTAACTTCTGGAAAGGGACCAAGAAATCGATTTTGGTCTGCATAAACAGTGTTATTCACAAGGCACTGTGAATATATGTTTCATGTGTTAAGCAATTATACAACGAGTAAATCACGTAGGTTCTGTTATGGTAATTCTGAAGCTGCTTTTACCCTGAATGAGTTAAATCAAAGTTACCCCATCACGTAATTTCATTGTTAATGCTTTCAAATTTATTACATTGTTGCTGTCTCACTTTTTAGAGGATTCTCTCAGCAACTGTTCAAAAGTATGTGATTCACAAAGTAGAAAAACAGACTTCCAAAACTTCTGGTTAACAAAATTCATTTGGGTCCGTTATTCCCCGATTTTCAACATCCCTACACTTCCTTAAAATTCCCTTAGTTTTGGTTTACCCTCAATAATAGTCGAAAGTTCCGAATACGAGAATTATTCTATTCTATTTATAAGAATTCAATTTGTACATTTAAATTTTTTCATATTTGGATCGATGAAGAAAATTTTTGCATTCTGCTTTGAATTATTAGGCTTGATTTCATTACTTTAACAATGGCATATTATAATCCTTATAAGGAAGAATTCATTTCATTATATTATAACTATTTTTTTTGCATAACTAATGGAATGTAAGCCGATTCATAAAAAGCTCAGAAGTTTAAGTATAAGAGCATTAAACTAGAACATTTAGTGCAAAAACCCCATCCTCTTACCGGGCCTCATCATCCCTTCTGTTTCAAATCGTCATCACCTTCCGATAGATAATTTTTACAGTCATAAGTTGGTGAAAATTTTCAAAAAGATCGTTTTTACATTATTATCTTCATTAATGCGGTTTTCCAAATCCAAAAACTGTAAGTAATAAACAGATCTATCAATACAAAAAACTGCCACGATAAATCCCGTGCAATTGTGAATGAAATTAGCGGTATTATTCGTAATGAGAGAAGAGATGAATAACAATAATATAGGCATTAAAATACAAGCAACTTAAGTTTTATGAAAGCGATTACTTTCCTTGATATCGTTTTTCTTTTTCCGTTCTATCTTTGGAAGAGTGGATTTGATAGCATATGATCATTATATAGAATGTCAGGGATTCATCTACAGAACAAAGAAGTTAGATTATTAACTGTACAAAAACAATTTTCTAACGAGTTGACAAATATCGAGGTGACATCACTCTTTTGCATTTAAAAACTCATGAAATTTTTTTCTTCAAATAATTTTCCTTGCAGCAGACTTATAAGTGTCCAAATCAAGTTGCACACAATTCACCCTTTTTTATAATCAAATATTTTAACAAAATTAAAATCGACGAGTGCTGAAGCATTCGAGACCAACCGACGAGAAGAAAAATTCCAGTTGAAATCAAATTTGATCATAAGAACTTGGAAAAATATTGATAAATTATTTCTGCGTACGTGACTTACCCTTATATTAGCTTTATTTTCATGAATCTCGCAGGATTCGTTCATGTTCTTCCTCAAATGTTTCCCGTTGTATATGTAGCTGATTTCTTTTTCCGGTCCTCGCTCAATAAAATATGTATTATTTCCATCAAAAACCACTCCACGAAGTCCTGAGCAGGTAGATATGGCAGCCCATGAATCCGGAATGTTTTGTATAAAACCACTATAATGACACAATTCTAATTCCTAAAACGAGAAAGAAGATGCTATAATTTTTTATTAGCATTAATTATCTATTTTATAATTTCGTTATAGATTATATGATTTTAAGGAAATTGATTAATTCGTTCTTGTGATTCAAAAAAACAGTAGTATTTACTACTGCTTTTATTTATAAATGTAATAATAATATTTATATATTTTAAAATTATATTGTCCACATTTCTTACGTTTATGGGGCATTAAGAATTTGTTTAATTGTTGATTGATTTAACTCTTATTTTTGAATTTTGGAAATAACTAATGGTTAAGTTTTCGTGTAGATTCTTATTTTCTTCAGAAAAAATAATCGCTGGTTTTTTGGTATTATTAATTTATGTTTTAGGAATTGCGTCACATTATTTTCTTGGTTTCATTACCAACTCTTCAAAACATATTAATTCAATTCGTTTCATATTTGTGGCTATTCTATAACTTAAATTTTAGGCACATTAATTTCGATCTCCCTAAATGCAGAATATATTCGTTCTGAACCGAATTTCTATCAAACGGAATAACTCTTATTGAATGATCTGTTGTTCAGGACTCTGAACAACCAATGTATGATTCAGATTATCAATTTTTTCCCCAAATATTTTCTAAATATCATGGTCAAGCTGAAAAGCACATAACAAGTCCAAACACCCCGAAAGTGAAAAAAAAATTCATTGAAATAAGCAATAACTTACAGTTATAACAATTGCATGAATCAAAGAAATAATTGCGTCAAAATAAAGCTGCAATCCGAAAAAATATTTCAGCAAATTACCTTTGGATATTCTGATACTCGTATTGTGAAAGATAGCAGAAGTGTCTTCATTGGCAATTTTTCGGGCTAAAAGTATATCACAGTATATGATAACTGAAACGGAAATCTTGCCATTTCCTTTTATCTTCATGATACTGGTAGGTCTCTCTTTATTTGAAGGTTCATAGTTCTCTTTAAAACGTTCAAGAGGGATATCTATGAACCCTCTTTAGAATTAAAAAAAATAAAATAAACGAAGATTTTCTATCACATGACACATTACGTGAAAAGTTTATTAAGATTTGCAAGTTCAATTTTGCCATAAAATATCTCCCGTGGAAAAGATGGTTCAATGTCAGCCAAGTTTTTGCTGCGTGATTTATGGTTACTAAAAGCCTCTTTGTCGCCTTGCACCGACATGGCGATATTCATAAGAATGTACATTATGAAAGCGAGAAGGAAATTATACCGCAGAGTTGGTGGCATTATAGATATTAGTATAAGACGGTTGTAGGAGAGCAGCAACTTTCTATGTAAGGATTAATAAGAGTTCATAAATAATCTTCACTAAAACAGCTGCTAGCTATAGTTCTGGAAATGCGGACTGAGAAACACTTAGTGAGGTGGAAAAAGGTAAATTTTTTGAATCGGTTTATTTCAATTCAAATCATCGATTTTACTAGTCTGATATACAAAGGTGTATCAATACTAACAATGAGTCTCTTTCCATAATTTTCTCCGTCAGGCCTTTCCTCGAGATAATTCATTTTTTTTCTTGAAAACTGTTGAAATCTGCTTAAATAAAATCAGTGATGTTGCAAAGCATGAGCCACTTATTTCGGATAATTTTTGACTGATGTTGGCCGAGGAGTTTAAAATTTGAAATTATTGAAATTATGGCAAAAAAGGAAAAATATCAGGATTTATTACAACTAATACTCAGCCAGAAATCGAGACAGTAAAGAAAAATGAAGATTCTGAATTCGAAAAAAGTGAATTGGATGGTAATTATTTCCATTTCATAAGGGTTAGTGAGAAGCTAATTTTGACATATAAAGGGCAAGATAGGCGATCGGAATGGTCGATACAAACTTTATAGCGGCAACATATTGAGTTGCTCCACTTGATCTTAAACAGTTGCCGATAAATTTGAAAAACGATACCCTTCCACTAACTGGTGAAAATATGATTCATGACAGCGGAAGCTTTACAGCAAATTCAAAAATTTTATAATTTAAGGCGTCCGTGACAGGTACCGCAACCGGTATTATACGTCACCGGATTTAACAGACGAAAATTATGAAACAGCATGGATATTATTGTGAAAAAAAATATGATTATTGCCGTCTAACAATTCACGCCTACAATATTCAGGTAATCCTTAATACTCCAACCATCAAGAAAAGAAAATGTCAGGGTGATCACATTAAAACCATCAGAAGCGCCAGGAAGAGATGGCGGGGAATAATGATTTTTAGTATCATTTTATTAAAATTATATGTTGCTAGAATAAGAAAACGTATTGAACTAATATAAAAGACTTAACGGCATTTTTAAGACAAGAATGTGATGTAAAAGTATCTAAAAGCCACTACAAACAAAACTCAAGAGCTATCGGAAGTTCAAAATAATATTGTAACTGTTGCAATTTCGAAAACTAATGCCAGTAAAACAGCCAGCAGATCAACTGACAGAAACTCAATGCCCTGACATGCATGATTTGTAAAGAAAATCACCGTCTTCCACTATGAAGGGTTTAAGAAATTTGGGCTAGGATGCAGCTTATAAGGATAGCATAGATAAGAATGTTAAATTTTTTGAGACTTGTTAACATGCGGCAAGGAATTGTCTTAAACTTCCACAAAATTGGGACAGAGATCATCAGACTTCAAAAAATTGGAACCCGGATTTGGAAGGATATCAAGGAAGAAGGAAAAAATATATTCGGCGAGAGACTCCTCAGAGTACGGATTAAGATAATGACTTCTGCATTTTCCGTGATGAGGAATAGGCGGAAGAAGAATCAAGAATAAGGAAAGATATGAGATCATCTTAAATTTGTAATAGATAGCGTAATGAGACGAAATACGAAATTTCAAATTTGCTGTACGCAGAATAGTCCAGCAAGACAACCAAAATACGTTTAAGAAAGATAATCAGCAAAATTTGCACATTGCTTTTTGCCTGCGGATTCCACACGGAGCGCCGTCCCTCCCCGCACCTCCATCGGTGCGAGGGTGTGAACCATCGAGTGATTTCCTGTAAGGAGGTGCGATGCACTTTCTCAGCGGAACCAAGTGAACTTCCGCGAGGAATTATGGTCAGATCAAAAGGCCGTGACCGCCGTGGTTCACGCGCCAGGGACGATGATGGAGGCTTGCCTGCAACCCAACCCTAATTCAGGCAATGCTAACCACTCCCGTCACGCTATGGATCTTGTATTCTGGAAGGCGGACTGGACTGGCATAATCTCCAAGATGGCTTGAAATTCGAAATCATTTCGTCAGAGTCCGAGACGTTGACCGCACTTTGGATGCCTACGGAGGCATTATGGACTGCCGAACGGGCCCCCGATATGATTCGAAGAGCTTCTTGATCGTGTCAGGTTTTCTATTTGGAAATATGGTTGATAGGACACTGTTCCGGAGGATTATGCCGTCTGGTGCTTGGAATTGCTCCTGGAATGAGGCACGTGAGAACAACTGCTCAAGTGGTCGGAGAGTGTGGGATTGCGGGTCCTCAACTTTTTCATTCGATGGCAAAGTGTGTGCATGTGAATCCATTGTTGGCTTTGCAAGCGGTTGTCAGATTGCCCGATTAAGAGACGATGGACTCGGGAGACTCTCCGATCAAGGTACACCCAGATGCAGATAAAGCATTTCTGCATCTCTGACTCTCGAGACTGACAGGGAGCGGAAGCGTTGGATCAAATGAGCGGTTTGATGTCTTGTCGGGAATGTTCTCATTCCGTGACATAGGCTGGCCTATGATGCAATCCCGTGTCAGGATCCATTGGTCCGAAAGAGGAAGCAGACTTGCCCAGAGGTATGTTTCGCCATGCGTCTATGATTCGCGTTAAGTTGGTGTGCAGGGAAAGGTTCGCCGATCTGGTTCGATTTCGAGCCTAAGAGACCGTGCTCTTCGGAGTCTGGTCAAGCTATATCGAATACTTAGTTTGGTTTTCATGAGGAGCACTCTCCGAGAGGTACTGTGCGTCGAGTTCGGGATCTTTCTCTCTGGGCGGACTACATACAAAGGCAGGCGTTCGCCGTGTCTTGACCTGGCGAATACGTTCGACATCGTGCATGGCGAGCTATAATTGAGTGTTCCCTAAATATTTGCAAGCTCTGTCCGTGTTGCCGTAACCTGATTCACTCGATCCCATCGCACGGAATCGAGATTGATGCGGTGCGTCACAGGTTCGGTTCGGGGACAGATCCTGCAGTGCAATGCTTATAACGTCGTCTTACCCTCGCCTCTCTCCATTATCATTGCCTTAACGTTTTTTGCATAAAGCAGATATTAAGTTATCGGCTAAATATCCTCCGCCAGAAAAGTGGAGAGATTTATCAAGACTGAAGTCTGCCTTGTTATCGGACAGAAACAAAGCTTGGGATTGTCAGTGGTCCTTTTGCGAGACAGAAACCCTGTGGTTTTATGGTCGATGAAAACCTTGTCACTCTAACCTGTCAGGTGATGAAAACCATGCTGCAGAGCAAAGAAACACAGGATTCCTTCGCCGCTTTCTGCGAGCGTATAATGCGTATCACGGAGGTAGCAGATACCCCCAGGGAGAGTCGGGACCGTCTCTTTTTTTTCTCTTCTTTCTTCTCTGGAACCCGTGGAAGTCTCTCGCCTCCAGACTAATGTTTGCCCCACGAAGTTCAGCGTGGAGAAATTGGACCAAACGCCTTCTTTCTAGAGAGATTAGGAGAAAGAAAAATCCCGAATCCTCAGAGGTGACTTGGCTTGTATTGCTGCCGAAGATGCTAGCTTCAAAATCAAATGCAATAATAGACCTATTCGTGTGAAGTCATTTTTTCTGTAATTTTATGGTAAATATACCATTTGCGCATCAAAGGCAATCTTGCTTAAAAAAAAAAGAAGTTTTAATGGATATTAGGAAGAAGTTGGGATAAGTTCTGGCAAAAAGTCCATGGATTTGGTTGGACGTCTGATTGTGCTGGTAGTCTATGTGGCGACAACTGAGATGTTGGACTACAGTTAACAAAACTCTGAAAAATGAAAAATATCAATAACAGATTGACTTAAACGTGGAGGAAAAAATATTGCGTCGAACATTTTAGGTAAACATTCACACGGAACACGAATAATAAATTCCCGATATGGTTTCAGGTTAAATGAACAGGAAAAGAAAAACCAGCTTAAATGCAACAAAGATTATATTCTTGAACGATTATAAACTTCATAAAAAAAATTATATGAAATTCCCGAAGTTAAGGAAGGAACACATTACATTTATGAGGAAATTTTACGACTTAGGATGTAAGAAGGAAGTCACAGAAGGGATCTCAATTCTATCACTGATTCATACTTATTTATTACTATGTGATTAACGAAAATAGCAAAACGACTAGGTTGAGAGTAGTATATTTATTTAGATTTTTCTCAAATCTAATGAAACTTTTTTATTAAAATGAAGTTGTATTGACAAAAGCTACATTAAAAGGTAATTTATATGCTATTTTATAGCATATTGGTCCGTTTATCACAAAAACCAGAACTACAATATTTGAAATTGCCTCACAGAGAACTCACAGAGTTCTCCGTGCAAAGGGAAATGTAAGGGAGAGTTTCACGGAATTTGTCGATCTTAATGGAAATATATATTGAATATATTTACGCACAGTCACAATGAAAGGTGATGTTTTTCTTTTTTTTAAAGATAACATTATTTTATGAGAAATCGAGAATGGCACCAATAAAACTATAACAATATTCAGATAATGAGCGGTTCAGTTACTCCAAAAAATTAATGGAAAAGCTCAGACTTATCTAAACACGAAGTCCGACCAACATAAATTGTTGTACAAATTCAAATATAGTACTGGCTTGGCTGAAAGTGCATAACAAAAAATGGAGTGTTTTCGTAGTTTATCATGTTGGTTACCTTCAAGATCAATGAAAGCATGTCAGATTGGAGTAAAACATAGGAAGCATGAACAACAAAGGACTAATCTTAAGAGGCTTCATACTATTGCAAATTACGTTGAAATAGACAGATTAGTTATATAGTAAGGTTATATACGAAGAAATGGAATCCATTATAAGTGAGAACAATCTTTCTAAAGATGGCAAAATACATTAATGTAATAAAGACCTTCCATTTATTTAACAGATGCTACATTAAGCATATTATTTAGTGTGATGGCCTATATGATACTTTTCATCTTGAAATGTCGCAAAGTGAACAAGGAATTAAATATAGCAGTGTTCGAGAGACCTGGAAGAAGCAGAAGTGATATTTCTTAAAATACCCCAACAAGAAGACTTTTCAAAAGAGGTGAACTCATTGCTTAAGAATGAAAAAAATCTTGAACGGTAGTAATTTATTAAGACTAATACCATTTCTTGTCAAAAGAGTCAATTGCAGATTAAATAATTCCGATATCCAGCACTCTAATAAACATTAGAAAATTGTTCACGAGAAGCTTAGATTTCCTCAACTGTTACTTATGCACGAATCTAGACAATTGCTACGACAAGGCACACATACGAGACTAGCCATTGTTCGAGCTTAATATTGCCACATTTCGGAAGAAGCTGCACTACAAACCATTCATTATTAACTAGTGTATTATTTGTAAAAAAGCATAATCCGTGCCGTCCAAATACATCTGCCAACTGTAAAAACAATTTTTAAAAAACCATTTTTAAACACTGGAATAGACTACTGTTGAAACCTTACTAAAAATGAAAGCAAAAGAAAGCACAATAAACACTCAAACATCTATCCCGTCTGTTTTTGTGTTGGGGATGTAAGGCAGTTCACTTTGAGGTTGCTTAGAATCTGTCTAATAAGAGATCTTTGCAAATGCCTTGTAAATGTTTGTTGCCGGCCGAGATATGGTAAGAAGTGTATTCGGATCAGGCGACAAACTTTGTCGTACCTGGTAAAAGTATAATATAAGTAGAAAGATGCTTCATTTAGTTTAAGATGCCGGACTTTGGAAATATTTGGGAGGCCGTTGACGTAAGTGTCATCTAAAAAGCGTACTTTGAGAGAACGCTCCCTTTTTTAATTTTAAGAATTTAATACTTTCTTAATTTATGCATAAGCAGTATTAAACTGCGTCCCTAAACCATTTCTCGAATGACATTAATGATTATTTCTGCAATATTTTAAGCTATTTTCTAATAGGAGACTCATTGAGGGTGATAGCAAACGATCGCCATACTAATATTAGATAACAGATCAAGATTTAGGTGGCAAGTCGTCCGACAATTTAGAGGATTTTTCGAAAAGATAAAGTGCAGAGAATTCGAGAAGTTGCCAGGCCAGCATGAAATGGAAGAACGAAAAACTTCTCGTCTCTTATGGGCAGTTATGACGGTGAAGGGAAACCAGAGGCCGTTCTTGACGTAGACATAAAGTTGTGTTACTGGTTCATAAGATCTTCACTAAGAACATTAGAAGCTGGCTATGGTTCCGAAGATAAGGACTGAGGATTTCACTATAAGTGGAAAAGGATGGATTTCCAAGTCAGTCTACTTATATTAGAAAAAATTTAAATAAATTTATAAGCTGAAATTATTTGGGCTGTTGGACTATTTCTGTTCATATAAGTGACTCATCCAGAGATCGTACATTATCTGAAAATGACTGTGATGTTCGAAGTAGAATTTTTCGTGCGAGTGTTCGCTGTCTAGTTAGTTATATCAATTCGAACTACAAATTTACCTATTACCCATTGTAGATTATTGAACAACCCACAACATGAAACATCCCTATGTTGTCGTACGACGAGTCCTGGAATACTCGAGCACAAGGCATTGTGCCGGAGTGCCAAACACGGAGAGCGACAGAGTCATTTTTTCTCTGGATTAGTTTTTTTGACAAAACTAAAGGCACCGAACTCAGTTAACATAACAGATATCAAGAAGAAATGGAGTGGCATAACACTCACCTCAATCGCAGGTCTGTGAATGTGATATGAACCATTCTTTTGAATCTTTCGAAAATAAGATCCGCCTATAAGATCGCGATTAATGGTTAATTCCAAAATTCTTTCGAATTCGTCGAGTTGGAGGATTATGAAGAGATCCTGGGCATGTTTGCCCTTTCCTCCTGGTTCCAGCGTATTTGAAATCTTCGTTTTCGATCTCCCATGATAAATTCTAGGCTTTACTATAGAATATTTAGTGAAGTCTTTCAATGGGTTCCTATCCGCTGAAATAAAAAAAAATTAATAGCTTATTGGAAAGGAGAAATGAAAGTTAAAATATTAAAGCACCACATCGCTTTGTCAAGAATCGAAAAAAATATTTATTTCCTTAAATCGGACACATTAAAAAGATGGATGTTAAACCTGGGCCCGACAAGTGTATTCGGCGAAGGTGAAATATTCGAATCTGTTCGAGTTTTCGTCAAATGTTATGCAACACTATATAAAAAGCGATTACAATGCATACTAGAAAAGCTAACGCTGAACTCTGAATTAGTTTTTGCTCCAAGAACTTTAAGTGGTGAAATTGAAATGTGTTCCAAAACAATTATCAATAATATGGGTCCGTGTTGATAAAACTGCAATTCGCTTAGCTTGACTTCATCACCGTCTCGATTATTTTGTACCTGAACTAGGTCTTTAATTATTAAACTGCTTCTAAAATATCAGTCTTTTCTTCACCTTGAAATTTTCTCAAAACATTAGTTTTAACAGTTACGGGAAGATATGAAAGGAATTGATTGCAGGTAAAAGACTAATATTGAATGAACATGACATATAAAGAAACACCTCTTTTCCAAACGAATGTTTGCAAAAAAACATCCTTCACATTAATATTAAGCGTGTAAAAAATTATCTTTTCTCAAGTTAAGTAATTTGCTCTTGAATTAAAATGATTTTAAATCCAAAGGTAAATGAGTAATTTTATATATTTAAATAAGTAACAGTTACAAGTTTAAATTCATGGTTAATAAGATGAAAAAAAATTATGATAATGTGCAAGTTACAAATAATAAATAATTTACAATGCGCTTAAGATAATGACAAAGTTAAAAAGTTTTTTTTTGTAATGTTTCAAATGCTTTTTAACTTCAGATTATAATAATTACGAAGTGAAAAAAATATTGAAAGATTTTGAAAATGGCAAACCAATTTCTCAATTAAAATGGACGGTTTCTTCAATTTTTATTTTCTAATTTCGGTACATTTTTTTTGAATTTAGCAGTACATAGCCATAGGAATGTATACAGCGTGACTAAGGCCGAGCATTTGTGCAGAAATCGAATTCATTCATTAGATAATATCAAATGGTGAAAAGCCCGTTTTCGAACTGCATCGGTGTTCTCTTCGCTAGAAAAATCATGTAATACGAATTCCTTATATGTTACTCACCAACCAGCTTCAATTAGCTTTAAACTTTATGCAATCCGAAAGAATATATATGTAATTCTCGAACCCATGACAACTTGCATGCAAAATAAATTAAAAATAAAAAAAAGGGAAGTATAAAATTTTTTTTCTACAGCACTAAAAAATAATTTAGTTCAAGTGAATATTTATGCACAATATCGGAAAAATCTTCTTCAGTAAAATATTTTAATATTATATTCACTTCTTTTAAGTGAAACACTTATACCATGATAGCTTGCGTTCCTTCACTCATATCAACCGAAAATATTGCATACTTACTCATGTTATCAAAGTTATCTGAAACTTTCATGCATTTGCATAAAAGTTCCATTAAAAAAAAAAACCCTAGCTTACTTCAGAACCTATTTATTTATCGTATTTATATTTGTACCTAAAAAATCAAAAAGACAGGCAAGGAAGACTAATAAGACCATAATAGGGAAAGGCTGCGAGCGGACTGAAAAACTTTAGAAAAGTTTTCCGAGGACTAAGAAAGATCTTGAGCGGGGCCTTTGGTTTAAATATCATATGCAAACTTTGATTAAAGGCAAAAACAGAAAACATACAAATTGTACTGGATTTTAAGCAGAATTCTTAAGATGATTTCGTCATATTTTAGTCGATTGTAGACCAAATAAAAGAAAGTGACCACAGCAAATGTCAGACCAAAAGCTTACTTTGCTTATTTCAATGTCTTCAAATGTAAGGGTCGCTTCTTAATGTAAATTAGAATTGTTCATGTCAAAGCACCAGCACCACGCCGCACACATGTGATTCTGGGCTCCCTCAGTGAATCGTATTATACGTCACATATGTTATGGGTGGTCGCGAACATATTAATAAATGTCTTCCATTTTATACCAAAAATCATCTCTGTATATCTGTTGTCAAATACATGGTAAAATATTTTTGATTCCTTTAAGGAATTCTATACCTTGTCCTAATGGAAATTAATTTCGGCATTTACGAAAATATATTGTTGATGGTTTATCAATTTAAACTTTTCTTGATGAATTCGAAATCCGAAAGTTATTGAAAATTTTACAATTATTTGCGGAATTCGTAAATCTTTCCGTTTCTCACTATTTTTCAAAATCTTAAAAGGTGCATTTATAGTTTTTTAAAAGAATTATAATACTTTTACCAATCGGGGACCTTGGTAACGAATTTGACATTTATGCTTTCAAAATTCAATACATTTAATTTGAAAATATATAAATATAGAGATCACAAAAAAAATATATCTTTAAATTGAAAGATAGAACTTCAAAATATATTTTACAATATTAGGAAAACCGAAATTAAATTTTTTAAGTCGCTTCCAACTATCCGAAGGCCACCAATCAATACAGAATTTATGGACGAAAACAAAGTCCGGTAAGACCTCAAAACATTAAATTCCATAAATGAAACTAACAATCGTTTCCTTTCATGTAATGAAGGATGTCTCATAATTTAAATAAAAGTGCTACATTGTTCTAAGGGAACTTCATAAACCTTACACTTTTACAGTGGACGCAAGTCATGTATCAAGAGATCGAATGCACGGAAGCTTTGGAGTTCGTTTTACAATTCACCACATAAGGAATTTCACGACTAAATTCTACGGGGGCACCATTCATGAACTGGAAGAAAAAAAATAGCCCAAAAGTCTAACTTATATTTATGATGTCAAAAAGAAAGAATCTCAGTCAAATCCTGGACGACGAACAAATACATTAGAAAAGAAACCTGGGAGCTGACGATTCAGTTCGGTCATCGAGGCTTTTCTCCAGGGTTAATCGTAAATCGAAATCTGTGATCGATTGTTAATTTTTCACATGCGGCGAAAGGGAAAAGAAATTGAAATCTCGAGTGCCGGGAGCTCGAAATTACATTTGAAAAGCTAAATTCGAACATAAGCCAGAAGCATGAATGTATATGCGCGTGGAGCTATAAACTCGCAGACATCCGAGCCACCGGGATGCGAAAATAAAATGCATCCCCCTTCAATACCTATTATCATTTTATTTTTAGGCAGTCGATCCCCTGTCGAAAAAATGTTATTCAGAAGACAGGACAAACGGGAACGGAAGCCATCTGAGGCAGAACCGAAACCTGCGTCTCTCTGCGACCCGGCAATAACCCCAGAATTTGCTGCCGAAACAAAAGGTGCAGGTACGGAAAAGGCCGGAACGTATTCTGTTGTAAATTAAGCATCAAGACGTTTTTAACAAAAATTTATTTTAAAGATAAAATATTTGTCCCCATATCTCGGAAAAGCGAGAGAATTTTATGAAAAAATCTTCAAAAATAAACTCAATTTCTTTTTACAACTAACATAATAAAACTTAAGTCGAAGAATACAAATGTTTTTTATTGATAAACCTTTATTACTCGTTTAGATCGTTCGTGGTTCATGATATTTCCCGAATGATTCATAATATAAAATTCACGCCATAGTTGTGACTCAGATCATTTGAAATTTAACGAATGCCAAGTAACTCGACGTAATAATCATTCGATTATTTGGAATACATCAAAATGATGATTTAAGTCCCTAATGGCGTGGATCTGACACAGGGAAACGAAAGCGCCTCGCCTCGGATTGGCAACCCGAAAGAAAACTCTTTTGACGCGACTATGTATGAGACACATGGCGCACATGAGACAGGGCTCCTTATCCACATACAGATCGTATCCGGTACACAAATACGCTGCCTTTTCCTTTGCCTCGGAATCGTTTCCGGCAGGAGCTCTTTTAACGCAGCTGAACTCCTCGTACGGCAAATTCCATGCGCCGCCGTCCTCGCGGGAACCGGCCACGACGTCCACGACGACCATTACGGCATGCTGCAGAGGATGCAGCTCGACCCGGTCGATGCCTTTCGCCACATGCTGTCGCTTATCAAAATCCACGACGAGTGCAACATTCTTTCCTTCCGCTTTCGATTCTTCCGTCACGAGCCTCATGTTCGCGACGTGATACTCCTCTTCGGCACCCTCGAACACGGACTCGCTCATGAATGTTTCCAGCTTTTTCGAGGGATGAAAATTCACGGGCCAATATGCCATTGACTGTTCGTATTGCGTCCTCGTGACCGGGCCCCTGGCCGGCACCTCGTGAATTTCGAAGCCGCTCATTCCGAATTCCTCGGGATCGAATCCCTTCCGCTTCAACTCGTCCAGGAAGGCGTCATCGTTCGGCTTCGGCCGCTTTGCCGAGCAGCCTTCGGCGCCATTTTCCTCGGGCACCTTGGCCACGACCACGAAGGTTTTCCCTTCGCACCTTTTCACTCTTTTTAGGTGTTGCAAACTTGGTATGGGCGACAACTCGTTAAGAACCTTAATGGCGCGAGACGCGTGCCTCGGAGAACTGAGAACGCCCGCGTAGACTTTCATCGTCGGCACCTTCTCGTACAGTTTTGCGTCGAGAATCGCTCGAATTTTCATGTTACTCGTTTCCGGTTGGAGGCTTCCGTTTTAATCGCCCTTATCATCGGCAGCTCATGGATCTGGAACGAGAATTTTCGCATCTCAAAAATTGACAGATTTTAGTCCGCTTCCGGCACGTTCAGTTTTGTGAACGCGGGAGTCTTGAAGCGAAAATTCTGCATTTCTGCGGTACGGCACAATGAACGGGATGAAGATGAAAGGAGCAACAGCGTCTATAGTTTATGTTTTTCAAGACTCTTCAACGTGTTATTTTCTCCTCTTCAGATTTTTCGTCGAGTCACGCCAGAAATCTAAATACAACTTACATCTTTCTCATCCGCCGAAATCGAATATTGCCCTTCAGTAGTTATTACTCCAATAAAATGCAGGAAAATTCATTAAATCTCATCCGATTAAGGAATTTTTTAATCCCGTCCTGTAATTCCTGACTATTCTGTTTGGTTGATGAAGTTCGGAACCGAAAATTGGTTCTGTCTTGTTTTCGTGCAAATTATTAATACGTCCTTTATACATCTTATTTTTCTTATCCTGGCGCAACAAAAGCTTTCAATTTTACCTCATAAGGCAGAATATAATGATTCAAGGCTCTAGTGCTTTATCCAACTAATTTACCTCACTGCAAGATTCCTTAAGTCAGATACTCGAATAAATTTTACTTTGACAAAACTAATAAATATAATAATTTTTTGTATTTTTCAATTTTGATATTTGATAACTTAATTTAAATTATTCATGATGTATAAAGAACAGCTCAAAAGCTATTAGTTCAAAAATAACTTGTGCAACCTTTGGAGTTACCAGCTAAAGTAATTTATTGAACTTTTTGAATTCTTTAATATTATTATATTGTTTTCGTACTTCCATACATATTAGTTTGCCTGTATCGCAATTTGTCTACAACTTTAAGCTTATAAACGTAAATTCAGAGGTACATCAACTCCTTTTTCTACAATGGAAATTCAATTATAGCTAAATACAATGGGATCTAAATTATCGCTTGCTTTCTATGTCAATATTTTTGCATGAAAAGGCATCTAAAACATGGTTTTATTTTATTTTGGCGAATTTTGTTGCCCGACAAATTAAAATGGCCGATAAATAAGCTTACTTTCTAATACCAATGAAATAACATATTGTAAGGATTGTTCCCTTTGAATGCTATTTACCACGACGTAAGATTTCTGTTAAACATTATTTAACCAGAGGAACACTTTCGAAAATTTTGTTTTATACTTCCATATTACATCATGCGTCATAAATTTTTGATTTAAATCCAGGAAAATCTGTATATTTTGATTTTTATTTTTTTCCCTGCATAATTTGGTTAAATTTTCCATGAAAAAAAATGTTTTGCATTATATAAAAAGCCAAATTTTACTACTGTAATTCATTTTGAAAATGATATTGTCGGAACAATTACAAAGTTAACAGAACAGTTAACCTAATCTACGAAGTTTTAACGATGATCGTTAATAATTACCGGCAAAATTTTCTTGACATTTATATGATTTTAATGAAATCGCAATTCTTTGATTTTATAATTCTTAAATTGATGCAAGACTGAATTTTTTTTTTTTACATCTCGCACTTTAATCATCAAAGCAAAGCACTCTAAAAATTTTCTTACGTTTTAATTACTTTAATGGCGTTAAAGCTAAAAAAAAAAAAAAAAAATAATAATCTCTCAAACTTTTGTCATTTAAAATAGCTATATGAACGACTTGCATCAAGTAAAAGAAGCAACTGAACCTTAACAATGTTTTATGCGGAATTGCCAAATAACTTTCCACATGCCAGATCAGTCATTTGTTGCAAACCTTGCCGTAAATATAACAGTAAAGCAACAAAATATTTTTTCGCTCTTGCTGCAGCATATTTGGTTCAAATCAAAAGTAAGTCTCATTAAATTTGAACATTGCTTTTGTTCAACGACCTAAATTTTACTTTATCAACTTACCATTTTTTGAAGTAAAAATTATTCACTTTTTAAAACTGATCCTAATGCAATTTCAGCACGTTCAATGTCACACTAACCCCAATAGAAGTAAAATATCTTTTTACTATTCTATGCAATACTTGATAACACATTCTTTATTCCTTATGTAACGTTTTGCAATCAGAAATTAAAAATTTTAAAAGTTCCTTTTCACTCAAATTTCTATACCCTAGTGGAAATAGTATAGATTTAGAAGCATAGTAAAATAGAAAGGTATTGTTACTCTAAGTCAACAGACGTTCGTCGAGTATCATTAATTACTGTATGAACCATGAACCAGGATCTTATTTCGTTCAGTTTATAAAACAACTAACAAAACCCCGGCAAACCTACGGATCACTTTATTTTCTGGGTAGAGACACCAAGTCCCAAAGCGGTGAACCAGGCACAATGCACGTCAGCAATATTCTACCTAATTTACCTCCTTCCAAATCCGACAATTATGAAAGGTTTCACTTTTTATTTAAAGGTAATGTGTTGCACAAAAAAGAGGAATGAAAAACTTCTTTTTGTCTTTTTTCGTATGCAAGATTTCTGACAACCTAACATTATTGTACCGTAAAAAAAAAAAAAAAAAAAAAAAAAGAAGAGGTCAAATCCATACGAAGAGTCCTCAGATCCAAGTTTTCAAGAGAATGTGGCTTGACAAACTCGAAAAAATGCCTTTGGCAGACGCAATTCGCCCAAAAGGAGCGAAAAGGTTCGTGAGCCCAGTAAAGGATGCCAAAGAAATCAGCAGGATGGCGACGAGATGTTAAATGCCGACAGGAAAGAAGCTTCCCCCGCGGAACGGAGCCTCGTGGCGATGTATTCAGTGCGCACGCGCACTCTTTCCCCAAGCCTTCCGCGTGTAAAATTTTTCGGCCGTCTCGAGCATATCCATTCGAATTTCATGTCCATCTTTTCATCCCTGACTCTGTGTGGTACCGGTTCTGCTGCGTGCTGCCGCTCAGCCCAACGCGTTCCAGTACGTAATTACGGAAATGCGTTGCAATAAAATACAATTCAGAAAACAATGAGAAAGGCTTCTTCAATGTAACGAAATGTGTTGCACACATGCGAGACTCGCATGATCTTCGCTTTTTGGACGGAGCCAGAAACTGTTACGGATCTGCGGGTAGCACCCAAATGAAACCAGCAGCTCTTTTCGCCCTCGGTACCTTACATCTCACCACCGACCCTCGGCACAGGACGGTCACGCAATCCCTCACACTGTCGTTTGAGTCATCGCTGATGATATCTGCGGCAAGTCGGACATCGTAATGTCGCCGTCTCGTTTGTTACGCCCATCGTGCGAACACGCGAATGTGAGTAGCACATCGATATGAACGGACTGCGTAAGATCTCGTCCAGACATATCGCTCTAATTTTCAGAAGCTGCCGCATAAGATCCGATTATATGATGGACCATCGAAAATCTGTGTTAAAATTATCGCGAGATGATCGAAATATCGAGTCAACAGAAAGGAAATCATTCAGTGAAGTTTTTCAAGGCATTCTCAATCGAAATTCAAGAGGCATCTGATCAACCGAGGATCCGAACGTGACCCGTGAGACAGTGCAGGTACGAGAGATGTCAAAAGGAATTCATCGATGTCTGCGATGCAAGTTGCGATCATTATATAAAAAAATAAAAAACGGCACTTGAAAACAAGCAGAGTAGGTGTTATTCTAGTCCAGAAGGATGAAATCTAAAGGAAAACTTGAATCTTCGCTCGTTTGGCGAATAACCGTGATGTTCGTCGTTTTCAGTGGATTCCATAGGGCAAAAAGACTCTGTTCCAGGGTCCATAGCTCAGGGAAGTTAAGTCAAAAAGCACATTATCTGAAATCGAACTTCAATTCCATGATTTAAATTTCCTTTTAAATATGTCTTTATGATGGAGAGCCTACATCCGGAACTTCCTCAAAAGCTTATACACAAGAATGATGTCAAAATTTTTGCTTAAAAAATGTTTGTTAATAAAAATGTAATAAATGGAATTTATGCACTTGCACCAAATCTCTGTAAAATACGATCAAAAAAATGAAAGCACGCAGAATGCCACTTAAAGGTTCAAAACGGTGACATGGACATACACCAGAAAAATCTATTGCTAATAAAATGTAATGGAAATCCCTCGAAATTATGATCTTTGGTTTATCTTAAGATTCGACACTTAATTTATAAATAAATTCTCACAAAAAGCTCGGATTCGGCCAGCATTTGAAATATAAATTTACTTTTATCCTTTTTGGCTTTTGCTGTCTTCTTTTACAATCTTGAATGATACATACCAAAGGTTTGTGTTGATTCGAAATGAAAATCTAATAATTCCTGTTTTTTTTTTCTTTCAAATTTTCATTTTATAGGTATTTTTTTCTTTTCGACGCCATTTTAAACCACAGCTACAAGCTTACTTGTTAATCATAAAAGAAAAATCTTCCGAAACAATATTCTAAGACAAAACATAGGATTTTTCCATCAATCAAATCTGACTGAATTTTTTTTTCATTTTATTAATATTCCGTTCTGTTCATAACAAAAGAAATAACATGTGATGAATGTTAGTGAACACTCACAACACTTAATAAGGAAAACTTGAACCTTAAACACATAACACCTAACATTCTGCATTACTGTTGAAAGCATGACCAAAAAAATTCTTTCATATTATATTCAATTTAAATTAAAATTTTTAAATGCTTTACTATGATCATTAACATTTATGATTGATCTAAATTTTAAAGTAAGGAGTGTAAGTATCACAAGGTACAATACTTTATGTTAAAGATCTTAAGTGTGATTTATAAAATGATTAAATTTTATATAAATAGATAAACAAAACTGAAGTAAACAAGATATGAAAAATAAATGATATGAAGCTGAGTATAATAGTAAATGATTTTGTCTGTTAATTCTGAACATTTAATTTCAACATTTTCATTCAAACTTTTGACTATTTCTTTTACAAAACATTTTAATATTTTCTTGAATAAAGTTAATGAAATATGATACTAATTTATTTTTATTCAATATAAATGTATAATAACCTTTTAGTCAAAATAGTAAAACACTGAAAAATCAAGTTAGAGTGTGATAATCATTTTTCTATTTCACTACACAGTAATTATCACTTTAAATTATGACAGCAATGAAAATATAACTTACAACTCTAATAAAGAGAAAAATATTCTGCAAACACAAAAGCTTTCATCTTTATTACCAAACATTTTAAATGAATTCTTGTAAGTGTTTTCTTGAAGATTATTATAAATTATTAAATAAATCAAAAACTGGCTGACCATCACTTGAAAGGCCAAATAATCAAGAAAATTACGAGGTACTCTTCAATTCAATTAAAAAATCATGCGATTGTATAAACGTACGATCATATTACATTGTAATTTTTTTGTGGTAAGTGACACTCTGTGTGGTAGAACTTCAAATTATTGAATTTTGTTTGAATTTTTTTGCCCAACGATGTAATGACAACCAACGCATGGAATGTAGGAACATCCGCCCAGGGAACAATGACTTTTGTCAAATTTATAGATTATTGCAATACAAAAAGAAAAAAATAATTTATACCGTTCGAAAATCGGTAACTATGCACCGAGCAGTTTCAAATCAATAATTAATTCACGTTTCATTTGCACGCCATGACAGGCAAACAAACTTTATGAGTAAATGGATTAATAACCAGAATCGAAAACCTCACATTAAACAAATTTTAAGACTACTCACCTAAGGTAATGCACCGAATTAACTCGAGGGAAATAAATATGCTACAAATAAATACCCATTTTACGTCTATTGTCATTTTACGCTGGCTGCTCAGTGAAAACGCAACTTTAACACTACATTTTTTCAAACATGAAGCAAAACCAACTTGTCGACATGCTCCACTACGGGATCTGAGAACTAAGGAGGCCGCGTGCCCATAGAGTAAATAATTTAAATTTGTTCAGTGCGTGTCGTCAGAGCTGCACTCTAGACGGCCCTTGAAACTCGACGCATTTTTCCCCACTTTTTTTTAAGCATCCCGAACGTTTTGTCCGGATCCATTTGAAAGTCCAGAACCATTGTAAATTCAACCGAATTCTCGTCGTTGTCTTTTCCAGAGCGCGGAAATTAGATAGGTGAGAACCTTCATGAATTTCGCTGAAATAAATGAATTTTCAGGCAAAATCTTCGCCAATGGCCAGCAGAGCCTTTTTAACCGTAAATCACAAAAGCAATAAGTTTTATTGCTTTCGGGAACCCTCATTATTGAGTTTTATGGTCCCTTTCCTCATACAGTTAAGTGAAACTAGAATGAAACTAGAAATTATAAGTTTTAGCTGATTATCAATTAAAAAACTTTTTTTTTTTTTTTACTAATTTTCGCCGTGATTTATTTTTTTCCAGGGAAAAGAAACAAACAGGGCACTTACTAAAAATGCTTCATATGAAACTGACGATTTATTAAATTTTTTATTCTACTATAAGTCTCTCTATTTTGCTGACAAAGTTTTATTGTTTATAATGTAAAGCATAATATTTTCTTTTATATTATTATTTGAGATTGCTATTGACAGACAAGTTTTCTTAAAACAATTTTAATACCAAGTTCGGTTTTCCATTAGATGGTTTACATTTACAAAGTTAAACGAGCAAATCTAAGATTTGCTCGTTTAACTTTCAGGCTCACATTTTTAGCCTGCATTTGCTTGTTTTAATTATCGTTTCCTAAAATGTTTAAAGTGAAGTTTTCTTGGTGGCGCATTTATAGTAAAGTATTTTGGAAACAGTTCGAAGAACTTCAAAATATGGATGAAAACGATTCTAATAACACTTCGAATTTCTCAAATCTTGCGGTGTGCACGAATCACGAAACGAGATCAATTGTGAAGATTGGAAAAAATGGACCACATTTTTCATACGAATCCAATTTTGAACAGAAGTAGAGCATTCTCACTTGAATCCCATTTGCTTCCACAGGTACCATTTGACCATATTAAAAAGAAATATAATGTAATGTAAAAGCTTCAAGATGGGAAGTGAGGAACAATTCTGATAATTTCCTCTTTTAAGTTTTCCGAAAGACAAGGCAGATTGAATTAAAAAAAAAATCTTGTTTGGTCAGATCACAGTGATAACTTGCACATACATTTTTTTACAATATTATTAACTCAACCGTAATAAATAAAACGTTTGAAGAGAGAAGGTACGGGCGAGACGCTTCTCGAGATCGCGGAGCCTGAGAAGCATCGCAAAGGTGATGGAGTGTCTAAGATGCTACAATCTGCATTAGCGTATAAAAGGGAGCAAAAGTGGTTGGCCCAAGGAAAGTTTATGAGCTAAGCTACTGCTTATTCTGGGTGTTATGAAGGACAGTAACACTGCAAAGAAAAAAAAGGAATGAGGAAAGCGGGCCAAAGCGAACGAAGAAGAATGAATACAAAATACAATAATGGAATATTGGTTGAAACGTTAGTATACTCGGTATCGATAAGGGGAGATGAGACAGTTCTTATCGAAGTCGGAGAAACTAGAAACATGGCGACGTCAACTGTGTGATGTCCAAAATCATGGCACGGCAGTTAATATATTATGCAGAATTAAAAAGAAAACGACAAAGATGAGTGGCGGTAGATGAGCAGGGGATATACTCCGACCATGTGTTGTCCCAATCCCTTATATGGATGATAAAGAGGAAAGCTGAAAATTCATTTTTTCGGGATGATGAAGCTGCAGCGGTAAACGCTGTCAATAATACTGAAAGAAATATCTACTAGTCGGAAAAAGTGGGATACTTTTAAAAAAAAAATATGTAGTTCCGTACTACTACACAGAGAATGTAGACAAAAGTCGCAAGAAGGCTTTGTTCTTTTTTTTTGTATCTCTTGTTTTCTTACTGTAAAAAGTTATCATGTGGAAAATACATGAGCGGAAATTGAGTGTAGGTATTAAATGCCCAAATAAAAGAAATAAATTTTTAACTGATAAAGGTTTTTATATTAAAACCTTCTCTATTATCATGAGTAAGAGAAATAAAGGAGTATATAGATTAAAATGCGGAAAGAAAAAAGTAAGTTTTAGATGAAAAAAAATCTGTAGTTCCTGCAGTTATTTGATGGGTACATCCTCGTCGCAACATTAGCGAAAAGGAAGCTTCACATTTCCTGTGAATGGTCCATTATAAATTTAACTTCTATCGGTGAGAGAACGAAGAAAAGGTTCAACAAGTTAAAATTCATGAAAGTAAAACTTGAGGCAATAAATGAATATATTTAAAATGCATGTGTAAAATGCATGCAGTAAATACAAAAGTAAAGCTGTACTTTGAAAGGATTGCTTACTTAGTAAAAAACTATTTTAAAAAATTATCACGCAGAATCCATTTTAAAAGAATTTGAATGATTTCAAAATGAGGCAAATTAGTAATACCGGCGCCTTCAGAATGTTAGAAACTGAGCAGTTAGGGCATAAATCTTTACGGTTTTGTTGTAAAAAAATATGAGCAACATAAAATGTAGAATAAAAGGGCATCCTCTAAGAAATTCCTAGGAAAAAATACATAGTTTTTCCATAAACATTGTACATATATATATACACACAAATAAAGTATTTAAAAAATAATGTAGGTTGTATATAGACCTCATTAGATACTCTACACTTGTTTTGCAGTTTCCGAAACTTTTGGGAGAGAAGTTTTTGGTCGCATGCAGGTTTTACGAAATACCAGTCAAAAATTAAAAATAAATCAGTTTCAGGATTGTTTTCACGAAGATCAGAAATGAAAGAGGGAAGGCTTTCGAGCAAATGATTATACCATTATTAGTCCAAGATAAACAACCGATTAGGAACGCCACAATTACTGGCATTTTTCGTATGTGAACGTTTCTTCTTCCTCTGGTGGCACAATCAAGGCGAGATCTTTAAATTTGTCCTCATAATGTCCCCTCAAACCAAGGAGATACCTTGTCACCAACGGATGGTTGCAAGAGCCATCAGATTTCGTCTGCGTCCACTTACTTTTGTCCGGTGCTACCTGAAGACCGATGCTCCCTCGAAAATGACTATGATTTACCGTTTGTTGCGATTTTGTCCGACAGTTAATAATATGGGAAAGCTGCAAAGCCTTCCTTTTCAGTTCCCAAGTACTAAACGAATAATCTTTGTCCAAGTACGATTTGACTGGGTGCGTCTCAGTTTGGACTCCCATGTTGCTTCGAAATATTGCATTTGGTTCAGTTGTCGACCTGGAATGTAAATAAATAATCCGACTGATGAAATGATCTCAGCTCTAGGACAAAAAAAGAAGCACGTTGACAACGCAAACTGATTTAATTTCAATCCCTGTATGAAATTTGAAAACAAATTGGTCACAGCTTCTCGGGGGATAATGAGAATGGTGCTTGCCGCAGGAAAATTTTTCCATATATTGTATGTATTGTATTAAATGGCTCCAAGCCTAATATGCTCAGGAAAGAGGAAAAGTTACTTACAACGAATCAGTTCTTATTTTATACAAGTGATCGTACAAGTTAAGAATCTTCACCAATTCGAGATACTTTCGGGACAGCAGCAAAATATCTCTGATAAAACATTCCGGTTTTTTACCCCAGGAGTAAGCCGCCATTGGGGTCGAAAACGAATACAATTGCCCCTTAAACTGGAGAAAGCCGACATCAGGATTACCGGGTATAAGTAAACCTTCGGTCACTGTTAGGGTCCATGGGCAATATCCGCCGATCTGGAAAATTAGAAGTTCCAAGATTAAATTATATAATTTCCATAATTCATTGATGAATAAGAAAGTTTTCTTAGCTAATATCGACTTCTAAAAACACTTTCGTTCCTCTGAAAATTCGCATTTCTTACAAAACAGATTAATTCGAATGCGTTTCAAACAAAAAAATTCAAATTAGAACTGCATCTTATAATCACAGTTTCCGTCAATCCTCAATCGCATTTCTTTAATACAAAAATCGAAAGCCCAAAGGAAATAAAAGTTCACCAAATAATAAATAAATCTTGCTGGGATCTAGTTTAATACTATTCAGTAAAACAAAAATATAAACTAATAAAATAATCCACCAACAACAACCGTTCATTTCAGGGCCTTCACATTTTATTCCACTTGGATTCTGTTTTTGCGACAATTTTTTAAATAAAATTTTATAAAATAAAAGTTCGCGTTTTTTCACAGATTAGCGAAGCTTAGAGAAAAAACATGATTTTAACAGAAATAAAATATTTTAGCAAATAAATCTTTGTTCAACTTAATTTCAATCTTCCATATAAAATACTTTCATTCCATGTAATACAGGACCATTTCTTATTTTTGCTCTTTCATTTAATAATAATTCCCTTTTCACGACTAAAACTAAAATCTTATTAAACTTCTCAATTGCTTGTACATGTTGGCTGTCAAAAATTGACATTTTTTTAAAATTTTCAGTCTGTGATACCCTCTGAGCACCACTTGTAAAATCTTATTATGTATTTTTATTTTTTATGAAATAAATATAACTAATAATTTGCTTTGGATACAGTATAGTAAAATAATGCTTGTACACAATGATAATGTTATTGGTACCTATAGCAAACGGAAAATTGTAATTAATATTTTACTGTATTTCACGATATATATTTGGCTGAAAAATCCCTGATTATTGAAACATCATACAGCTCTTTTTAAGTTCTCGACCTGCAGGACCTGAAAATACCCCTGTCACGACATCTACATTTAATCGGAATCATCTGTTGCATTCGGATCCACTAAATCAATATCGAGCGCAATTATCATTCTCAGATTCACTTACTTGTAGTTCATCTAAAAGTTCGATGTTCGGTCTCTCGACCACTATGACTCCTTCATGCAGTAGGGATTGATCCATGTTCCCCACGTTGGTCACAGCACTTAAGTATTGTTTCTCGGACTGTTCGGAAGCCATGGTCAATTCGAGTTGCGTGCTCTCAAAATACTGTAACCGATAATGAACACACCTTTAATTAATTAAAGACAAAGGTAGTGAACCGTTTGTTTAATAATCGAAAAATATCCCAGGCTTGTTAAAACACTCAAATAATTATTTTATTAATCAAAAGTTCATACACAACTTCAAAGACAGTCGCAGGACTATCGAAAATAAAGATGAATAGGCAGACGGTATATAAATCCATTTGTAGCTTAAGTACACCGAGTACATTTCTAGCAAAATTCCTATGGGGGACAAAGCAACTGGAAATCTGCTGTTTCTAAATAGCGAGCAGTAATAGCAATAATCAAGCCTCGGTCTCTGTTCGAATTTTATGTGCGTTCTGAGTATCAACAAATAATCAAATTCTACCACAATCCCAACAATACACGCCTTTCATAATGAAAACAAGAGCAATAATGTAATGACTGTTTCTTACGAATATCAAGAAAACTAATAATTTAAAAAGGAAGAATATCGTTGGAAAATGTGACAAACAGCAGAAGAGAAGCACAAGAAATGGTGCCATCGCTTGAACCAAATTAGAAGAATTAGCAATGAACTAGGTTCTTGGCATTCTTCGCTTTCATGTTAATGTTTTAACAAAGATTGTCATTAATCCTTCTTTTACGAATAAGAAAACTGCATTACTTTTTAACGGTTAATTTTAATATTGTTAGATTAAATTATGCATTTATCATCTGTCAACGGTTTGTGATTTTAAAGTTCAATAGTGCCCGTCACAATTGTATTTATTTCAAATAAAAAATTATTTAATAATAATATTTAACTCCCGACATTGCTTCAAGGGCTTTTATAATAACTGAATTGCAAAGTTGGATAGTTAGGGTGCCAAAAACATATTCCTGCAGATAAATAAATAGCAGATTGTAGATTTTTTTAGACTGATAAGATCCTATAAGAAGTAAATTCGACTACATCATAAATGAATGTTTAGTACGTTTAATTTAAGTGGATTAAAATATAATCTCCGAGATTGTTTGCTTAAGCAAAACAAGTTGCACTTTGAAGAAACACCAAAAATAAAACTGTTAATTCACCTAGGCATTTGCATTATTTTTTTCGCTTTGCTCCGCGTCTACATCATAAATTTATCATTTGATGTTATTTTTATGTTTATTATCAGAGAGATTGGTAGTCAACGAGAGTTAAAAAACTGACACTGTAGGCTATTTATTGCTGCGCTAGCACAACATTCTGATGTAAAATAATTACATAAGTTTTTTTTTTTTACTTTGATGGAAGCAAAATTTGCTAATTCTGCCAAAGACCTTATGGATGCTGTTCACCTATTCTTCTAATATGCGGATTGCACTGCCATTCGCGGTTTGTGGTTGCGCGGTTCTAAAAATCTTTGGCCTTAACAATAAAAAAAAGCAGCAGTATTCGGAAATTCTAAGGAAAGGAAGAAAATATAGAATGGTTTTTTTTAAATGACTAAAAAAAGAAGAAAACGATTACGACCTTATGTTTCAGGTTCATTTTCTCGTTGAATTTATTCCATTTCAGCAACATAATTCTTCACAATTTTTTTTAAAAAAAATTAAAGTGGAAAAGTGAAACCTTATGGTTTTAGATAGTTTTTTGCTTCACCATAATCTACTAGTCGATATTTAAAAACATCAACGTGAAAATAATAAAACATAAAATCTGAAGTGAGATTGTATAAACTATGATCTGTTTCATTTTAATTCTTTTGTTTACTTATGGAAAACAGTTATAACTTTGTTTATGTATGCTACATTTTTAAATGGTATCATATGTAAATATACATGCCACTGCAAGTAGTGTGATTGGTATGAATATTTTGGACAAAACGGAGGACATAACAATATCGAAATAAAACTCGAAAATGAAAATGCTTATATAAGTTTATAAATGTAAGGTAACATAATTAGGATCCCGCGAATACAGACGGTATTTTAGAATAGCGGTCTATCAAATTTCTTATCTAGCCGATAACTATTTCAAAAATTCGAACAGAAAGAGCCAAGAAAGCTTTAACTTTTTTTAAGCGAATCAGTTATTTTGGAAAAAATGGAAAAAGTTTTTGTTTCTTTTAAGCCTTACTTTATTGAAAGAACTCAAATTGACGAGGTAGGAATTGACCACGCTAAGAAAAATGGCCTCTTTCTGCATTCCCTCCCAAATGTAGCTCAGCATGATGAACAAAGGATAGACTTTATCGGTCGGGATGGCGGAGCGGTATCGAACCAACTCGTGGAGCTGCAGCAGAGTTTCGCGAAAGCGGTGGACGAGGTCCGCGATCGACGTCGACGTTTCTTCGATCACGACGAGAACCTTTCTGGAAAACAAGAAAATGCACAATTTCAGCCGACGTAATTGCGCGAGTCGTTTTTTCCTCCAGAAAAGAGACTTTTCGTTTCTTCGACGGAAATCGGCAACTTATTGTTCTTAAGCGCGGAAAAAAAGAAAGAGGATTTCAAAAGAATGACACATTCGATTCGGCGTCCGAATTAAAATTTTTACTATGTTCAGCGGTTTTTCTATAAAAAAATGACCTGATGCGTCGCGTTGAGAATGAATGAGAATACATCTCACTTGATGTAATGTTCGTGTTCTTTCGTCATGAACAAAATCCGCTTCAGGTTTTCCAAATCCAGAAGAGAAAAGCCCTCGGGCAGCTCGACGTGGACTTCATCTTCACCAAAGTTCCTCCGTGAAAGAGAATATGCCTTTTTGAATACCGTGGTCAGTTTCAGGCTGCGCTCCGTCAGTTGCTCCAAAGTGCTGTTCGCTCGTTCTCTGGTCACTTGTGAAGCTTCAACAAGAATAAATGGCACTGAAAAAATATAAAATAGTGCAATAATGTGTATGTAACGTACAAATTGACCATTTCGCGCAACACGTATGAAATCTCTTGGCTATTCCATTTTTCGCTTATTTTTTTTTGAGATCAAAAGTGAAGTGTATATATTCAAGTGCACGCTGCACCTAACGTTCTGAAACATCGTGCATCATTTAGAAAAAAAGTAAAATTAACTTTAGAATTTTTGAAATGCGTTCGTCCGAATAGTTGTCATAGTCAATGGAAAAATTTTCATGTATAAGGAAAACTACCTGAAATTCTGGCGCAAAAAGTTAGCTACTTTTGCATTTTAGGTGTTTGTCTATATATATATATGGTGCAAACATGCAGTTCTACCCCATCAACATCAATATCGAAGCTTTTTAATTTCGATGAAAGAAAGAAAAGCTACGACCGATTAAACATCGTGAAAAGCTCAATCAGAATCGGGGATTAAAAATTCCGGTACTTACGGTCGTCTATTCCATCTCCTCCCTTTTGAGAGTCCTTATTGAAGAGTCTGATGCCACTTACGATTCTTGTGAATTCCACCATTTGCTCTTTCTTTTCCGACTCCGAAAGTTCAGCAAAGCGCTGGAGTTCACCATATTTAAAAATGCTCTGAAGGGCAACTGCATTTCATACGGACAAAAACAAAATTAAGTTCGAACACAGTCAGATGTACCTTTATGAAGTAAATGAGAAACGTGATATTATAAGGTACATACACACAGAAACTTAAAAACCCTACCACCGTAGACCATATATTTCTTTTCAGGTTTACATGTAGTGCACTTACATAAAGACAATGTCAAGCAAAAATGGTACGTCATGAAATATAATTTTCCTTTCGGAGCCATGGGATTTTCATGGGAATTCGGAATGGGCGATTTTTTCTTAATTTAAACCTTAGGGAGTAGCAGGTAGAACTGAAAAGGTCACTCCCAACAAGGAACGCCATAATAAAAGGCAGAAAAGGTTCATAAAAGCACTCTGACCGTAATGCTTTCCATAACAAGGTTTAAAGATTTAACCTTCATACTTGGAAAAACTTGAAGTGGAAAATACTCAAAAACATAGACTATTAAGAAAAAGTTTGAGACTTTTACATCCTCGCCACTTTTCCAATCAAAAACTCCAAATGCAAGTGTTTAAATTCCACTGATTTTTCTTTTCTAAGGGAAATTATAAATCTCTCGAAATCATTGCAATGGATATGAGGCTACGAGAAAGGCCGGGGAACTGTTTTTTTATCTATTTTAGTCAAAATTAAATTCGGTCTCTTGCTTGAGATAAAATCACAAAAGAAATGAAAAGTGCAAGTAGAAAGTATAAAGTACAAAATGAAGATGTCTGTTGCTAAACTTTTAACATTTAGAATGTTACCTTGGGATTCCCGCAGCACCGAAGAGGAACTTGGACTGCCGAGTCCGGAAAAAACAATGGTAAATAAAACCATCTTTTTGTACAGCTTGTCTCTTCCGTCCTTATCGACTGGATCCGTCTCGATAATCTCTTTTAAAATCGATTTCGATCTCTGCCATATGTTCTCTTCATGCTCCTTTTCGGTACGGGCTGTAAAAAGATTCCCCGAGATTTACGCTAATCGCCGGTACGAATGCTGTACGGCAGCGATCATTTGAGGAGACGCCGCAGACTAAGATGCAACTGAAGGAATTTCCCGTTTGGGAGTATTAGTCGGGGAAATTAATACCTCGGTCGAGGGCGTTTTTTTCTGCGTAGGCCTGCAGCTTTATCGTAGCGATCCAGATAGATTCCTCGAGAAAGTCCTGGACGCACTCGGCGACGACGTTCTGCATGAAATTGCGGTCCAAGATTTTATCGTTCGTAAAGCTGTAGCTCGGCAGCAGAAGTTTCAATTGCAACTGAAGAAGGTTATTTGAGAGATTGGAGTTATTTTGAGAGTTGGAGTAGATTTTGTCTTGGAAGAAACTCCAATGAGCCATGACTGAAGATCAATACTTGCCAGGTGGATCGCAGCTTCCATGGAAATAACTGCTCCCGACAGACCGCAATCTCTGACGATCTCTTTTGCCATATTTTTAACGACATGGTCTTCCTTGTTAACGCTGGAAAACATTTTTATTGGAGAATTTCATGCTACGACTGTAAAGACAAAACAATAGAATATTTATAATGTAAAGTTAAGGTGGAAGGACAATAAACGAAAAATAAATAAACTAAGTGGCCATGACAACGAAGTGGGAGCAATTGAGCGAAAGAAAAATCTGTTCTTTGAAGACACGACTGGGGATCGATCTCTGGAATATCTGCAGCAAGCAGCGACAAACAGGAAAAATACTTTTCCATTTTCCATCACTGTTGAATTCGATCTTACGTGGGGGGACCTAACCCGAAAGCGTGACACGGAAAGGCTGAAAATGTTTGATTTTATTATTTTTTGATGACAGGGTTCTTTGGAAAAAGCATTATCAATGGTCAGAGCTAAAAACAAGACACGTTGAAAAAATAAATTAATAAAATTTTGGGAAAACGATATAAAACACAAATAGACATTTTCGAATTTCATAACATGTAACAGATCCGTTGTCTTACCTCATGGACTTTTCCTAAGTTTCCCATTCGATTTTCTCCAAATACCTCTTTTCCTGTTCATTTTACGTTTAGTCCCAATCCGTGTTAAAACACCATTTGATACAAACGACATTCTCAAGCCAGATCAAATTTTACTTTGCTAGATTTGCGGTGAGAAAATTTTTAGAGATCACAGAGAAATTAGAATCTCTAATTTTAGCGTTTGGATGCTCATACGCAGTTCATTACAGAGGTGATATTATCAGACTAACACTACTTTTTCTTCTTTATATTAATTGAAAGTTTTTTAACTCTGTGCATGTTCCCTGTAACGAACTTTTATTACTGTTGCCTGGGGCGGCAGAACAAAATTTAAATGCTCAATTATTTTGTTCAGCAAGCAAATAAATCATGAATCGGGAAACCTCTTTTAAATGTCTCGAATATTTAGACTTGTCTAGATCCTGAAACTCAAAAACACATTTTAATCGACGTAGAATTCTTATTAATTTACATGAATAACATCTTAATAATCGCAATAGCAGCGTTGAAGGAAACAAGGAAAATACGAATGTGTGACGTGATCCAAATGCGACGCGAACAAAGTCCGGTGCAAATAGCAGTCGACATTTCGTTCACATGGAAAGAAAGTAAGAGGCAAAAATGCAGGAAGCTTACACCAGGTTACTAAACGCGGAAGCCATCCGCCGACGACGCAAAAGCTTACCATGCACTGCAATGTAAGCTCTGCCAAATGGAGAATATGCCAAACGCTGTGTCGCGACTGCAGCTGTGAGAGGATTTGCCTGATTGCACAACAGCGGTATACGCATCCATGGAAATGGAGATTCTTGATCGGAATTACAGGAACGAAGCCCATGCGAAGATGTCAATCAAGCGACATAACGAAATCAACTATCCAAAAGATGCGAACCTCTTGGTCTACTTCTCCAGGAGTGTTCGCTTTCCGAATGGTATCTCTTGATGATCTATACCGTCTTTTAAAGATAGTAACTTCCCATGGTAATTCGAAGTGCCTTTCGAGAGAGGTCACTACAAGTATTATGTACCACTCGGCCATAGCTCAATCTGTAGTGAACTTTTCTTTTATCCTTCATCTTTCAAAGTAAGTGCGAGGAGCAATAGCGGCGCTGTCAAGAGGGGCGAATTCATAACCAGGAATGATATATATTTGATCAATGATAATATTGATATTCTCATTTTCACTGCACTTTCCGAGTTTTCGGAAAGAATGTTCTTGCATCATAAAAAAAAAAACATCAAGGAAGTGCTGGAATATACAGCTGTATAAGGCTGGTATCAAAACAGAAATCAAAATGTTTGATCTGGCAAATTAAATAAAGCATTGAACATACTTAAGATTTATTATGAAAATTAAAATTACATATTTTTCCTTTAATTTGAGGATTAAAAACAATGCATTGTCAAAATATTTCGGTGGAAAAATAAAAATACGCAAAATTTCATGTATACAAGAGAAATATTCAAACAAAAGTGAAATAAGTTTACCTGTTCGTTAATCTCTTGGAAATAAAAAATTAAGATCTTTTATGCTAAAAATTTAATTTAAACTAGCAGAGAAAATAATGTGACAGTTTGTGAAGTGCAAATCTTTTACACAGGTTTACATTTTACTATAGGATATTAACAAATAAGCATTAAAAAAATATTTTTTATTTCTATTGAATGATCGATTTGTTGTTTCTCATGTAGGTGTATAGGAGTATAATGCATCAGCTCTCTTTTCCACATTGTTAATAGTTTTGTAAATAAAAACATAATTAGGCATATTTATATATAGGTAAATATATATATCAGGTGAATATATATATATATACATATATAGATGTCGAAGATATAAAAATGCACTCAATACCAATTTTTCAACGAATGCTGTTTACGTCTTAATTACGTCTTAGTCCATTACAAATTTAGATCGTATAAATTAATTTTGTATCATCCACTAAATCATTAAGATTATGATTGAATATATGGAAAATACGAACACCGTTTCATAAAAAATCATGAATGCCTAGTTACTGAACATCGATTCATCGTTCAATATTAAAAAAATCTCTGCTTTTGAAAAAGAGACTGGAGGCGGGAATTACATTTAAGAAAAAAACAAATTAAAGTACATTGATGTGAATTGATTACGTTCCTCATCCGAGGAATATTTATATAAAAAAAATATGAATTAAAAAAAAGCTCTGAAAATATTTAGGAATACATTCCGAGGCCAATAAAAATAATTCATCTTTGATAGAAATATATTTTTTATTAAAAGACCGAGAAAACGAAATTATTTTCAATATACTATTTTATTAATGTTCATTTTCGCTCTTAAAAAAATTATCTTAGATTTTTTTTACAAACTGAATGAAGCACATCAATATATCTTTTTTTGTTTTTACTTTTATTTTTACGTTACCTATAAAAGAACTTACGGAAACGCCAAAATTAAGGAGACACATCCAATCCAATTAAAATCAGAAAAAGTTTCCTACAGTACAAATTAGTAGAAAAATATTAATTTAATAAGTGAATGAAATATTTTGTTAAAAAAATTTGATCAAATAAAACATACTACCTAAATAAGTTTTATGGAAATCAAAAACGTCCCTACAAGTCATAACAAGAAGTGATATAATCTCATTTTAATTGAAAACAATTCGATTCTCATGCTATTAACAAACCGCTAGTAAAAATAAATAACAGTCTAAGAATCGAAAATTGTTTACTAAATATCAGCACGTTTTTTGATGAGTTTTGCTACATTAGTCATTTTGAGATAAAACTCAAAATTATAAAGACTTGCAATATTTAATAATATTCCAGGATTCAGAAAATTTTATGATAAAATATATTTTTCAATGATAATTTTCTCAAAATGAATAATATTCTTGCTTAAAGAAGCAATACTGAAAATTAATTAAAAATAAAGTAATTATTTTTTAGAATGAAAAAACATTTTTCCTTTTTTTTATATCGATCTCACGATTCTAAAGGAAAAAAGAAATTGAGTAACAAAATAAGCTCGCTGTTTAAGAAACAAAATGATTTTTGAGATACTTCATCATTCCAAAAGTCCTGAATCTCTTAACGACGAATATTTCTGCTAATTCACTGTCGCATATTGCAAATTGCTTGTTATTCGGATCCTGTTTAAAATAAAAATTCTCATTTCACAATATTATTAAGATATTTGGATAGATAAAATTTATGATCATTTTAAATATTTGTTTTTAAGTATCAATGTTGCAAAACTCGAGATTCAAGTTATTGAACAAACAAAAGTTTGCAGAATAAATGTTTTAAAATATTTGATAATATTATTATTTTTAGCCATTAATATGCCGCATATTCAACAAGAGTTAAAATTTTCAAGATTTTGGTGATTCCGAAAAAAATGCTAAAAAATCGCGATATTAAAAATATTGTAAAAAATTATTAAAGTCGTTACTTGAACCAAGAGGATATTAATAGGTTATATAAAAACTGGAAAGTCCAAGCTTGCAAAAGCAAAAAAGTTATTTTGAAAAAAAAACGGTAAGAGCCTGTTTAATAATTTTCCATAAAGTCTTTAGAAAACAACTGGCAAAGAACTAATGCATTTAATTACAGATTATGTCAGGGTTAATAAATTTTTTTGATCTAGAGGAAATGAAAATTTGTGAAGATAAATGAGTTCCTTCAATATCAGTCGGATTACTTATGGGGAAAGTGTGTTGCCAAAACGGCTTAGCGAAGCTTATAGATCTTGCTATAAGAACAAATGTAATAACGCCATTGCATAAGATTGACAATAAGGAAGGTTTATTACAGCAACTCTGGAAATGAATGAAGCCACTTTACAAGTTTAATAAAATTCTTTTGATACAGAATTGTGATTCATGGTGCATATTTCTATATTCTCGTTTGGAACTAAACAGATTAAACAAAGAAAAAGCAAATTTGCTTAGACGAATAATGGAAAAGCAATAGAAAGATATTTCTATGAAACCAAAATTAAATTGTCGTGAATGTGCTGCAGAAGAAAAATCCTCTTTCTTGTATTAAAATATTAGCTAGATGTTAGCTAAAAATATTATCACAGGATTTAGCTAAAATTAAGCCTTTATCTAACTGTTGGAACACATATTTCGTGTACTATTGAGTACTAATAATGTTCCTAGTTTGCTCACAATCATTTTATTGTAAATTATTTTCAAGCAAATCATCGCTTAATAATATCGAGATCCTGTTAGGTTTTTCGACATGCCCATTAGTATTGTGGGCAATGCAGAACATATGCTATTTAACAACTCTGGTTTAAAAACTAAATTAAAAAATAAAATAATAAGACATAAATGAAAAAATATATTAACTTAAAATAATAAAAAAAACTTAACCGATAAAATAATTCTTTAAATAAAAATATACTTTAATATAAGGAAAAAAAATTGACAAATGATAAAAAATAATGGTATAAATAAAAACAATATAAAATTTAAAATAATAACAGAACAAAAAGAAAATAATAAAAAAAATATGTAACTTTTCACATCTGCAAGTCTTGGACTTTTTGAAATGCATTAAAAGTATGATACGAATTAATATACTCACAAATAAATTTCTCTCCTTGATTATTGCCCAAATCTTTTTTACCACCTCATGTCGAGGCATTGTGTCCTGACCAACAAGTTTGGCCAGTTCAGGGCTAAGGGTGCACGGCTTGGTATAACCTCCTTTTCCACTACCACTAGCGCTAGCATTTCCTTTCTTTTGCTAAGAAATTTTAAAAATTCTTAAAAAATTAATGACATAAGAAAATTCAATATTAAAATATATCGCAAAATATAGCATTTTTGTTCTACGAAAGCAATAAAGTCAGTCTGTCAATATTAATATTAATCTTTATTGGCATTCCTTGATCATTGTTAACCACAAAATATTTACTTTTCCGAATAATATTTTTAAAAATTATTCCCGAAGTATCTTAAAAATCAATATTTTTATACTAAGAAGAAAAATATAAATCATTATCATACAAATAGATTCAATAAAATAATAAATATCTTAATAAATAAATAAATTAAATAATTGCAGTAATATTACAAAATAATTAAAAATTATGATGAATGGAAATCACATTTCACATCAAGATATATTCCTAAATACTATTTTATATATACATTGTGACAAGCTAACAACAGCCGATTCATGATGAACTTTCTTCCTAATTCCTAATTCATTTGTACTTACTACTGCTCCAGCTGCAACACCAGTCTTTCTACTTTTCGCTTTGGCCCAGTCTTCATCAGAATCGTCATCGGATCCTTTCCTGATCTTTCTAGAGCCCATATTTTTGACAGATGTTTTAATCTTTTTTTTAGGGCTATATTCGTCTTCATCTTCCTATAATTAAACGGAAAGAAAATTTAAATGCAGTAATATTTATCGCGACATAAGGATGATTATACATGACTGATACAATTCTTATTGCCATAAAACAGTAATCCCAAAATGTTTTACATTTCACTTGAATATATAAAAATAATGAATAATCAAATTTTATGTTCATTTGATATTATCCAGTTATGTCATTTCAAAAATTCTACTAAACTCATCAAATGTGCTTTTATCTAAATTGTAAAAGACAAAGAAAAGTAATCACAGAATTTTGCTTAGACAAATTTCTGAAACTTAATCAAGATCAGGGATTAAATATAAAACAATACTGACTAAATAAAAGTTTCTTTACATAAACGTAAATTATTTTTCATATTTAATTATATTTTTATTTAGAGATAATATGTATGTTTTAATAATAAAACTGTAATCATAATTTGTAATATAATTATTGTATATTAAAAATTTACAATGCCCTTACACATAACTCAGTTTAAAATTCAACTAGTCTAAAATTCAAAATATGTAAAACCTTTAGAAGAAATTTACTGCAGTACATGGAATTCCTACCAAGTACATAGATTTAAATATTTTTTTCTTTAGATTTAAATAATTAATTTTAATTTTTTTAAAAATGATATTCATTTCAAATAATTTTGCGTTTTGTTTCAAATTATATAAAATGTATAAATCCTGTAATTAAATAATTTACGCTTATCAAGTTCATAAAAGTCACTTAAAAGAAAAGCCAATAAGAGAAATCGTTTGGTGATTTCTTTCAAAGGTACTTTGGAAGAATAAAAATTCTGAGAAAATTCTTTAAAAGAATAAAAACTACAAATGTTTTAAATAAAATATTCTAAATCGGCGAACGTTTTACATGAATGTAAGCTGTAGACTGTCAAAATACGAAACTGTTTAATCCTTCGTTAGAAAGACTCATCATTGCTTGACAGTCATGATCATGTATATTTTAAAGACTTTTTACTTAGCCAGTTAATTTCTAGGATTTAATAAATTAACTTTGCATAAAATTTCAACTTCTAGTTAAAAAACTTTAATTTAGCCAATTAATTTATATTAATTGGTCCTTTATATAAAAAAGGTAGAAAGATTTGGAAAGATGATTGGCAGAAAATAACAAATGAATTTTATATTGTTAATTTTATTTATAGGCCAATTTGAAATTATTGAAAATTTCTTTAAACTTAATTTCCAGTAACCCCCCTTCTTTTAGAAATATTCAAATGTAAAAATCTTAAAAAACAGAATGGAAAACCAATGCAAAAAAGTAAAACAGAAATTAATTTTTTGAAAGACTAACATTCAATTATTAAAGGGAGTTACCTGCAGATACTGCTCTAAGGAATATTTTTCTGTATTGAAAAAATCAATGTAAATTTATTTCATCAAAAAGATATTTCAAAGCTAGTTATTGTGTAGAAATTTATGAATTTTTTAAATATGAAAAATAATTAAATTACAATCAAATTAATTCAATATACAGTATGCAGTTCTTTATTATTAGAAAAGATGGACATTTTACAAAAGGTCTAAATTTTAAATATGATAATTTCAGGAATATTTTCTATTTTTTTAAATTATTATTAAGATTTTAATTTAGAATTTTAAAACATCATTATTCTCTATTCTAAACCAGGATATTATTATAAGAATATAAAAATTATTTACAAATTTTTAAGGGAATTTGATTGATGCTTAAAATTTGTTGATTTATCAAAAAACAAAAAGCTAAAATTCAATATAAAAAAAGTAATAGGGAAAAATAATTAGACACAGCATGTAATTCAATTGAAATCTTTAAGTTTCACAGTATACAATAATGATAATGCTTAGTCAGCAAACAAAAGCCCTTTGTTTATATGTTACAGACAATTTTTCATTATAAAAATTTGCACTTATCCAAATTTAAAAAATAACTAAATAAACTTACATCATCTGAATAATCTTCACTTTCACTATATTTTGCTTTTTTTGGGGTGGTTCTTTTTTTAACTTTCTTCTGTTTTTCTTTATCACTACCTTCATTTTCATCCTCATCCTCATCATTAACTTCATCATCATCTTCATTGTCAACTTCATTGTCATCTTCATCTTCATTATCATCTTCATTATCATTTTCATCCTCACCTTCATGAACTGCTCCATTTTTTGTCTCAGCTTCCTAATGAAAGATACAGTGCTTAAATCGCTTTATAAATGTTTTACTATAAAATTTTGCAAAATCTGCAATTACCTGTTTATCTTCATTGATAACTTTTAAATGATAACTTTTGTTTTCCTTCAGAATTTCCATAGCTAATTCATCAACAAGTTTCTTTTGATCTTCCAAATCAACTTCAAATATCTTTTCCAACTGTTGGCGAAGTTTCTTTCCAGACAACTTTGTGAGATCAGCATCTTTTAGGATTGCTGAAGCACAATTAATCACAATGTAGGTATTAAAACATATTTTTAATTTCCCCAAATATTAATAAGGTAGTTACTTAAAGTAAAAATATTTATAAAAAAATTTATCTTAAATAGGATTTGCATTAGAAATTGTTATTGAGAAATAAATTCTAACTTTAACTAAATCTTTTTAATGAACATCAAAATAATTTTATTTATTTTAATCAGTAATTTAGTTTGGCAGCGTTTTCAAAACGATGAAGCTGTATTTTCCTGCACAGGAAAGATAACTAGAATCGCATATACAAAAACAAAAATTTTAAGATTTAACTTTTTCTCAAATGTGAAAATGAAATTAAAACATTTGAATTTATGATTGCTTTTTTAGTTTCGTGATTAACATCAAAAATTTACTCTTAACGGGCTTATTAAACTAAATATATCTGATCGATAAATGTTCGAATTATTTTCCGAACATTTTATGTACTACTGAATGATACAGTAAACAAATGGACGTGATTTGCAATTCAAAATAAAATGCTTTAAAATATTGAACTAAAAGCCGTAATAGGTAAAAAAAAATTTTTTCGGAAGTTCTCATTCAAAATTCATGAAAATTTGAAATTGCATTTAATCGGACCCAGATGCATTACAATAAAGTGATTAATGTCAAATGCATTTCGAAAATTTTATATTTATTCAATTTTCTTTGATAAAGATGAGAGCGTCCTTTTCGTCTTCCATGAATAAAAAGCATGGTAATCCTTAAAAATTAATTTTATGATTTTAAGAGAACCAAAACGATAATTCGCATGAAATATAAATTTTTTGCTTCAACATTATCATCTTCCTCGAGTAAAATTTTAAAATTCAAATCACCTACTCGAATAGCTTTGCTTACCGACGATTTCCTTTCGGAGTCTCTCTTTTGAAATATCTGCCATTTTCTTTGATATAGAAGAGGAATCGACAACGCCGGCAACGTCTGAAAAAAATGGAAGAGAACTGGCGTTTCCGGCTCCAATGTGGCCAATTGCGGGACCGGGAAATAAAAAAGCGGGACATTTCTGTTACCAGCCGAGGTTTACAAAAGTGCAACGATTTTACTCGCCAATACACGTACGCGAACCGTCGCGTCCGAATTTGAGCGACACTCGCCGGTCGCAAATTAAATTTCATTTCTTTTTTACACTGTTTTAGTAATTTTAAACCAAACTGTTAAAACTTTGAGCAAACTTGATTTGAAAGATCTGCATGCGGCGCGTACAGCCTAAAATTGCTGACACATAACAAAGCTCAGCTGAAAAACACGCAGGGCACGCTGGAAAATGACAATCGAAAAGAATTACCATTTCTTTTTGTCGCTTAAAGCGCAACAAAAATCAGTTAACTCGTATGAATTTAATATATGAACACAACGTTATGCATAACATCAGCAAGCACAGAAATGAAAGAGCTAAACAAATCTTTAGAATGATCTGTACATCGCCATCAATCATTCGTAATGATTTAAGTCGCATCTGTACATATGATTACAATCAATATACCTCCTCGTTATTCTTGGAGAACTATTACCTAAGAAATATTTAGTGCGAAACAGTCGGGATTCAGTTTATTTGAAGCTATTAAAATTTTTATACCTCATGGCTGTTTAGCATTTCCACCATCACGTTATTCAATGTCGAGCATATATTATGTCATATTGTGCATGCTGACCTCCTGAGAACAATAATCTGACGGAAACACAAAAACGGAAAATTCGAAAATTTATTGCTTTTAAAGATTTTTTTTTTCTCTCTCTCTGTCATTTCCTACACATGATGAATAAGCTTTTCTTTAGGTAATCCCTCAACATTGCTCATTTCTTAAACAGAATCGTAATTTAACAAGTTAAATGAGAGCTGTTATCCGTTTCGCTTTCTAAAACATGTTTTTTTGGAATCTTTGACAAGGACAAAAAGACAGGGCTCGGCAGGAGAGAATTTTTCCCCAGGTCTCCTGCTGTTGAAAAGGGAACAAAATTTAGCGCGGATGCGATTCCATTTGTGTGGCCGCCCCAAATATGTGTGTCCGGAATGTGCTGCTGGATGCGATGACATTTATGACACTTCGCAAAAATCTTTCAATTTCAAGTCGTACAATGCACGAAGGTAATCGCATGGCAATTTTCACCACACATTTTTTTTTTTTTTTTCAAATCAAAATAAAGTCGGATTTGAAACAGCTTTTATCAAAGCTATTTGCCCGAAAAGGATACTTAACGTTTTAAATGTAACATGAAAATTTTTTGTTATCGTTTTGTAACAACTGTGAAACTGAATTCTGACATTCAAAATTAATATTTACCATTTCTGTAAAGCAATTTGAAGGATAAAGCAATTATAAGAGTCGGCCAATGAAATGTTGCGACATTTCGTTTGAGAGAAGAAACGTGGAAAAAGATTCCGGAGATTCGAAGATTTTTACGAGCGTTGTTGACTCGGTTTTGTCTTTCCTTCATATTTTCATTTTCGTCTCTCGCACCTATATTTCAGATGCATTCCGTTTATTTCATCTTTTGACGCAGCTATCGGTTTTCGGTTACGAAAGCGTGCGGTTCGCCGGCAGAACACGAGCAATTCGATCGTGAGCCGCTTCATTCTGCTCAAATGGCCGGATTAAAGCGTTTCTGATGCGTCACCCATCAATCAAATAGCCTTACAGTTAATATAACCCGGAGATGCGGCAAACGGAAACAACGGAAAGGGCTGTCGCAACCGACGGCGACCTTACTTTCCGACGCCCGTTTAAAGAATTATCCCGCGGTAGTTCAGCGTTTGACGAAACTGATCTCTCCCCGGAGGAGAATGCCAAAGTCACATTCTCGCACGGTTGGGAAAAGGGAAGCAAAAGATATCTGGATCTGAAAGAAAGGGTTCAAAACTTCATAATGTTGTTTTCAATCAGTGAAATACGTTCGGCGGAGATTTTAAATTGTTGACCCGTTAACCCCGCCATAAACAGGATGTATGGGAAAATTACATCTGATTTTTTTCCGACAATTTTTTTTTTTTTTTTTTTTTTGGCCATCACAGAAGTTACAGGAAGTTACGATCGAAGTTTCCACAGATGTTTTAAAGCTGATGCCAGCGGAACATCGAAAACTGCCACAATCAAGGAAAGAAAAAGAACAACAGCGTTTGGGGACTTGGTGAATAACGAAAGTTGGCAAAACTGAGTAAAGGTCATCTTCGTCACGAAATTAGAAAACGTGACATACAAACATCTTTCATTTTCATGGATATATTATCAAATTGTATCAATAATAGGAATAAAACTGCATTAAATATCGACATGTAAAGTTACATAATAATGTTATTCAAAATAACAAGGTAAAAAGTGATATTTTTCAACATCAAATTTCTTTTCCATTCCCCCACGTTTCCATTTTAGACTGATCTCGTTTAACAGCGATTCATCTTACGCCTTATGGAACCTTATGGCCTTCCAAATTAGGGAGATTTTACTGATTAAATCTGGGACGGATGCGAACTGACAGCATATTCAACACTTAAAAAAAAAAAAAAACTCATTCCGTAAAAGAAACCAAAAAGATGGAAGATTGTTTGGCAAAAAGAATTGTTTTCAGTTAAACTTGTCATTGTGTTGTCTTCAACTTTCTACCAAAATGAAAAACTCGAATAATAAATCTTACAGAAATATACAGAACGACACTCCTGAAAGTGGTGCAGGTAGGTTTTTTTTTTTTTTTTTTTAATAAAATTAACATGTCGCGCGATTTAAGGTCCGTCTTATTTATCTTTTAAAGTGCGACTTATTAATTATAATTCATCAAGTGTAATTATTTATTCGCAGAGTCCCGTTCTTTCTCCGTTTGCATTTGGAAACGTCCAAAAAGCTTTTACAGTCGTAAATTTGTCAGTTAATGGTTATCCGCGGCTCGATCGCCCGTTTCCAAACTGGTCCAACCTCACTTTCCTCTGACGCTGGTTGAGGACTCGGAGGAGCTGCCCTTTCGGGGATTTCTGCAGATTCAGGTTAGTCGGGTGAAGGATGTTGAGCATCCCACCGAGGGGTTTCCGCGCACCTCTGCCAAATCCGCCTGACCAAATTGTCGGTGCCTCCCAGAGTGTTGTCGGTAAGCAAATGCTTTTGCTGCTGAGAATTGACGAAAGCTTTTCGCGTCTCCCTTTTGGTCCTTTGGTCAGGTACAGATTGGGAATTTCAACGACTTTTTAACTTTTTCAACTTGCAACAGCCGCACAGGTTCCATTTTCGACCAAGGAGACGAATTTCGATGCCAAAGTCTGGAGTTGATGGAACTGGAATCTCCGAATGCATCAACTTCATTTCTTATTCATCCGTTTCTCACAATTAGGCGCCTGAAGAACCTTTTCAAACGTAGACGGCAAAATGATGGAAAAAAAAAACGTGGAAAATGTGCTTTTTCGAATGGAGCAAATAAGATGGAAATTTAACAGTGGGTTAAGGCACGTGCATCTAATAAGGGAGAGTTGTCATCACAGACTTTTAACACTGCGTTCAGGATACTCTTAATATTAGTAAAATTAAAAAGGTATAAAATCAAATATGAGAAAAGGAGATTTACAAACATTTTAAGCATGAAAGCCAGAATAAGTATGAAGAGTAAAACAACGTTTCAGCATTAATAATGATTTTTTTTCAAATTGCAATACTTAACTTTTTAAAAAAATTTTAATCATTTAAAATTTCTAACCATTAATATGCAGTACAAGCTGAAATAAAAGAATTATCTTTAATACTGGTTGATACCAATAATTTTGAATATTTTATTTGGAAGAAATGCAATTTTTACATTATCGTAATATAAAACCATCCAAGTCGTTTGTAGGTTCCACTTTTTTCTTACATTCCAAAATAGGATTTTTTCAATATTAAAATATTTTATTCTTCAAGTCCGAATTTGAACGGAGGACGTAATTTATTCACCGCAGCACGAACAAAGATGGCGAGGTCGCCGGTGCTTTTGAATTATTCTTCCACGTTTGGTGCGTTAAAACGGGATGCATTTCGTGCATGTATCTGACGGAAAAGTGGCAGATCCTTTTGACGTTCGATCGCGGAATCACCCGCAACATTGTCTTTGCTCCGAAGGTTGAGATTTAACGCGATCGCGTTAAAAAATGACAGATCAATCGGATTTTGTCGACGAGATGCCTCGCTTATAAAAAAAAAAAAAAATCAATCTGGATAGGCAGACAGAGGATGCGGCAAGAAACTGCCGCGATGCAAAGCAAGGAAAAACGAACTCGTTTTGCAGTTGGTTCATAACTTCTCCGGAAAAGCTACCCATGGAATCAGATTGCTCGACTCTGTTGTGAGACCGTGGATTGGTTTTCCGCTTTCCCCCAAAATGAAGATCTCAACATGTTGATGAAAAAAAAAAAAAAGAAAAAAAAGAGGATGGATCTCCATTATGGAAAAATTTCGCATACGCTGCTTGGACGCGTTTCCATGTGGAACAATATTACCAATATTACCAAACTGAAAATTTTTTTTATCAAACTTCGATTTCCGTGGCACGCCCGGACACTAAAAGCGCAACTCGAAGCCGGAAAAAAAATGAAAATCCGATTCGAAACCCTTGACCTATCACAAAGGTGGCGAAGAAGAGTCAGCGTCGCGTCCACGGTGGTCGAACCGGAAAACGCCTCCACGATCCGATCCCGAGAAATTCTTCGGCTGCAGCCACGTCGGACGCCTTTCGGCGGGTTGCATGTCCTGCTCCACACCGCCGAAGTGTGCCCGAATTCCGGTCAACGAGAAGATTTAACCAAGTTGAAATTAACGGAAAATCGCACTTTCTCGAACGCAGCAGGAAAACTCGTCGCCGGACCTGATTCTAACGCGCGATTACGGCCTGTCTCATTGCCTTTTTTTTTTTTTCCCCCCCAACTGAACCTGAGCTTTCCTTTCGTGCACCGTCACAGGCACTCGCCGTGGACGAGTTCACCCGAGAGGGAAGGACCCCAATCGGTCACTGCCTTCTTTATGGCTACCCATACATCATGTTTTTTTTTTGTTTTTTTTTTTCTTTCATAACAATTCCGTTACATCCCAAAGACAAAGAGATTATTTTTCAACTTGTTCCGGCGAATTCCTTCAATTTTTAGGCACGGCTTCCTCGATCGTTTTCGCTTCATTTCTAAACGGTTTTCCCAACCTACCCCGAAAACTTCTCTTTCGCGTCATCGTCCGACAATCTCAGAAGACGTCTTTCGGTCCGGCAGACTGAATTTAACATATTTCCCGTAAGCAAGGTTTTCCTTCACTTCTCGGTCAATTGAATACGGAATTGCAGTGAATATGAAAACTTCGGGCTCTGTCACACGATGATTTCACCAAATTATTTGGTTGCCTTCATACGAAGCACTTGGAATATAAATATGAGCGCGCATTGCATCCAAATTCGACTCTGCAACCATTCTAAATGGAACTGGGAGCTCTGGGGAAGGAAAAGGTTTGCTGCCTTAATTTCGAACTTTAATTGCGGAATGATTTTCGCATTAAGAGAAGAAAATGCTTCAAACGTAGCAAGGTGAATTTCGAGCGACAACGGAGCGAGTTTATTAAGCGGGCATATTGCGTTCCCCCCCCCCCCCCCGACGCTGCGCCGGAATCGGAAAGCACAGATAAGAGGAACAACGAAAAGCATTTTACTTATCGCAGGCTAAAGGCCGAACGATGCGTATGAATTAATAAAATCTCTCAAACCGAAAAACGTCCGAATCGGCAGGAAAAGTTTCCAGCCCCGGAAAACGGAAAAAATGGAGTTTAGGCGGCGGAGCGGACATCTGACGGCGGCCGCCCCGTTCAGGCCACTCGGTGATTTTCCAATCGACCGGTAGATGGCGCGAGATCGGGCTTAGCTCGAGAAGCGGAGGCCACGGGGGGGAGGCCCCCGCCGAAGCGGGTGCCCGAGGGGGGAAAAAGAAGGAAAAGCGAAGGGCGCAGCTCACCGCCTTCGAAGATCGCAGCGTTCGCGGCAAATTCGAATCCTTTTCGCCCTCCGACTCCGAACGTGCTCGGAGAGGAAAGCGGAGGCCTCGCCCCCCCGGGCACCGGGGTCAGGAGCGGTTGCACCGTGCGGGCGAGGGGGCGTTCCTCCTTGGCGAAGTGGAACGTTTCACTCTGCGAACTGCCTCGGAATAACGCGGTGCGCGAATGGCGAAATAGAGAAAAAAAAAAAAAAGATTGTGGCGAAAAAATTGCTTCGATGTGGACCAAGGTTGTTGCCAGGCTCATTCGACGCGCTGTTCTGCCAATACATCATCAAACGCTTTCTTTGGTATCGCCGCAGTTGTGCAATTCCGCCGAAGTTCCATCATTTCGCACGAACGAGGCTTCGCTCGCCGAACGCGTGACATCGGCACAGAAAAAACAAAGGTGTCCCTCATTTGCAAGGACAGTTCGAAATATTTTTTGGGACGCCTCGCAAAGATTGCGAGAAAAAATATTTTACCCTCGCGCATCCCTTTCGAACGGTTCGAATCCCTTTCCGTGCCTCCGGCCTCGCGCGAAAGGTGGAGCGAATGCTGCCACGTTACGCGACGAATCAGAAAAATGAAAGATGGTCGTTTGGCGACCGAGACTGCGATCGGTGCAGGAAGAACCCGTCCTCCTTCCCGAATATTGCCGTACATAGCAGGTTAGGTTAGGTCGGGCGGTGAACGAGGAAACTAAAAGGTCGCAGCTTTAGGACGGAAAAGCTGAAGTTGAACGCGAAGGTTCGCTCTCCGGGTTTCCGGTCTCGGGACGTTCTTCCTCGCATTCGCATTCGTGCCTACGGGAATCTCGTTCGAAAACAGCCCGAAATGCCAATGAAAACTGTCGTTTTCGGTGAAACCGATTTAAGTTAGCAAGGCGCGAAACCTTACGTGAAAAACCGGGTCTGGGAAAAAGCTCGGATCGGGAAAAAAATAATTTTTTCACATGCTCCGGCAGGTACGGGCGTCGTCGCCCGGGAAGCGCACCGCCCGCATCCAAATCGGAATATTGCGAGAAAAGGCGGAACGTCTTCATCTCGCCTCCTTTGCTGTCGGATAGCGGTCGACGCCGGACGTGCTGCAGGGATCGAGGCCTGGCCATCGGTCGCCGAAATATGACGCTCCGTCCTTGGACGTTGATCCCGATACTCCTCGGTCTGCGTTCGAAGTCGGTGAAAAGGATCGTTCACCGCAGTCGCTCCATACTGCTTGCATGGCGGAATGCGCGTTCGTCCGCACGGCTCATCCTGCAGCAGCAGAACAACGAACGAATCCCGCGTAAAGGTGCCCCCGGCGTCACGCAAAATCGGTGCTAAGGATTTCTCACACAGGACGGTCAAAAAAGACGGTGGTGAGGCCGAATTTTTGGCCCCCGCCCGGGGCCGCGCGAGGAAAACGCACTTCGCCAGCCATCGCTGACTCCCGTTTCTCCAGTTTCACATATCCGGATGGAAAAAAATTCGACTTCCGTTGCGGAAATGATCCGGGCCCCCGTTTTTTTTTTTTAAAAATGTGTTGCGAACCAAACCTCGGACCTGAAAATGGCCGCTTTCCCGCACTGGTCTACGTATTAACAGAAACATGCCAGGCTTTTTTACGACTGCACCCATGTGGATACCCATAAAAAAATTGATTTATTCGAGCTGAAAGAGAAGAATGTCTTCGGCATTTAATCGAAATTTGTAGTTAAGTATCGTCAATAATATTCATTTGGCCTTTTCCCGGCTTGACCTCAGACCGGAAAAATTTTATGGTTCTTGACAGCTTTCCCAGTACTCCTCCTTGGAGGCTGCTCGGGCAAACTCTCCTTCCGAAACATTCTGTCGGCAGCCTTCCACTTCGGTCGTGCTGGTGCCGCCCAGCGTGACATTTGTCGTCGCGTCGGTCAAGTTCCAGCATCCCAGTACAGAGCCGGTTGCCATCACCCCGTATAAGTTTGATTTCTCTTATAAAATCCTCAGAAATTTATCGAATCTCGCGGGATTTTTCGCTTTGCTCGCGATGCGAGATTTTCCCACATTCTTTTTAATATCCGCGATTTTCGTGGCACGACCCAAACGATCGCGAAGAAAATGGCAAAATGCTAACCTCTCCGAATTTGAAACTCGGGATGCGACGCTCGCCGGGAGAGCACGGGAAGCGTCCGAGGCGTTTTCCGGTCTTTCGAGGGCGAAAGACTTCCGCAATCCGCGACATTCCGACTCGCGGCGATTCCAGATTCGAGAAGGAAAACCCTGCTGGATCTTTCTTTTTCAATTTTCGGACGGTCGATCGTTGAAAAGCTGCATCTACCGCCTCCGGTGGAATCGATGATTTATCCGGATCGGAGGCGTTCAACCGCGGGCGCGAGACCGATGAACGCGTCCGGACGGGAAAATCGCCTTGCTTCTTTAAGCCGTCCGGATTTTCGTTTCTCATTTGCAAATCGGCGAAGTTTTCTCTGTCGGTCAAGTCACCCAACCCGGATGGACGGGGCATTTCGACCGGGTTGACCGTCTCTGGAAACAGGCACGTTCCGTACGTGGCGCGACTCGGGCCTTCGTTCGGGTGCTCAGCACACGGCTACCGAACTGAAGGGTATAAAGCAATGCCCGAGTGAGCCCCGGAACAATGCAAAGTCTGTTCAAAATGTAATTTATCGCGTGAACCGCGATCGGTTCAGAACGCGGTTTTGTTTAATGGGCGCCATTAGAAAAGTTCGAATTTGGATTCTCCAGAAGCTTTTGGCTCATTTTCCGTTCCGCTGTCGCGATGTGCAATTAATTGCGATTTCAGTAAATAACGATAACGTGTCCCGGCCCCGCATTATCGAGGTGGAAATATCGAAAGGTAATTTTTCCGTTCGAGAATCGAAGCGTCACAGCTCACGGATGATTTTTTTAAGCAAGCGGGAAAATTTAAACCTAAAAACTGAAATAATTTTTGGAAAATTTAACGGACGGGATCAACACTTAAAAATAATTAATCGGCCGAGGAGAGGAAAATTATTCGAGCTCCGACTTTTTTCCCGCCAAAACAATGCCTGGAATCCTGCCGGGGATGCTTCACATTTGAATGGCATCATTTGGGCGTGAAAATTTTCGAAAATTGATATGTTATTTTTTTAAAAAAAAAAAAAAAAAAAAATTTCTTTTTTTTCTCCCATCGAGAAAATCCAGAAATATACGATTTTTGTTAAATCCCCCGTTAAAAGCATTAACGATTGTCAAATAAAAAACTCGAAATGCTGCGCGGGACCCGGGATGTTGCTCCTGACGGACGGCAGACGAAGCGAACGTGCTCGATGGTTGTTTTTCTTTTTTTTTCCCCAAGCTGCAGGAAAACGAAAATCGTTCGAAGGAAAATAATTTTCCACGATTCCAAAGCGAGAAAACGACGCCATCCGGCGTCCCTTTGGACGGAGCCAGGGGCGCAGGTTTCGGATGGAACGCGATTCTCCCACTGCGAATCGGGCGGCAGAGCTTCAGCAATTTAGCGGCTCTCAGCGGGGCGAGAAAGACGCGGGCAGGGCCGTCATATTGGAAACCTTTCGAAAATTCCCGTGAATGAGTCTTCATCAGAGACTGGGAGGGATTTAGCTTTCCCTGCTTTTTCAGGTTTTCCATTCTCTCTCTCTCTTAAATTGGAGGAGGGCTCGCTCCGGTGATATTTCGGAAGCCGGGAAGCGAAGAAAACAGACGGAAACGGAAGGACAAGCGATTGTCTTCCAGCGCAAGAGGAAAAGGGAAGCGAGGTAGAGGCGTCGGTACAAAGCGGCGACGGCCGTGACAACTGCCTCGGACCGAGCCGGAGAAAAAGTAGAGGCGGCCGAATCCTTTAATAGAGTCCCCGCGCCAATTTCAGGCGGCAACATTCAAAGCAACAAAACCTATTTGAAGGTGATTCGGTTTTTTTTTTTTTTTTGCCAAGGTTTAAGTTTTAGGGCGGCAACTATGGTCATTACGAAGGTACGGACATAAAAATTTCTTTGGTTCGCAGGGCTGAGCACTTGCCCACGGTTTCCCGCGACGAAAGCTCTCGGCATTTTCCCCGCCCGAAACCCTCCCCGAAGTGCCCGTTCCGCGAGGGCAGACGGGGCGAACGCGGAAATGGAATCCTGATTCGAACTACCCCTAGCCAGGAGAACGGGAAAGGCGTCGATCACGGCCGCCGGGAGATTTTTCGAAAAGCTCGGCGCTTTTAAAACTCCGCCGCCGACAACGGACCGGGACGCCGGACGGACGCGGATTTTTCCGGCTTTTCTCTTCGATCGCGTCGGGAAGCGAATTTATTTTTTCTTCCCTTGCGGTCCCCCGAATTTTCGGCCCTCGAAACGGAAAAAAGCGAAAAGGCTTTTTAGAGATTGGAAAATGAAAAATTTTACGCTGGAAATGGGATGCGCAATTCTGAGCTCGTGCTTTCGGAATCGTCTCATTTTCACCCGCTGGAGAAGGGGCAAAATTTATCCAGCGCCGGGATTTTGAATTTCCTTTCGTTCGCGAGGCGACTGCCGAAGAAAAATTCGACGCATTTTTTTAATGAGCAGCAAAAAAGAGAACGCCAAGCGTCTCATATCGCATTACGCACATGCGCATGTGTATAAATCTCGATTGGAAAAAAATAAATAAATAAATAAATAAATAAATAAACAAAATAAAAGTGAGGCAGTAAATTTTAAGCTAACCAATGGCAATTAATGCCAAGCGCGATGATTCGCAATCGCGCGAGCAATTGCCCAATCGGGAGCTGCAGCAAATTTCTGCGGCAGCAGAAGCGTCCAATCTGCGATAAATCGAAGATCAGCTTTTGACGCGAATCGCCTCCGGAAGCATGACAATCGCTACCGAAGGCGGTCGTTTCCGCTGTCCTCAGGACACCAGCGGCTCGGGAAATTTTGAGCTTCGAATTCCTCCCTCCGGAAACGCGGGGGGCTGGAAGAACGGAGCCCTTCCCGCAGATGAAGAAAACCGACCGCAACCCCTTCAAGAGTCCTCCGGATGCCGGCTCGCCCCCTTTCCTCCTCCTCCCCCCCCCCATTCTTGCCCCTTCGGTTATCGCGATCGCCGAAGATCCGACAGCGCGATGTCGAAACCGGAAAGGCAACGCGGACGGGTCAAAATTTCCAGGGGATCGGGCCTCCCGCAGCGGGCCCGGTCCGCGGGCGTACCAGGCATGCGGCCGAGCGTGCGTGCCAAGGTACGTTCTGCGAAAAAAAATCCGCTTTGGCTTCACTCACATTTAATTCTGTACACCGGCACAGATCAAATGCATAATTACAACGAATCGAATGCCGTGTTGCTTTTTCGGGTGAATAATGATAAAACGAGTCGCTTTATAAAGAGATTTATTCGGTCCGCATATTGTACAGACACCTTTATTAGCGAAACTTACAGCAGGGATCGAGGAATTGCGTTTCGCATTACCATGAAACCGTATTATTGAACAAGAGCGAAGATATTATTTTACAGCAGATATTTTCCATGCATTAAAAGAAGAAGAAGAAAAAAAAAACACAAGTTTATTTCAACAACTTTTAATGACTTTTTAAGATTTCATACAGTGCACACGTATGCCGTATGAATTTACGCGCATTCAACACAATATAAACAGGAATTCCCTCAAAGTTGATTCTCCATACATTTTTCGCAATGCCTTCGTAAAAAGCGCTAAAACGTTTCTGATCTGATCGACGACCCAGTTCTCTTTTCTTGCGAAGGGAAGAAAGACAGCAAAAGACGCGAATTCCGATCAGACAGCGTGATAAGTAAGCGATTTGAGTAACATATCACGCGGAGACAGATTGCGCTTTATGTGATGCTTGCGTCCACATGCGGGTGGGTGCGAACCCGAGTTGAAAAGTGCACGCGAAGCTTGTGAAACGCAGTTGCGACAGAGTGTCCGGAGACCCGGAGATTGTCCACTTCGCCGGACCCGAATATTGCCTTTCTTTGACGGGAAGCGGAACACGCGAACCGGCATCTGCAGTGCTCGAACAGACTGTTGACGTTCGCACCTCCGCCGAAGAAGAAAACTTGGAAGGGAAAGCTCGAACCTGGATATATCTCCAAAAATAAGACAGATCAGGATGTGCAGAAAGTAAACTGCCGGTAAAATATGAAAGATCATCTATTTTAAAACGAAACGTTAAAATGTTTTACATATTTATATGAGAAAATAAAATATGAAGCCAGCAAGCGACATTGATAACTTTCACGTCGAGCAGCATCAGTTTCAGTCGTGCACCGACATTCCGGAAAGCGAAGGACCGATCCGCGAAAGGCAAAGGATCGCTTTTGCCGCAGACATTAGCTTTGGGACAGGCACGGATTGAGACCACCGGCCGGGACATCGGGGGAAAGAAGAAGAACTGCTGCAAACTGCAACAATGTCGATTTTTCTACTGACGGAGGGGATCACCGAAGTGCTGCGGAACGAAGCGGCCATTTCACAGCCTCTGACGGTGGCTGCGGTTTTTCATGGAGCAACCGTAGAGTGTTTAATTGGACTTGCGAGATCGAGAGCTTAACTGCATTTTCCCGGGCGCTCTCGAGCAAGGGAGATAATTGCGTGGCGCTAACCGAAAACGATGAAAGATATGAGAGCGTTGCTGCGGGAATGTTAAAGAAGCTGGAAGGCTGCAGCGAGATCGGGGAAGCGAAGGAAGCGAGAGAGATAAGGAAACGCAACGTTCCAGTGCATGGAAAAGAAACAGGGGAAATATTGCATCCGAGAGTCGTTCGTCCTGTGCGGGTGACAAGCTTCGATGCCTCAATGGTGCAGGCGGAGGCGTTTCGACTCTCGCTAAGCCGAACGTTGCAAAGTTCGACGCAGAATCCGTCCAGAACATCCGATGAAAGCCAGCCTTGGACGAGTCGCCGAAAGCTGTAAAACGCCACTTCTTCAGCGCAAGAAATGCGCATCGGCGAGGAAAGCATCGCCCGTCGGTTCGGAATCCGCCGGGAATCGAATCCGAATCACCGTCCGGGAATGGACCCGAAAGCTCCAGGAAAGGAAAACCCCGCGATTTTCACCCGGATCAAAAACGATTCGGGAATTGAGGAAAATTCCTCGTCAATCAAAGAAAAAGACGTTCCCCCAAGAACGACGCGAGGGCGCCTCAACGTGGCAAACGTGGCAGCAGCAGCAGCTTCGCATTCGCAAACCGTGGACGGCAGTCGTAAATCGGCCGTCGACAGAGGGTGGACGATTTTCAACGAACATTTCGTTAAAGGCTGGAATCATGGCCGGCATTCGCGCAACTGCTTCGCTTATCTCGTTTCCGGTTATTTTCGTCTATTAGCACTTCCGCTTCTGCTACCTGAAAGAAGGCAACGCGATCGCGTCGAACGGTGTCGCCTCTGATGAGGCGACAGCTCCGCGGTTAGGAATGCGAAATCGAAAGGAGACCACCGTCAAATTCGCATTCTCCGCTGCGGCCGCGGGTTGGTCTCCCGGTGCAGGGGAAGCACCTTAAGCACACAAAATGGAGAAATGAAGTTTTTCGTTAACGTGAACATTGATTTTGGAAAGAGAAGGAAAAAAAAACCTGGAAATGACAAAGGGATGCAGAAGTGCGGGATGAACCGAACCGAGGCGCAGCTTCTGCTGTCGTTTTTTCCGTCGCAACAATGGTGCGGGAGGACGTTTCTCCAGACGGTTTTCGAGCTGGAGGGTCTGACTATTGCCGCATGTTTAGGAGCTTAAATCGAATAACTTTACCCGAGGAAGGTATTTTCCGCAGCCGCGAGCGTCCGACTAAATGCTTGGAATGCATAACTGAACCCGGCTGAACCCGAGGCGACAGCACCACCGGTGTTACTTAAACTATAGCGTGATGCAACAGTTCGAAAATTTCCCAAAAACTTTTTCAACGTTACACTTGTAAATTTAAGGCATCGAAGGGATCACCGCTCTTGCTTTCGCCTCACTCGGCAAAAGGCAATTTGTAATGCTGCGGGAGTTAGAGTCGGACTAACGTTTGCGGCCGCGCAGCTCTCGGATAGATTTCGTTGGGAATCATCCGGAGGGTGACGAGCTTCGTCCCGCGAACGATGACGGAGGCGCACCGGACGTCGGAAGCTTCCGGAGATCGAAAACTCGTTCCGGAGGAAGTCCCCATCGATATCGCTTCGACTTTCGCGCCAGCGCGGGGCCCTTTTGTGCGCATTTCAACGCGAGGAAGTTGGCATCCATTATACATTAAAATAAATAAGCTTTATTCATTCGTGCAAATGTGAGCACGTTACACGCCGATTCAAACGAGGTGCATTGTTTCCGAACTCGTTTTCGGGGGGTTTTATCCGGGTGATTTTTTTCCTGCTGAGGATTCTTGACGTGGAAATGCCACGCGGATGTAATAAAAACAGGAAAGGATCCCATTTCGAACCCGCGGCATTTGCCTTTGCGGAAAGGTCGCGAAACCTTTCCTTCACCGCGTCAAATTCATTTCGGGAGGACGAAACTGAAGGATAAAAAGTTTTTTCTCTTCGGCGAATATTTTCCTCGTTTGCCGGGGCAGCTCAAGCGATTATTGCTGGTCTTTCCGATAATTTTTTTTCCCGGGCCTCATCCCTAACCCGTGCTTGGGAAACGAATTTCAATTTAAGGAACGAACGCACCGGACGGTTGGGCGAAACCCTTCCTCGCGGGAAGGACCGCCTTCCGGTATTCGAAAGGCGTCGGGCCCCCAAGATGCCGATTTCCTTTGGATCGAGGCCTGCGCGAGGTAGAAAAACCCGGGGATCCGACAGCGGTTCCCCTAGGCCTCGCCCGCAGGCGGAGAACCAACCGAACCTCAAGCGAAGCCGAGTAGTTAAAATGGTTTTTCGCGTCCACCCGAGCGAATCTCACATCCTAAATATCCCCATAGAAAGGCCGTTGACTCCGTCTCGAAACTGCAGTCGGACGTCAAACTATTTTCACAACAAACGCCCGAAGCTTAATTTACGGCGCGAATCGAGTTGATTTGTTGTGACTAACCAGATGAATTTGCTGTCTGGCCAGCCAGTCTCGACCTAACCCAATATCGCGCGCATTGTTAAAACGGGAACCGATTCCAGGATGGAAAGTACCTGGATGCGACGTTTCGGTTTCGAAACCCGCGGCGAGTGAAATTTTATTTCTGCCTCTCGCGGGTTCCCGGAGCGTGGACTCCTCACGGACTTTTTTTTCCGGTTTTCCGAAACGTCCCAGACAAAAATTGCGGGGCGTCGCCTCCCCCGGGGAACGCTCCGGGAGCGCTTCACCGCTTCCCGGTTCTGCCGTAACCCCGAAAAAATCGCGGATCGCTGCGACAGTCGCACCCGGCGGAATTTGTCGATATTTTCCCGGCAGCTTCCCGAGGGACCCGGTTCCCGGCTTCGTTTCCAGAGATCGATGAAGGATTTTGCTCTCTTCGCGATTTTCACTCTCCTTTATTCACCAGGCAGAGGCGTCTCATTTGAATTGCCAAAATGTCCGCTGTTTTAGCGGCGATAACTTTTCCTATTTGCCGCGGCAGGCGAAAAAAAGGCGAGGTTGGGGGGGGGGGGGGAGGAGCTTTCACGGATCCCGGGGACTTTCCTTCCGGCCGGGAACATCCTCCCGGCCTGCAAGGTGCCGGCTTCAGCAGATTCCGGTGAATGGGAAAAGGAGGCTCCGGTTTCGAGACCTTATTACGGGTTTGCGCCATGATTCGACAAGTAATCCCGTGAGCGGTAAAAAAAATTATAAAATGGCATTTATATTTATTTCGTGAGGTCCGATGGAATTAAAATCTCATCATCGCGGTCCGAAAATAACGCGGAATAAATAAAATCGTTCCTCCTACCTCAGCGGGTCACTGTGGAGGAGGGCAAAGCATGCGTTCTCCATATCATTTACAATTCGTTCACATCGTAAAGGAAAATCCATTTTTGTAATTGCGAATTTTAAATCGTTTGCTTCTCCCGGAGACGAAACCAGGATTTTCCATCCGGATCACGTCTTCGGACGTCGATCCTCGTCTCCTGGCCGCTCGCGCAAAAGGAGCTTTAGCTCCGCAATGAGCGCTTCAGAATTTGCGCTCGATCGCTTTTGCCTTATCGAAGGCGAGGAATCTCCAGGTCGGATGCCCGGAATCAAGGTTTTCGGTTGCCGGAAAATCGCTCGCTGACGCCCTTCTCGAAATGCCTGATTCTTAGGTGCGCTCCTTTCTCTCCCGTCCAGGAGGGTTTCGAAGCCGAATCTTTGACTTCTTACTTCCGATCCTGAAAAAGGCGTGGAATTCGGTATCACGTCGAGAGGCTTTTACCGGAAGGTGAAGAACCTTCCCTTCCGACCGACAGGCAACGCGTGGAAAGTTGATAAGCGTTTGTCTCACTTGTCAAGGGGGAAAAAAAAAAAAAATGTTCTTGGACAATCTGAAGTGCGGACCGGAATCGAACAAGATGAAGAAGGATTTGCAGCATTTATTATTTCTACAACAACAGAGGAAAATTGCGAAATTGGTTAACAGGAATAAAATTAAAAGAAAATATTTTCGTGATTTCTCCGCAACCGAAGAAAACGTTCCCGGGGTTCGCAGCACGAAAAGTCTGCAGCAGCAGGTTACCAGCAAGAATCGACATTTTCGTTTTCACCCATTCTCCGACAGTAAAAGATTCCTGCAGGAATCAGAACTGGGGAACGTACAGAAGCGAAACTCGTCGAACCAATACACAAGGTTCCGAACTTTGCCTTTATGTCACGATAATTCATTCATTCATTCATTCATTCGGAGTGAAGGAAAAATGCTTCGTGCGGCAGTCAAAGCGACACTTGACGGGTGCAGACGATTTGACGGCAGTGACGGAGAGCGTGAAGAGAGGAGAAAAGGAAAGCTGAGGAGAGGATCGCGAACGCGATATCTGGGAAGCGTCGCGCAGAGACGAACCCAACCTTTCCCAAAGAGCCTCATCAGGTACGCAGGAGCCCAAGGCACGGAAATAATCGCCACCGCTTAGTTTCAATGTTTTCAAACCGGAAATTTTTAAAAATTTTCCTTTCACGTTACCTTTAAGCTTCCGAATCGAAGAAATCCCGGCAAAGGGATCGAGATCGGGGAAAGGAAAAAATGCATCTCAGGCACGAGGATTCTTCTTCTGGCCTCAGAAGGGGCTAATCTGGGGGGCACAACGAACCTCGAAAACAATTCACATTCACCGAACCTTGGAGCGACTCGAACCGGTGCATACTTTTTAGCAAATTACAATTTTTTTTTTTGCTTTTAAGCTTGCAATTACGTTATTGGCATTCCTCAAAACAATTGGCTAAATATATTTATAAGACGTCATCATTCAAGGCAGGCAGTGAAAGTGCTAAACCACTGATGCTGCGCATCGGAGGAGAATCATCTTCGAGCCCCCGGCGAAAGAGCGTGAACGTCGAACCTGATTTCCATCGAGGGAACCTTTCGAGGAGGACCCCGGTTCCGGAAATTCGATTCCGGCCTGTTTCCCGCGGCAAACCCGGTCTCCCGGCAGCTTTTTCTCCCGTTCGACTCGGATGATTCCATCTCGCAAGAAAAGAGGGCGCATTCTCCCGAATTCGGGGCGGTTTCGGATGCGTTCTTCGTGCCGTTCGAAGGGAGCGTCCGGAATCTCCGTCGTTTCAGAACGCGCCAGACTCGGAGCTCGCGACCACCCGGATCTGTCAACGGGGAGAATTTTCACAAAACGGAGGCCGCGATTTTGGTACTTTTTTTTTCCCCCCCCCCCCCTCAGGAATCGCAGGAATGAACCCTCAGGCGGGTTGCCCGTCAGGCCCGGTTCGACCGGCTCAAAATCCGCGGTTGCCTTCCTGGCATCCCGCTTTTCAGACGCTCCACGCTCGGCTCGCAGGTTTCGCAAGTTATTCCGCAATAGTGGGATTGGTCCTAAACGCAGCCGAGGAGTGTTCAAATTGAGACCGCGTGCAATCTGGAATAAATGGAGGCTTGCGCTCTCGGCTGAAAGTGTAAATCGGAGCAAAAATCTCGAGGATCGTAAATGATATCTCACAGCAACATTTATAATGTTGGAAACGGGAAAAATATTGTAATACAGCGTCGTTTTTCGAAGTGGCTCCACGGGAGGGGGGGGGCTCAAAATTTTTCCCTTCCATTAAAATTTACTTTTCTGGGGAGGTTGAAAAAGATCCACGAGGTGGGCTCCTTAATATTTCAGATGTTCGAAAAAGCCCGTGGACAGTCGCAGTTTTCATCCATTCTGACTTTTAAATAAGGTGGCAGGAACATAGACATGAAAATGGGACAATCAAACTGAGCTTTTTATTTCATAGCAAAAATAAACCCATTATTAATGAGCCTTCCATACGAATACGAAGCTGAAACACGAAAAAATCCAAAATTTATCGTGGCAAAAGACCGTGGCGTGCCCACGTGGAACGCCAAAATTTTTTTTTGAATTAAACGTCGCTTCGTTCTCTCCACTGAAATTATCTGGAGTCCGAGAGGACGGTGAAGAAATTGAAATCGTTCTCCAGCAGATTTTCCCTCTTCCTCGTTTTGGAGTCGACGGAGACGTGCAAACAGTCAAAGCCAAAGTGTTCGGAGCACATGTGCTTGGCGTTTCGACTGTGGGAGTGCCCCTTTGCCGATCGATTAGAAGTCACGGGGGCCGCACCAAAAGCAACGCATTCCAGGTATTCAAAGGTGGGACCGAAAGTGGCATTGTCTGCCGGCGAGGATCGCGGAGAAGTTCCGCACTCGGGTGCCAAAGGTTGGCAGGCAGCATCGGCATGCCAAGTTAAACCTTCCGCGAGGAATGCTCACCGCAAAAGGTTGCGTGCTCCGAGTCGGGCCTCACTTTAAGCTTACGAAACCGAAATTATGAAAGTCGTACCCGCAGGACTCAGGCATGATTTTACTTCTCAGGCTGAGGCAGACGAAGCACTTCTGTGTTTTTGCGACTGAAATATATGAAAGATTGCGGATTCGGAAACGTAACCGATCGGATTCCAGAAATTTTCGCATATATAAACCGACGAAACCGTCCAAGTTTCAGCGAAGTTTTATGATAAGTGCCACTAATGACTCGTTTTGACATAAAAGATGGTCTTGCAATTAAGATGATTGCTCCTCTAAAAGCCGACTTTATACTTCTTTTAATCGGTCAGCATTTAAAATTCAGAGACCGTTTCAGGCTTGTCCGACGGATTTCGCCCGGAGGAGATCGAAAAGAGCAGAAGGCGATGATGACTCGAACGTCGGCGAGTTTCCTGTACGGGAAATGCGAAATCTTGCACGGGGAACGCCGTGCGGGACGATTCGGGCACTCCGCTGCGGTGCCGGGCTTCGGGATGCGAGCGAAGCGCCGGAGAAGTGGTCGACCCCCGGGGAGGCAAAGGCTTCGGCAATTTCCCGGGGGAATATCCGCGCCTCGACCCGAGTTGAAGAGTCTCATCATGATGACATTTGAAAAGGAACCCGATGCACGGGGCTTAAGAGCAACTCCCGGCGGTATGAGGAGATCGAATCTTTGCCGTCTACCCCGATTGCTCTTGCACTTTCTTGCCCCGAAACCTGGAACATTACAGAGATGATGTTTGGAACGGGTCGGAATCGTTTTGGCAAGTGTTCCCGGCACCTCGAAGTGGAGGGACCACCGCGGCATGTCGGGAAAAGAAATATTTTTCCCTTTTTATCATTGGCGAATCTAATAATTTAATAAAACATGAATTTTTATGATGATAAATAAGCAGGTCTCCTATCTGTATCAGCAATTATAAAGGGCACCTGTTTGGCCGAAGCGCTAGGAACAAACTAATTACGGTTGGGAGACGGGAAAATGAACTGGAAAAGCTGAAAGCTAAGCAATCGCGCTCCTAAAAATGTTTCTTCGTCTTAGGACTTACATTTCTGTAAGAAGTTCGAATGGTTTTCTGTCCTCAAAACCCTTGAGCAAATGGATCTACAGGCGAAAAACACTTTTTCGTGGACAGCTTAAACGGATTAAAGGAAAAATATTGGTCTCAAAAAGTCCGGAGACGCAGAAGAAGGAACATGCACACGCGACGGAGGGAAATTGCCTCTGCGTCCGTCATTCGACGATCAGAGCTTATGGACGATCCCTCGTTCGTATGCAAATTACCCGAAGCTTTATCTTCGGCACGATAAATTTGTTAAAATTTGTAATTTTCCAGGTTCGAAGTGCGGTGGGAAGTCCTGACAGCACTTTGCATTATTTTCTTTCTCATATTTACTTTTATCCTTCCCACCACCCACATCGGTCGACCCCGAGCAGATCAAATGGGCGCGCCCATGGAAACGTTAAGTCAAATGGTACCCATCGGGCCTGATCCGATTTTTACAGGGGCTCCGACGCGGAAAAGCAGCGGTCCGGAGCATCGACTTCGACCAAGACAAAGGGCCGGCTCGCGGTCCGCGTACACGACAGATAAATCCGAGGGAAGCAGCAGGAAGTCGGAATGCTGACGGGACGTTGGATGAAACCGACCGTGTGCCCATCGGCATCAAGAGTGGCTTGAACGTCCAAACCCGCGACAATCCTTAGCGCGTGTCACTCTCTTAGCCGGGGCGGTCGAAGTTAGGCCCACGACAGAAGCAAACTATCTCCGCGATCCAAACGGCAGCATTCTTCGCTTGCGTCCGTGCATAGTGATCGGGGATATCAGTTCGCCGTGCACTCGCCACGGGAAAATTAACAAGCGAATAAAGCGGACCTTAAAAGCTCGATCTGAACGCGAAAAGAACCCGTGCGACATACATAAATATATAATTAGCGACAGCGCGAACGCACTTTCGAGAAATCAGCAGAAAGGCGATTAGCTATGATGCAATGTGAACGAGTTAACAGTGCAATTTCACAAGACACAAATCAGTTTTGTTCCTCTTGAAGGATGACACGCGCCAGAGATCGCCGGGATCGCACGACATTCACGCGACTGCACGAGATTTTTGGGAAAGGTACGACACCGGCTCAGGTAATGCCGTCCCGATGCATGCCGCGCATTTTGCGGCACTCGAAATTTTTTTCACGTCAAAAATCTAAAGCGATGCATCCGTTCAGAAGACGTTTAAGGAGCCGCGGACCGAACGGCCCCGCCAAAGTTCGTCACCCCGGGTTCATCCGTCTCCCATAAAAGACGAGATTATGAAGGAGCGGCGATTAAACCAAGTTTTTATGGATCGGATTTATGGACAACCCTTCATCCCGATGCAAATTCAAATTTACTGCCCGATCAACATTTGTACGCTTGTACATCGTCAAACGCACATCTGAGTTTTTTTGCTGCCCGGGATCCGTCTTCTCTTTTCCGACGCTTACGGCGTCGTGCGCCATTGCGATGACTTTTCCCAGGCCCGTTCGGAGAGCATCGCCATCGGCGCGTCTCGGAGAAAAGACCGGGCGGGGAGGTAACGCTGAAAATCTCCTGGGTGACTGCGAAAGAAGCGGCATTTTCGGGGATAAGTCTGGTTTGCGACGGGCGGGAAAACAACGTCGGACGAACCTTAAAAAAAGGGAAAAGGAAAAAATCCTCATTTTCGCCACGATCCGAATACACGTATAGGAGATTCACTCTCGCCACGTCTAACTTTATAAAATAACTTAAATGTTACACAAACTGAAATATCATATGTTTCGCAAACTGATTCTGAAAATACATCTCCATACGATTCGCAATCGGGTTTTCTCCTTCTGTTGGATTTCAAATCTGAAAATTTCAGGTTCGTCGCAAACGCATTCCGGTGAAGTGAGATAAACCCGTGCCTGAAAATTTATAACGCAATATTTTCCGAAGCCTGTCATCGATCTTCAGCGCAAGACATTTACGGACGTTAAAAACGAGTCTGAATCCGTCGTTGGACCTCCCAAGTTATCTCTACTCATCCGAAATCTATGTTAACTGCTGAATTTTTGCTGTGCGTATCAGGCAGGCGATTCCAGATACGTTCCGGGGACCGCAAATGCGAAATCCGTCCCAATGAGAGATGATCGACGTTCTTTGCCGACTGTAACCGTGGCGCATCATAAATATGTTAATACAAAAGATTCAAACATTTTCAGAAAAATGAGGCAGCATCGAAAAGAACAGAGCAGAATACAGAACGACACTCCTGAAAGTGGTGCAGGTAGGTTTTTTTTTTTTTTTTTTTTAATAAAATTAACATGTCGCGCGATTTAAGGTCCGTCTTATTTATCTTTTAAAGTGCGACTTATTAATTATAATTCATCAAGTGTAATTATTTATTCGCAGAGTCCCGTTCTTTCTCCGTTTGCATTTGGAAACGTCCAAAAAGCTTTTACAGTCGTAAATTTGTCAGTTAATGGTTATCCGCGGCTCGATCGCCCGTTTCCAAACTGGTCCAACCTCACTTTCCTCTGACGCTGGTTGAGGACTCGGAGGAGCTGCCCTTTCGGGGATTTCTGCAGATTCAGGTTAGTCGGGTGAAGGATGTTGAGCATCCCACCGAGGGGTTTCCGCGCACCTCTGCCAAATCCGCCTGACCAAATTGTCGGTGCCTCCCAGAGTGTTGTCGTCGGTAAGCAAATGCTTTTGCTGCTGAGAGTTGACGGAAAGCTTTTCGCGTCTCCCTTTTGGCCCTTTAGTCAGGTATCGTTGGGAATTTCAACGACTTTTTAACTTTTTCAACTTGCAGCAGCCGCACAGGTTCCGTTTCAGATCGAAAAAGGAAAAAAAAAAAAAAAAGTCAGACGCAAATTCACGAGTCACGGTTATTGCAAGCTTGCGTACGTTTAAATTATTTATTATGGTTATTTTATATTTTAAAATCGTCGGAGGCACGTATGGCAGGGAACGGAGAAAATTTGAGGGCCCAAAACGAATATCATGTCCGACAAATTACGCAAGGAAAATAGCGAACCATTTGCATGTGGCACGGAAAATGGGAGAGAAAAATAGAAGTTTTAACGTCGGATTTGCCCGGAGGGGGAATGCAAACGAAATACATTCAAATATATGCCTCGGAAGGGAAAATTGATTTATGAACGACTAAAATCTCTTGAAGTATTTTTCACAACAAAGGAAAATGTTTGTGGTTTTATAACGACGCCAAAGGAAAAGAAGCGTTTTACGAATCCGATTAACAAAAAAAAAAAAAAAAAAAAAATGCGATTCAGCCAGAGGGAAGGTGGAAGCCAAAATGTATTTTTTCGAAAACTATAAATAAGCTTTCGAAAATTTTAATGGTAATGCACCGAACCCCGGCAAACGGGGAAAGCCTTGCGAGCAATGTGACCGAAAGCAAGCGGAGGGCGCTTTGGAAAATCTTTTTTGGCCCCGCGACCTCTTCGGTGCCAAAGCTGCGGCTCCCGGTGGTGGAAGCAATTCAGAACACTTCGGTCGATTCCGAGCTTGGAAGAAAAAAAAAAAAACAGAATTTCTCGCGGTCAAGCGCTAAATATCGATATCGGGAAAACCCCGGCTCGATCTCCTGCCACTTTCCTGCAGCAATACGCCGGAGGGTGATCGTTAAAAGCGAAAGGAATTCCCGGCGGCGAGCCTTCGTGCCACGCTGTCAGCGATTCCTTTGCGGCACGATTCGTCGGCTTGCCTGATTCGAATGCAGCGTTCTGAAGTCGAGAGACGGGAGGAAAACGGAAAAGTCATCGCGATCCTGCAGCTGCACAGCGAGGCCGCGTGTCTAATTCGCGCTGTTGCAATCGGGATTCGCAGGATCACGTCGCGGATCTCGCGCGAGATTTACTGTCAGCGGTGAATTTCCAGTTTCCTCCTCTTTATCCGAGTTTAACGCAGAGAATTTGGGGGGGGGGGGAGCGGAATAGGAAAAATTTTCCAATTTTCGATTTCCCGGCGCGATCGCCCTTCTGTGGCGTCCCAAGTTTCCGGCGATTCGATCCGATCCGGAACGTCTCCTGCTGAATACAAGATGACTGGCGCATTAATTAACGATTTTTTTTTTTTTTTCCGGCATCGATTTCTCGATTGCCCCTTCCGGTTCCCCGATCCGTCGAGAGATTCGATCTCCTGCAGGTACCGGGCCGAGATCATGTTTCGAAGTGCACCCCCGAAGGACGGGATAAACGATAAAGGAAGGCGATCTGAGCACCCCCGTTTGCGTTCACGGTTGCGCAGTTCAGCATGGAGCCCTCTCCAGAGGGTAGCACTTCCGTGACAGCAACATTGGAGCCGGGCGACTTTCCGTGACGGACCGTAACATCAGCCGAAATCCGACTCCGCACGAGCAATTTCGCCGATCCGCTGCAACCGAAACATCGCTCACTTCGCTGACTTCGTGTTTTTCGATCGACTTTCAGCCTGCGCCCTGCAGTTTTCCAACCGTAAATCGGATCGGGTTTTTTTTTTTTTTCCGCGCAAAAATTCGGATTGGAGGAACCTTTGAATTTGTCTGGGGTCTCTCCGGAAGTTTTCTTCCAGGCTGAGGTCGATCGATCCTCCGTCCTTAACCCGGTTTCGCCTGACGATCGAGGTACGATCCAGTAAGCTGCATTTGCCTCGAAGCGCCCTCCCAGCCCGCTAATTTTCCTCTCGCGACGCGGAAGGCTTATTCTTCTACCTTTCAGTTCTCACATTTCTGGTCTTCGGCATGTGCCATTCGAACACCATTCGAACCCGGTAGGTTCGGTAGGTAGGAAAAGATGCCGGAGAGGAGTCTGCTCATCGAGAGAGCGTCTCGAGTGCCGATTCCAGGTTCGACCGATACCCGGCAATATTCGCGAAATAATACTGTTGTTTATTATTGTTATTAGCTTAGTTCCCATCGATCGCTTAACTTAAGAACACCAGAAAATTACAATTTTTTTTCCAGAGCCATATCTGCAAAGAAATCAAGATTGAAGTCGACTCCGAAAGGTTAATGACCACGAAAAATAAATGGTATAAATAAGTCGAGACAAGTTTCGTTAAATCGATGCCTTCTTTTTTTTTTTTCTTTATTTTTCAATGGGTACGGTTTCAAAATTGTGCTGATGTGATCGGGGGAAAATCACGGTGTCCTCCTAACATTTTCGCAACAGGAAAAGAAAAATATCAAGTGCCTGGATCCGGAGTTCCCGTCCCGGGATCTCGATTCCGGTTCGCAGGCAAATGCAAAGGCTGCGTCCGCAAAGCGAATCCTCAGGTTCGTTGCCCCGGGATGAATTTCCTGCGAAAGAGCGGACTGCAGTACCTCTTGTGACAGACGGAGACGCCTTCTGGACCTCGATCGCGGTCGCGGAGGTGCACGCACTTCGTTTTACCCGGTCCCCGGCTCAGCGATGCAGCTGACGAACGGACGATTGCGAATGAGCGGAAGTCTGGTCTTCGTCAGATGGAGCTGCTTAATAAGGGAAACACCTCAAGAGGCGAAGAGGAAACGGGAGAGAAATGAGATCGCTCGACCCGAAGACCCCATAAGGAGAGGCGTCGCGCGTGACGCGCGTCGCCGCGTGCTGGAAACTCATCCGGAAACCAACGTTCCAACCGTGGAAATCAACGTTCGATCTCGCAGAAATATTCGCAGATCGCTCTGATTGAAATGACGCGCCGAGCGACTTCGACGTGGGCGAACTGCGGAAAAAGGTTCGAACGTCGAGCTTGCCGACGAAAATTTGAACCGAATCTGGTGGATCCGGACAGAACAAGCCGATTTTGACGGCCGCCAACTTCAGAAAAAGAGCCTCGTCTTTGATCTTCCATCGGAAGAGCGACAGATCCCATCTTTGATCGAAGCCCAAACCTTTCGGATCATAATTCAGCCGCTGCTCTCGCCTCTCCCAAAAGAGAGAGGCAAAAGATGCCACGAAAAAGACGATTTTTTATCATATTTCGGCGCCCGAACGAGTTTTACTATCGGGGATAATAAATTTCACGTAATCTCGAGCTGAAAATCTTAGATTGGAGATAGTAAAAACACAAAGTGATATAATGAAAGCAATTATAATAATAAATGAATTTAAAATAGCTCCTTTACACGCAAATAAGAGAGAGAGATCAGCGAGGCTCTACAGTGAAATCGAAGACGTAAAAATTGTGATGATATTAAAGGGCGTCAATGAAGTGTTAAGTCTCGGTAGAGCGAACCGGAACTGCTGAGATCGCGGATAAAAAGTCAGAAGCGAGAGGGCCGCCGATGCTGGAGCATCTGCGAAATGCCGAAAATGCACCCCCGACGGCCTCTGGAGTGGTCACCCCGAAGTGCCGGACAGAGCCGGAGGGTTTTTCCGTCTTGCACGAGCCACGTGGAAGCAGACGCTTTCCAAGCGATTCGTCAACTTCCGGAAGCAGTGACAATTTTCCAGTTCGAGCGTCTCACCGAACGCAGTCAGCATTCCATTTTCACATCCGTTTATATATCTTTTCGTTACCGGTTCTGGTCCCTCCGATTTGTTCATCCGAATGCAGAAATCGCGCTAAACTCTTGAATATCCTCAGAATATCGTTAAGACGATGCCTCGGTCTCAATGCACAGAGCGTTAAAAACCAAAAGTCACATAAGTTAGGGGTGTCCAATGTTCTGAAGGAAAACCAGAGTCGCTCGTCGGGGAGAGCGCTGTCGATTCCGGCGACGTTTGCCCGGTCAAAATGCGTGGAAACTTGGGCGGCAGAAGAGAAGCTTCTCCGATGCTGCGGCGAAAGGGGCGAAAATCCCGATTTTTTGATGTGAATTTTCCGATTTTGCGCCCGTCCGCGAGCTTGGACACCTCCGTTGTAGACACTGGCCACGAAATCTCCGTGTAATTATGAATTAAAGGGTTTTGGTCGAAAATTCCGAGGCTAAATCTGCCCATGATGATGCTGGTAACCGCAAGCGAAACCACCGAGGCTGCATATGAAATCAGACGGAGACGGAAAAACATGTCGATACTTAAAACAAACAAAAACTGGATAAAAGCTCGCGGTCGTCGGGCTAATTTTTTTTTTTTCACCGCCGAACAAATCGCGTGTCGGAACCCGGTGCGAGGCGTTCGGAAGGAAGTTTCGAGAACGTCTCGCAAATTCCGGGATCAGAACTCCGCCACGCCGAGAAACACTGCTCTTGCAGGAGATCTTACCACCTGACGCGCATCGGGCATCGCTGTCGTGCGGGCCGCGTTCCGAGGGGGGCAAGGAGGACGTCGCTGTTTCCCGATGCAAGTGAGAAAGCCGAAATGCAGCTCTGTCCGGCCCAAGCTCCGGCGGAGATTGATCTTGGTCAACTGCGTCACCGCCGCCTTAATCCGAGCGGACGCACTTGTCTGGAACACGTAAAGGAGGTAGCTTGCTCCGATGCAGTGCATCGTGTAGCGGAAACGGGGTACGTACCAATCCGAAGAGGCCGGCAGCCGGTGCGCTTAAACTCACTCTGAAACACGTCCGCACTCGGTTTGTGCCTGAATTCGGGAAATCCAGCGAGGGCGACCGAAAAGGTTTTATTTGGCGTCGTTCGGGATGAGAAAAGGAACTCAAATTCTACATACGGGGCAAAGCTCAAAATTGTAAATTTGTCAGCAATGTAGGATGGAGGCGCTTCTTCACGTCGTGGCTGGCGCTCACGGAATCGGCCGTTCCCCGAAGATCATTCCGTCTCCGTTCCGGCAGTCCTCCGCACGGTTTCGCTGACACGTCGGTTCCCCTTCTTCGAAAACTTTCGTGCCGTCAGCTCACATCGTCCAAGTGTCTGAATCGAGTTGACCGGAGTCCTTTTCCCACCGAACGGTGTCGGGGAAACTCCCCTCGCGCGTCGCGAACGTGGGATCGGCACCGAGGATTCAGAGCCGAGAAACCGGCCTCGGAATCGGTGCAGGAGATGGATTTTTCCGACAGCCATTGATCCGTACCTTTACGCGGGAGGGTACAAAAAAGGTTTAAAAGCATCACAAAACTGTCCGAGAGACGGGCGCAAACTTACGAACACGATTTTTGCATTTCATTCTTTCGCATTAATTATTAACTTCATGCGCATTCCGATATTTCTCGGGCTTGCGAAACCAACGTCAATTCTATTCTGCCGGCAACAGGTATCGGGCCGGACGGACAACCCTGCTTTGGAAGGAACTTCCGCTGTAACATCACTCTGAATTGTTGCACAAATATAACGCAGTTTAAGGTTATTCCATTCCGTCCGCTCTGGAAGTGGTTCGATTTTGTTTCGATTGTCGCACCGGTTCGTCATCCTTCCGGGCACCTGAATTTTTCCGCCTCCGAACGCGATGCTTCCGGATTTGTCAAGCCCCGGAGGATTCCGTTTCCGGGAGATGGCGACTGCCGGAAAAAACGGGATGGGACCGGGAAAAAAAAAAAAAAAAAATCGCACCGCTTCACCCGAGGAAATCGAAACCGCAAACGCTCGGCAATAATCCTCCGCGATGCCGACATTTAAATTCATTCGATTGCATAAAACAGCGGAGCGAAATTTTCAATTCGGCCCCGCGTTTACGCAACGGATTTTCGGTTGCTTTGCACCCGGATTTCCCAGGTACCGGCCTCGATTTGATCCCTCCCAAAGACGCGACAGCGAAATTTCTCCCTCGCCCCGGGGGATTGCCGAACGGTTTCGAGCTCGCGAAAGGTGTAAAAAAAATTGAGTTTTTCGTAGTTTGCCCGACGCGTCAGGGCCTTCCGGTTTATTCCCGGAGAGCGTCGGGAGCCGGTGGCGAAATTTCAAAAGGAAAAAAAAAACCGGAAATCGCGCCCGGAATCGTTTTCGTTTTCCCTTCTTCGGTTCCGCCGCCGGGGTCGGATCCGCACTCTGCGGGAAGTCGTAGAGGGCACCCGTCTTCCGATCTCGGCCCGGGGAACGTTTCCCGTTCGCAGAACGCGACCGCGGAGCGGAAACGGTAAATTTGACCAAATCAAACGTTCACAAATCGAACGCGAGTGGTTCGGTTATGAATCGATCAGTTTTGAATTGTGTGACTTTATTAATCTCGCGAGGACGTGACGGGGGCCTCGATTGCGGTGCCGCCATGTAAAAAAAAAAAAAATAAAAAAATAAAATCAATGGGCAGACGTAAATAATCGAGTAAAACAAATAAATAAAATCGCTCACGGCGCCCAGATCGACGCTGACGGTTCCAAAGAACCTTTCTGTGCGCGGCGGACGCGTCGCGGTCGTTTTGTTGTAGGCGACGCATCAGGTTCGGTTGGTATTAATAACGTAATCTACTTGTACAATTAGAAATTGCAGTTGGCAGAATCTATAAAAAAAAAAAAAGGATTTTTTTTTTCTTTTTTCATTTTTTATTTTTAATGGACCCCGGAAACTAGTCGAACGAGAAACTTTTTGCGGTGGTTTCCGTCTTCCAAACGAGACCGAAAACTGCGCGAGGCATTTTCAAGCGTTAGCCAAGTTACACGTCAACGCAATTAATTAACTCGAAGCCATTTACATTTTTGCAAATTTTTACTTGTCCGCCTCGCTCGAGGAGGCTTTGCTTCGGGGGCGCCGAAATTCGGAAGGCGGGGAATTGCCCCCGGTCGGCCCGGAAAGCGACGCCCGAGGCAGCGGAAGAGGCGAAAATCCCGGAGACGCGCCCGCGACGGCCGCGGGAGCAATAAACGAGGAGCTAATTAAACGGAACATTAATTAACGGAAGACATTTTCGCTCCCGAGCGCCGTAAAGAATGGAAAAATCGCTCCCCAACCGAGGTCAAAGACTTTTGCAATGCACCGAGAAGCGCGCCGTCAGGAGGCGAGGGCAGGCGGAAACGCGACGTCGTGCTTTCGGGTCGGGCGGGCGCATCGCGAGCCCGGCGGAGGAGCTTCGCCCGCCTCCGGGCGTCCGCTCGGGGAGCGCCCGCGGTGCCCTCCTCTCTCTCCTCCCCCTCCCCTTCCCGCGCGCCCCGCTCCGGCTCCGGGTGCGTCCGGAATGGGAAGAAGAAGCGAGCGGAAGGTCGGCTCGAGCCGAAATTTTTCCTTTCACCGCGTCGCAATGGCAACTGCAGCGCCATATTTGGAGTATGATGTAACCGGTTCCGGAAACAAAAAAAAAAAAAAAAAAAAAAAACATTTTATGACCTTTATATCGCTTTTTCAAAAATGCCATAATTTGGTGGAAAAAGAGCAAGTGGGGAAACGTAAGAAGAGCCGTTGTCGAACGTCCGCGAAACCGGCCCCGGGATCTTCTTCGCCGCGACCGCGCTCAGTCGACCATTAACAAAACACTAAGTCAAGGATAGCGATCGAAACCGATCCGCGAGGGAGCTTAAAATGACCGCGGGATCCGTCTAGCAACAACCTGCGAGGGAGGTCTTCTCACGGTCCCGATTCGATTTTGTGCATTAAAAAAGTGCCGTGCAGAAGTGTTTATTAATTTGAATTCCACAGAGACGCCCGGGTGGGAAAAATACGTCGAACCGCGCGGCCCACGTTTAGACTGCGGCGGGCCCCGGTCTTGGGGCGCCCGCATCGCGGACGGCAGTGTGACAAATGGAGATAGTGGAAAAATCGCACGAGGAGCATTGTCTCGGAATGCGTTTTCCGGCGGGAAATTCCCGCCGAAAATGGGGGAAGGCGTCACCCGGATGCGCGACTCGATCTCCCGGAAGGAAGGAAGGAAAACCTTCCCGGTTCGAACTCCGCGCCGGCCGCGGTCACGTTCGCCCGAGTTCGTTTCGGCGTTTTTCCCCCGCTTCCCGCGGAGTTTTCGCAACGCCTGGAAAAGGCAAAAAAAAAAAAAAAAAAGGCGCGCGTCCTCCGGTCGAATCCGAGGCAAGATTCGTGCTCGACCGGGAAAATCGAATCCCGCCTGAACCGCGGACGTGCAGGTTCGGACTCCGGATGTCTCTTGCCGGGAGGGTGGGACGAGGCGTTCGTCCTGGAAGGCAGCGCCTTGCCGCACCGATCGCACGTTCCCGGCTCGCTCCGAGAGTTTCCGAGAAGGGTGTTTCCGGAGCCGGGGGAAGTAAGTTCTCGCGAGGAGAAAGCGGAAACGGACCGGGAGACCGAGGGCGGAACCGGAAACGGCCGGAACTCCGAAGGTGCACCCCGGCTCCCGGGGAAGGAAAGCGAGCGGACCCGCATCACGTTTCGAGACTTTTCTCGCGGGCGCCGAATCGCATATGCGCCAACGGAGGAAAAACTCGGTAAAATTAACACAAAAAAAAAAGTTTTCTTTGAACCGAAACTGAAAGTCTGGCAATAGGTCACTTGCTCTCGAGCATTTCCTTGTGGTACTTGCAAATCTCGTTTTCGCTAAATGTTGTCGGGCGTTTGAATTTTAGCCGAGCTTCTAATTCGTCTTCCAGGTTGCGTACCATTCGATCTGGCCCGAGAACCAAATAAGGATACGATTCGGGTAATGCAATTCGTTTGCCGCGGGCGCAGGGCTGGTTCTGCTGCAATTTGTTTTTGTCAAACATCGTAACGTGATAGGCGCAGAGCATTAATGCAATGCGCGAATCGGTGACCGGAGCAAAGATTTTCGTTTTTCCTCCCGTTTCCGGTTTGGGAAGAACACGTTCGGCCTTCCGGCGGCGGAAATCCTCCGCCTTCCCGAACCCCCGGTGCCGGCGCCGCAGCTGGAGGTCGCCGAAGCGACTTTTCCCGCGGCCGGAGGAGCGCTCCGGTAAATTGCTCAGCGCTCGAGAGGGATCTCGGATTTATTGCTCGAAAAACGGGAGCGGCCGAAACTCCGGTTTCGCCTTTTCAGGTCGGTGCACCGACCGACACGAATTTCCCTTTCGGATTCCCCGTCCGCACCCGCGTCGATCTCGTTCGCTTTGCCCCGTCGGAATCCGTGCGGGGAACCCGAGGAAATCGCAAGCTCCTCGCTCGACTCCCGAAGTGAATTTTCATCCTCGGAAAATCCCGAAAACCTCCCGCGAAGGGATGAAAAGCTCGAAGGAGCTTTCGAAACTGGTTTGGCAAAGTTTCGCTTTCGGGATTTCCCAACCCCCCCCCCCCCCGGGTTCCCTTCTCGAGCTGCGGGTCCGCGGCAGAGGTTCGACGCGCTTTTCCTGCACTTTGCTCCAGACCATCCTCGAGTTTTTCCCGCCGCCTTCGGGAAACCGTCGAAGTTGCCTTGCGGTGATTCGATGGCCCGGTCCTTCCTCGCCTCGAAGCTTTCCGCGTGGAGCCCGCTTGCCTCGACGGAACGCGCAAGGAACTTCCGTTTCACATTTGAAAAGCGTTACCTCATATCGACGTTCCTTGCTCCTGACATCCCGGATCGAGGAACCGTGACCATCCAACTCGATCAATAAATAAAGATGTGCGAGAGTACCCGTGAAACTCCCTGCAGGGAGACCACTCTCGAACCGTGCGTGACGCACTGCTGCGTAAACATCATTACAAAAGAAGCTTTGACACAATTCCGATCTCGTTTCGGAAGCAGAAGCGAAATTTCTGCGGGGGGGGGGGGGGGGGGGGTTAAAACCGCCCCGTTCGCCCCGGCAAGCCC
>JAOWBB010000007.1:3359921-3390973 GCA_028565995.1 Ricinus marginatus | reverse complement strand
AACACCGCAACGTTCTCCAGTGCATGCACCGCCGTCACCGAAGGGGCAAAGTTTTCGGTATCCAAAGCGCAAATCGCTGACGTGCGTGACGCGAGGCGTGGCTTCGGACTCGGAAAGTGCAGAATGACCAAAACTGGATTCGCAAAAAACGCTGTCGCTCGAGCGGTCGGCAGAGCATTTCGAAAATGCAAAAACTTTTTTTTTTTGAACGCGGAAAATTCCTCTGCCGCTGCAGGAGAAAATTCGGTTTCGCTTTCCTTCCGCTTTGATCGACTGGAAAAACGCGAAATTGGATACTTAACAAGAGCAAGGAACGAGAACGGTTTTTTTTTTTTCCTTTCTTTCTTTGGATCGACGCCGCAGGCGAAATTTGTTCCCAGCTTCACTGCTGCCACGTTCTCTTCCTGCAATCCGGGGCCTCCTCTCCAAGGGTGCAAATGCAATTGTCGCGTGGAGGCAAGTGCGTGTTCGGAAGCTGCCAAAAGCTTTCGGGAGAATTTTTTCGCGCAGTTACCTTAAATCAAAAAAAAAAAAAAACGACGCGAGGGAATGTAATAATTGCAGAAAATTGGTTTTACTTTACAAATTTATTTCTGTTTACACGGGCTATGCATAAAACAAATTTTTATTTAGTTGATTCGTTCTCCATGCGGGTGACCACACTTTTTCTGCGTCGGATTAAAGCGGTTTCTTTCCCGTTCTCATCGATTTAAAAACTGGAATTTTGCGGTGAGAAAGAATGCCGAAACTGAGGCGGGCTTTTCACAAATCGACACTGAATGAAAAATCACATTTTGAGAACTTTTTTTTTTTTTTTTTTTTTCATGACCGAATTCCAATTTCCCGGGGCAGAGCGCCGGTAGGATCCGCGGCGGCAGCGTCGCACCCGAAACGGGTTGCGCTCGGGGATTTCTGCCGGTCGGTTTTCGACGCCCGACCCCGAAGCGGAAATGATTTCGGAATGGAAAAGCGCGACTGTCGAACGAGCCGGCGCCGGAAGGATCGAGTTGCTTCGAATTTTGCCATTATTGAGGAAAATCCGCGCGGATCCTTCCCGTTTCGGAAGGAAGGCGACGCACCCGTCCTCTCCCGAGATCGGAACGCGGCCGGGGAGTCTTACGGCGTCGCTCGCCGCCGTTTCGGCTTTCGCCCCGTCCCTTGCCGCTCCCGAGGCACGACGAAAAAACGCCTCGAATGGGTCGTCGATCGCCGATCGTGGTTTCACCGAGTGAGAGAGAACGCAACTGGACAGTCGGAAGGTATCTGCCCGGAAAGCACGTTTGTCCAGGTTCGTTCACGGTGAGGAAATCGCGGCGTCCGATTATAACTTTCCTCGCTGGTAAAATGCACGGATGCGAAAGGAAGCGAAATGGACGTGGTTCATCCGGAAGAGAGCGGAAACGCATTCCGGAATGGGACGGTGCCTTCGCATGAGGGTCGAGAAAGGTTTTCCGGCTTTCTTAGGCGGCGGCGCTCGAGCCGAAGGCACTGGTGAAGGAATCACAAGCAGCGATCGCAGAAATTTCAAATTTTTTTCTTGCCGCCGCAGTTTTCTTTGCAGGGAGAAGCGACGCTTCTCGGCTAACTCAAATTCGGCGACGACGGAACCGAACGCGATACTTCTTGGCCGAAAGCGGGCGAACGCATTCCCGGCGAACGCGCATCTTTGATGGAACGATAAAATAAATCACAAATTGGTGCTTACGGTTACGTAAATGCGCAATTTAATATTACATTTTTAACGTGTAAATTTGACTTTTCAGTTTTCCCGCGGGAGGGAAGGGCGTCGCTGGAAGATCCGTCGGGGGTTGCTCGGACGCAGCATCTCGGCGTTTGGCTCGCGGAAAGCCTTTGCAGACCCATTTTCGGAACGGGACTCGGAGGTGACCTCACGAAGATCGGTCGAGGCCGCAAACAGGCATCGAGAGCACAAAGGATGACGGCACGGGTCGGAGCGATGGCAAACTCTCCTGGGGGCCTCACTCTTTCGGGCAGAATTTCCCACTTCAGGCCTCCTTTTATTTCGGCATCAGCATTTTCAAATTCGCCTGCCGACTCGCAGATCTAAGAAATTTCAGGCTCCCGCTCTCGGGCGCGGGAAAACTGAACGTGAGATGAGCGAAAAGGAGCGATCTTTCAGCGGTTCCGTAGGGTGCCGTGCCAAGGCGAAGGGATGCCCTCGGAGGGACGTTTAATACGCGATGTCCAAAAGGATGTTTGATCTGCAACAGCGGTCACTGCGTCAGCTCGAAGTTCACGGGCGATGCGCACGGCACCGGCGGGCTCCGATTTGTCGATAACATAAAACCGATTCGGAGCGCCGAAGACGTTGACCAAACGGCTGCAATGCGCCAGATTCAGGTTCTTCGGGGTTGCGGGATTCCGACGGAGTGCTCGGACGGGCCAAAAGCGATCGGAAAGGTTCAGATCCGAGTTCCGGCACGTTCCATCGGCAAATCTGTACCGGGGAAGTCAGCATTGGTTTGTTCCTCGCAAAATTTTATAGTCCGCGAACATGATCGCGGTCGGCGCAAGGATGACGTGCAGGAAGATTCGAAAGGAGCGACTCCTTCCACGTCGTCAATCTTCGCACCGGAGCAACCGAAGAGTCAAGTCTGGAAGGGATCTCGGTAAATCCGGAGAGGTTGCAGACGCCAAGTGAGAAGTCAAAGGGTTCAAAACCGCGGACGCTTCAAATCAGGTGCGGAAAACGCTTTCAGAGCTTTTCTTTTTTTCCAGTGTTTCATCTTACTCCGTGCGAACCGGCAATCAAACGCCTGGCGAACATTTAATAGACTTTTGATTTTTCGATGATTCGCATTTTTCGGTAGTTGAAATCGCGAGAAAAAGTTTCTCATCGCAGATAATTGCGGCAGGCGAGGAGAGCCACGGAGCTTAAAATTTGACTCCCAAGGTTCGGGCTTCGGAATTCCTCAGAGCACATCAAATGCGAAGGTTGAAACGCGCCCCGGGGACGGATGAGCGGGCTCCTCCACCTTTTGGAGCGTCGGAAAAGCCCCGGGCTTTCCCGGAGGAACGGGCGGAAATCAGCGAAGAAAGCCCCGGATTCCTTTCCGGTACGGTTTCCCCACTTGATCAACAGTCGGACGCAGCGGGGAGGCTGCTCCACGGCTGGAACGGGAGAACCAGAGCCGGGCGTTTGCGATAAATGACCATTCCCAAAGTAAATGTTAACGAATATAATCAAATAACGTGTTACGAAACGTAATATATGTTTTTTTTTTTCCCAAAATTCCATCCCTACTAGACCGATTCGAAACAAGCCAATGGAAGAGGTTGAAACCGGAGGCGCCCTCGGAGTGGGGAGGCGTCCGACCTAAAGATCCGCGCCGGGCGTGCCAAAATCCAGACTCGAAAATTTAAATTTGCCAAATTTCCATTCAAACGTTAAAGAAGCAAGTTCTTCTCGTGGCAAAATCGGAGGCAGTGTCGCGGGTGCGTGTTGCAAGAGCCGTGACCGACATTAAATTCGTAAAATTTTACAAGAGTGGCAGGAGAAAATCCGATGACCCAAGAACTGGGAAATGGCGATTCTTCCGACACGGTAAGACGAAAAAATTTCGCTTTCGAATGCGAACTCATTCAAAAGGCATTTCCATTAATGCAGGGAGACGCGGAGTTCGACGCACCGGGAATCTTCGGCCGCCGGCCAGGGAACGGCCTTTCCGAACGGGAAACGGGTCCGAACTCATCGGAGCCGAGCGGAAGCAGAGGATCGAACGTGACTTTCACGACCTTTTGACTGCCACGGCGTTCGAGATTGTTTTTCGAACGAGTCAACGAATTCGATCGTCGGATGAGAAAAAATACATTTAAATGCGAACGGAGTCAAATTTCCATTATTGCCAAGGCAGCTGAATGTGACAGCGGCAGCTCGGCGATGAGCCGCGAATCTTCGGAAAAGTCGAACGATTCCGCCCCGCCACGGGAAGCGGAGCGATCTCGGTGTTGAATTGGCTTTTCCGGTGGATCCGGCGCCCTCGGACGTCCGCGCCCGCGTCCGAGGCGGGATCTCAACGTCGCCGGAAGATCCCGTCCTGCGGAAAATTTCTCCCCCGATGATCGCCTGCCATCCCGGAATGCTCCGTTCGCACGCGAGAGAGAGAGAGAGAGAATCAGAACAACTTCATTCTGCTCGATATCGTCCAAGGCAATCATCTGCGCACTGCCGAACCTGAGCAAGACTGCGGGAGCCTAAATTTGAGCAGGAAATCGAGGTTCGGAAGTCTCGCGACCGAAACCGATCGAATCCCGACGCACCCCGCGTCGGCACCCGGGGGGGGGGGGCGCTTTTCCGGAGCGGACCTTCCGGAAGCGGACGGGCTTGGATCTGCGACTGACGTGCGCCTGCTCGAAGTCCATCGGCCAATTTTTTCAACAGTCCGATTCTTATTCTTAGCCAGATTTCGGGCATTGATTTACAATATTCTTGCTGAAACGGCAGCCTCGTCAGCAAATCCGTTTCCCAGAACCTGATTGGTCTTAATATCCGATTTCCTAATTTAACCTGCGGAGTCAGTTTTCACCTTCCTTGTTGTCGACGGGAGCGGGGCCGCCTTCAGAATTCAGCCCTTCGGGCAAAGGTAACGCGACGGACGGGGCATTTTTCCGGAAAATCTCGTCGGCCGCGAACGCGACCGAATTCCCGGTTTCCCGGGCGCCCGAAACCCGGAGCTCCGATTCCCGTTTTGTGCGCGTTCCCACTCGCCGAGGAGGCGGCGCGGTCCGAATCTCGATCGCGCGCGAGGTGGCTCGACGTTTCCGGCTCGCGCCGGAAGTCGGCTTTCCCGCGCTTTCTTCGAGCGCGCGAGGAGTGCGGGCGGGTTCTCGGACCCCGTCGGGAGGCGGTTCCGCTTCCGGACGAAGCGGGATGCGATTTGCCGCCGGAAAGGCTCCCGGGGCGGGAGTCCCGAAGAGCCGGCGGGATCCGCCGGAAAGCCGGAGCCGGATGAGTCAGCTCCCGATCTCAAGGACGTTTTCTTGCCTCGCAGCGCGCACTCCCGTCCTACCGGGGCAGGTAGAAACCCGGAAATGAGATTTCGTTCCCGGTTTGACCTTGAAGAGAGCCGGTTGCAATTCCCTTTTCCTGCTCGCTCGGATGCCGCCGCGGCCTCCATGCTTAGCTTATTCGGTCTCGCGGGTCGCGGATTTTCCACCAGAAATTGATTTCGTGTTCCTTTATTTTCGAGTGCGCAAGGCACGTTTTTTACCGTGCCAAAAGCCGGGGGAATCGTTAGTTGGGTCCCGGTGCCGCAGGTTAAGCGAAGGGAAGTGGATTCGGTTCGATCCGTTCGAGATTTCGCTATCTGTCAAGGTTAAAATTTGCAATTGAATTTTAATTATTCGCCTAGATTTTTTGCTCAGGTTTGTGACGTCGCCGGCCCTCGTTTTGCTTTTCGACGGCGAAGGCGTCCGTCCGCGAAGCCGGCCCGCGGTCTTCCGGCCGGCGTTTCGGGTCCGCGGGCTCCGGCCGGAGCCGAGGGCCCCCGTCGCCCCGGCGACGGTTTCGAACCCGGTGACTCGGCCATCGCCGGTGCTTAAACTCGACGATAAGCGAAACGTGAGAATGAAATAAACATATATAAATTTACAATCGTGGGAAAATTACTTTCGATATTACGTATAATGGGATCAAAATATTAATGATCGTAAAAGATGTAATGAAATGAATGGCGGCGACGGCGATGGAGGAACCGAGGACTTCGGAAGGAAACGAGAGGTGGAAATTTGACGCTCCGCTCGACGAGCGGGGCAGGACGACGTGACGCTTGGGCCGATCGCGTTCCTCTCGATTGTGGGGAAGGTCGTCGCGGCGGGGGAAACATCGCGGGAAACGAAGGGTCCCGCAACGCGGAGGCTGCGGACGGGGGAAAGCGAAGAAAAAAAGCGTCGCCGCGGAAGAGGACCCATTCTGCGCAGGTTGCGGGGTGCGTTCCGCGCCTCGCGGTACGCGAAAAAGTGAAAATTGTCGACGGCGGGAAACCGAACAAGGCGCTGACTCCGGAGTTTCGCCTCGAAAATTTGCGCAGGCGCGAGAGAGGAACCCGGCGAAATGCGCCCCCGGGCACGCGTCGTCGACGCCGGGCCCCCCCCCCCCCCCCCGAGCCGAGAACAAAGGCAGGAGCGTCCGTTCCGCGTAGAAAGCCCAGCCCGGAAATGTTCGTACCTGAAAGTCCACAAAAGCAAACGAATATCGCGGAGATTTTGCAGCCGCTCGACCTTGATGCTTTGATTTAGGAGGCAGTGTTAATGGCTCATTTTATTATTCCTTCGTTGTGTTACTTCTTGATATCGCCAAACTCGGTTCTAAAACCGGTAAAAATATTTCGCGAATAAATCCGAAACGCGAGCCGAAGGCCTTTTCGACGGACGTTCGGCACGTGAAACTCACAGGGAACGCAGATTTGGACGGACGTTTCCTGCTTTCCCGGGGGGAATTTTAATTATTTCGAGCGCGAGTTGTGAAAATGCATCCTCGAAGTTCGGGAGGGCAGAAGAATCTGCGGTCGGAGAAAGGTGCGTCGGACCCCACTACGGGTGGGGAGGCGCTGCCCCAGACCGCAAGTTCGGGCTCCTGGCTGGCGAATGCGCCGAAATTCTCCTTCTGAAACGAGGCTTCAGAAGTCGAGAAATTATTTTGCTCGGTCATCAGGAATCTGAGCTGAGAGCGGCGACGATAGCGCAAATCTGCGAGACGAATTCCGCGAGGGGCGTTCGGAGCGGCGGTGGCGACGCCGAGACCGTTCCCCGGCCGCGTTCGAAGGGAACCTTGGCACCGAAGGAAAGAGGATCGCGGAGGCCGCCCTCGGGGCACCGCCGCGGGGCATTCGCGACCTCCTCGCTCGGGGCACGGCCGGGACGTACGGAGCGAGCGGACTCGGTCTCCCGACTCCGAAAAGCTGCGCGGCCTTCGCGGTCCCCGGCGAAAGGCCGCGGTCCGCGGGAAAACGTCTCTCGGCATTTCGAGATTTCGAATTGCGCAATTTTCGACCGTGGTACGAAAACCGTGAAGCCACGACTTTTGGGAGTGACTCTCTGCGATCCGCAATTGTTTCGTCGGTGGCCTCCGCGATTTACGTATCGATTTGGAGGTTGTTCCGGCCGTTCGCGAAGGGGTTTTCGGTCTCGGCCGAAGATGGGTGAGAGGACGCGCGATCCGGATGACGTCGGAGGGGGCAAGGGTGGGCCCCGCTCTTTCCCGCGGATTTTCGCACCCGGGTCGTGAACGCGACGGAAGTAAAGGGCCAGGACGACTGGGGGTCGTGCACGGAGCGGAGATCTCAGTCAGATTTAAGAATTCACCGCGAGTATTTGACATGGAAGGAAAACGCAATGCACACGGAGACCTTGGCGGATCAGGTGCGACATTCGTGTGTGCGCACGATTCCATGGCATTAACTCGATTCGTACAGGAAATGATGGCAGAAAATTTTTTGCATTTTATGGCAAGATCGAATCGATCGAGTATCGCCGTTAATTTCGATCGGGCGGGCTTCGACGTCCGCTCGACGGGAGGCTGCCTCCGACGCTATGAAAGGACGCACAAGGGGGTTTCGCGATCCCGCGAGGCCTCCGCGGTGACCCGATGCTGCGGGCGATCCCGGATTGGGAGCAATTTGCGCCTTTCAACCGCCGCCCGCGCGACTTTTGGAACTTCCGTTTTGATTTCTTCCCCGGTCACGTGAAGAAACCCGATGGGCTCCTCGGGAGGCGGCGTCCGGTCGTCTCTACGTACCGGAAGAGTGGACAGCCGAACTTTTTTGCTTTCCACCGCTTCCAGCGATTTGAGGTTTTTTCCTTCCGCGTCGGTCGGTGTCCTGCTGCGTTTTCGGCGGTCAGCTTTTATCTTAATTGCATCCCGCGCGTTTCAGCAGCCCTTGGCATTTCGCGTCGTTCGGCGGAATCGACCGCTTTTTCCGTTTTTTTTTTTTTGGAGAGCGAGAAACCAAGTGCCATAATCCTTGTATCCGAAGGCGGATAGGTCAAGGAGCGCGGCGCTTCATCTCGCAGGTGGGCGACATCCGGCTGCGTCTGGCGTGCAGCACGTTTTCATCGCCCTGTCCGAGGTTGCTGTGGAAAGGCGAAACGTTTTCCCGTCCCGGGGGCAATCGATTTCGAAAAAGAAAACGAAAACTTTTAGAAGTTGCAAGTTACTTCGCTCGGCGCCACGGAAATCCGATCGAATTCCCGTGGAATCGCTGACCGCGGCCAGCCGAAGCGAGTGACTTCGGTACCGAATGCGAACGGGAAGGAGCCTCGACGGCCAGTCCGGTGACTTGCTGCGTCCCTGAGGAGCGACGGCCAATCTTCGGCACTCGGAACGATTTGCGGGCTGTGGCAATTTTTCTGTCGCGCTTTAACGCGAAATTTTTTCTTTTTTTCTCCCCGATGAAGGTGCCCGAAGACGAACCGAAGGGAAAAGCCGTCGGAAAGCGCCTTATTTTTGATGTGTCGTTCGCCTCGCCGCGCGGGCGAACCTTTCGAGGCGCAAGAATTGCCCTTTTCCCACCCGAGTTCGCATCTTTTAGCGTTTCGACAGAAATTTCTGAATCTGAAAATTGAGTTTTCGCTCTGTTCGAAATATAAAAAAATTACTTTTGATTTATTTTCGAGAGCGCATTCGAATCAATAACGAGCTCTGCCTGCTTGCCTGCTGGGCTTCGGATAATAAAAAATGGGAAAATGATTTGAATGAAGCGCCAGGTCTTCAAAAGGTCGGCTTCGGGCATCATCACCGAAAGCCAACCGAAGCAATCTTGATTTACATTCGGAGAGAGAGGACTGCAGAGCGTCATAGGGTGCCGCGACGCTGGGACGGCTCGCGGACCGCCGTCTGGCAAATGAGGAAAGCGTTGCCGGAGAAATTAAAAATTAAATTCAATTTTTTGTCCAAACACTCCCGGCAGCCCGTCGACAGTCCTGAACTTTCAACTTCGTCATTTTGCATTTTTCGTTTCGTTTTCGTTTTTCGGAAAATAAAAAAAAAAAAAAATGTATTACACATACGAGAATCATTTTCAAGAGATTCTGTTTATCTGACAAGGAAAAGGTGCCCGCTGTCGGATCGGAAGCCCCGATGACGGCACCTCGTGCCGGTGCCGCGACTTGTGACCGGACGGGATTCGATCAGTCCCGAACTTCAGCAACAGCGTGCGGACGTTCGAGCAGCGTTTTCGTCACCAGGCACAAGCCTGTCGAAGAATGCATCCCGAGTGTTCGGACGGAGGGCTGAAATGCGACAACTTCCGGTTCCGCCTCTTGATCGGCCTTTCGCGCGTTTTTCGTGAAACGGTGCAGGGTTAGGTTAGTGAGCAAGACCTCAGCGGTCGCCGCGCCCCGCATCCGTTCGAATTGTCTTCGAACGTTGCGGAACTTCATTTGCGTTGGGTTTCACTCGCTGACAAGGTTGTGACCACTGCACCGTCACCTCAACGGCAAAAATCGAGGCATCTCCACTTTTCCCTTCCGGTTATCGTGTTGCTCGAGGCATCTAACGCTCTGCAGCGCTCGCTTCTCTCCGAGACAGATTTCGCGTCGTTGCGTTCGGTCAATCGGCCTTCTGCGGTATAATTTCGGTCATTAGCTTTGTCGGGTCAGGAAAAACACGGAGGTTACCAATCGAGCAGACTCGCGGGCACAATTCGGGACTCGGTTTTCGATGCACCTGAGATGTTGCCGGCGTAACCTTTTGGAAGTGGTGACGCGGGGGACGCAATTTTCCACCGGCGTCTTTGTGATCGAATCATCGAAGAACGGTCACGTTGTCCCGAGGCACGTCCTGATGGAGAATTCGATGGAGAAATGTTTCGTCGATGGCTTTGCGAGAACGAAGCGGAACCGACCACGACGTCTGGACGGAAGAGCGGAAGAGACGCCTTTCGACCACGTTCGTGAATTACGTTCGGGTGTTGCCTGACTTTTTCCCTCGGCATTTCCGATCGCCCGTTCGCTTAGGAAGCGGTTCCGTGCTGGCACGAATCCTCCCATTCAAACTTATTCAGTCTTTTTGACTTCATTGTGGAGAATTCCGACGTCTCCCTCTGAAAGAGAGGATTTTCCGGCACCTCCATCCGTGCCGAGGACCGCGAATCCTCAGCTTTCGACCCGCAGACGGGGTTTAATGCATCCACCTTCGCAACTGCGGGAGGTTTCGCTGCTAATCTTCTTCTTTATTCAAATACCATCGATGTTTCTCAGCCGAGCAATGAGTCAACTGACTCCTGCGCCGCTCTCGACGGAGAAGAAAGCCTTCTGGACGAAAGTTCCACTCTCATTCGAGGGTCAAAAAACTTTTCATATTTACCTGAAGTTGATCTTGTTGACATTAAAGATTTAGGTACTTTCCAACCTGCCACGCTGAGTGCTTCCTCCTCGAATCCAGACATTTGGAACTCGTCAAAATCTTTCGGCGGTATCCCCCGGGTCTGCTACCGTCGCTGCATTACCTCGGTTTGCAGTAAACGACTTACACCGATATGATCTTCGTGTAAAACTACGTCCGGAAACTTCCGTCTGACATCAATTAGCAAATAAATCAAACCCAAATTTTCAGTTTTAGCCGTTGTTACAGTATTTTAACGGCGGACTACCGTCACATTACGCATTACCTGTTCCTCGGCGCCCATTTATCATTTGAAAGTGATATATTTTGGGTCAAATAAACATTTTCGTGTCGTTGCGAAAGTCGCATAAGATCACATCGATATCTGCAAACATTTTTACCACGCTTAAGGAATCTTCCCTCCATTTTTTTACATAGAGTCAGGTAGGCTCAGAAATTCCTTTTTCGGGTACCGGAACGCTGGCGTCGATGTCACGACGATTCTGCCCGATCACATCGGCATGCCGAGGGCAAATGATTTTCGCCAGTCCCTGCCGGCACTTACGTCCGGGGCCCGACGTAAGCAGCGGAAGCGTCGTCCTTTCGACGCCGACGTCCTTAATGCGAGTCGCGGCGGAAAATTGCCCGCCTCAATGGCCGAATCGAAATTCGAGTCCAGAACATTCCCTTTTTTTCCGGTCGGATCCTTCTCCTGCCACATTTTCCGTCGCGGAATTTGAAACCGAGCGCTCGGAAGGAGTGCGTTGGCTTCCCGGAGCGACGGATCGGTCTGTGAGCTGCGGTTTCGCCCCCTTTGCCGCATCGAACGAACCCGTTCGGTCTGCGAGTGCGGCGCGGACGTCTCCCGCGGGGAAGAGAAGACCGGGCGGATCGGTTCGGTCGGCTCCAGCGTTTCAGTCGATGGAACTCGTTCGATAAGGCACGCTTTTCGAAGTCCGGACACGATCTGCCGGAACCGGAGGAATCCTTCGGCGGGGTTCGCCGACAGAACGCCCGGACCCGTCGCCGAAAGCGGCTGCGGAATTTCGTCAAACCGACGGATTCCCCTTCCCGAAGACGAAATCGAGAGAAACGAATGAAGAATGAGCCGTTTGCGAAAATGGCTGGAGGCAGGCGTTTTCGGATGGCGAACGGTGAAATGAAAAAGGCAAAAGAAAGGCGGAAAAGCGCAGCAGCAGAAAGAAAGAGCAAAGGCTCCAGAAATTTTAATCGTTTGCCGACAGATACTTTTTAAGGACATTTCCAGGTTCTACCGGGCAGAAAGGTACCAACAGCGTTCTCCGAAACTCTCAAACGTGGGAACCGGTTCCGGCGGATGCTCCCGGGGCGTCGCCGCCGGAAAATTCTTTCGACCGTCGGGGTCGGACCCCCTCGCGTTTGGGATTCCCGCCCGATCGCGAAAATTTCGACCACTTCTTTAGCTGCCGGAAGGCCGTCAAAACCGAAATTCCCGCCGAAATCGCGATACACGGAGCGAGGCGGAGGGCCGCCCCCCGGGACGCGGGCGGCGAGCCGAGACCGGGACTGCGGCCGCCTCCGGGCGAAGACTCCGTCCGACCGGACGGCGAGCCGCGATTTGCCGGAGCAAACGGTGGGTCCGTTCCCAGAATCGGCTGACTCACGAAAGGAAGAGTGACTGTCTGTTCAATGACCCAGTTGCCGCGACTCTCGAGACCGGCCAGACAAAAAAGAAGGAATAAAAGAGAGGAAAAGGAGAAAATGAGCGGGCGCAAAGACGCGGTCGTCAAGGGAGGACGGGGCCGCGCGTCGTTCTTCTAATGGTGCACGAGCGGAGTCGAAAAGTATTTGAGCCGTCGGCCTTGAAAATGGCCCGCTCCGAGTCTCGATCTTCGACTGGGCGACCGAAGGATCAACGTCCCGCGGTCGGGTCGTTGCCCTCCCCTCCGAGATGCGGTAACCGAATGATATTAAAGCGGTCCCAGTTTTCCAGTTATCCACATAGGCGGCTGCCGCACTTCCCCCCCCCCTCCCGGAGGCCGCTCCCCTCTCGCCCCGCGCCCGTTCTCGGGTCCCCCCCGACGCCGCGGCCGCGGAGGAATTCGCCGCTCGGGGGGGGCTTTCCCGGCGCCCCGGGCGGCGGGTCCGTCGGGGGCGCGCGTCCCGCGCCGGACGCAGCCGGAAGTGAGGAGCGGAAGGGCAGGAGAAATGGGTCCGGTGCCTACGCCGATGATGGAAGAATCGAGTTGCCCGACCTACGGTGTAGCGTTATGAGTTAGCCCATGGCATAATGCAACATGTTCCTAGTGCCATTTCCATTTTTTTATTTTTATTTTCCATAAAAAAGTCATGCGAAAAATTTAAAATGCAGCTTGCAGTGAAAGACCGGATTGGTTAAAACGAAGAAAACAATGATATAGTTTTATTGCATAACTTTTTTATGGTTTTCTTTTTTTTTATTTTATTATTCGTTGTTTGCTGGGCTGTGTCTGTTCATCGAGGTCTGAGCACGTCCCAATCGCTTTTATATGTTCGTTTCTTGAATAACGACATCCAGATATTATTTTCTTTTCAACGGGAGATCGCTTTACCCTCCCGGCGCGCTGCAGCGCTCGGGACCCGAAAACCCGCGGTGGTTTCCGGATCGCCCGGGTTCCCGCCGGGTCGCGGTGCTCCTCGGTACTGCCCGAAACGAAGCTCCGGACGAAGGCGAGCCCGGGATTTCCCTCGGGCAAAACGGAACCGGGAGCGGTTCCGTCTCCCGGCGGAGACCGTCGAATTTTTCCGGCGATTCGAACGGCGACGTCCCGACCCGGGACGAATCCGTCGGGCGAGCGAGGTGTAGCCAATCCGTCTTGGCTTAACAGTTGAATCGATTTGATCTGTGGAACGATCGGCGGCGAGACCGGATCGAAATAACCCGAGATCGACGAACCTTCTGAAATGGTGCGTCCGTTTCTGCGTTCGTCGACGATACGCAATTCGACGTGTCGCGTGAAATCGATTGCACGTTTTGCGGAATGCGACGATCCGATCCTCGCGGGACGTGACGGGGCCCGAAAAGGAGGCCCCCCCCCGCCCCGAGGGCTCCGAAGCGAATGTCGCGGGTTCCCGCGCCCGCTGCGTTTTCGGCCGACTGTGCCTGCACGCAAGTGCCAGTCATCGCTCTGCCAAGCACTCCGACTCGTGCCAACGAGATTGAACCGACGACGAGGATGACTTGCAACTGTTTAAATGCAGTCGCGGTTGTCTCGTACGGAAAAGTCGGGGAGTGCTGAATGTCGCGCATCGAAAGAGGCGAAGTCCCGAAGGCGCAAATTTGAACCTGGACGATTTTTGGCGCCGGTCAGGGTTGCACAGCAATCCGAGATGCTGCCTTCGGAACGGTTTCCGCATCCGGCGAGGAGAAGGTTTAGCAAACCCAGAAGCCTTACTCTCCCTGTCGGTGGTCTCCGCTGCCATCTGGCCTCTGCATATCTATATTAGGCAACAACCGTGGCTCCGAGGTTATTTGCCGAAACGCGAATAGCGAACTGGAATTGACTTTGCCGTCAGCAGTCCGAGTTAGGAGTTCCTTGTGCCCGTAAAGACGGATCCGACTTCGCCTTAGGTTCCTAACGAAGCAAATTTCAATTCCATTTCCATAACCCGGCTCGGTGTTTGCAATTTTTAAAACTCATTTATAATTTTCCGAGGAGGAATTCGGAATGCGATTATTCATCTCCATCCCCGAGGGTGTTTCGCATCCAGGGGAGCAGCGTTCGTCCGCCCTCACGGACGAGGATTTTTTTCCATTTTTCGCAATCTGCGGGAAAGCGTTTTCGGACAGATTAGCAAGCGGCGAAACAAGGAAAGAATCCGGCTGCCCCGGTGCGCCGGCGAACGGAAAGTTTCCTCGGGGGCATGAAAATTGACGATTGCGATCGTCAGCGGTTGAAAGGGAAAATGGCGCGAAGCGCTCCGTGCGGGGGGGAAATTCGGGTGGGAAACCTCCGGAAAACGCCTCCTCGCGAACCCGACCTTAGCGGAAGCGGTCAAAAATTTCGCTCCCCGCCGACCTCTCTTCGGAAGGTTGGCCCCGATTGGCGGACGGTCGATGCGCCCGAAGACGCCTTCGCGCCACTCCCGTCTCCGAGAGGGTTCCGTCTCCGGGCGCGGAACCGGATATGCGGGTCCGGGAGTCCGTTGCAGGTTAGGGACGTCACCCTCCGGTCACTGACGCGCGGCCTGCGAGAGACGTCACACACCTGCATTTTGCGTGCGGATCCTTCGTTCGAATTGATGGCCGCGCTGCGTTGCATGAACTTTCATCTAGATGGCGCTGTTTCGCATTTCTTAAAAAGTTTCAACTTTCGAAATACTACACTCTGTCTTAGGTTTTAAGAAAGTAGAGCGATTCGATCGTTTTCGCGCAAAAAAAAAAAAAAAAAAAAAAAAAAAAAAAAACCACGGCTCTGCCATTCCACACGCACAAAAGAACGCCGTGACCGACCGGTTCGCGCGATCGCGGAACACACGAAAAAGAGCGCTGCCCGGAAAAAACGAAGCGAGTAGCGCCGGCAGATGAAAATTCCTGTAGCAATCTCGATTCAGGTCGGTCCGAAAGCTTGCGGACCACGGACCGCGGCCGCTCTTCCTCGGCAGCCCGGGATCTTCCAGTTTTACGGGACGGGGTATACTGTACGAACTCGAATTATTTTCTTTTCCGAGGTTCAAACTGCTCCTGCGGCCACAGCGACGGCCGCCTGATTCAGATATCGTGCCGGGGTTTTTTGCGAAATTTCAATTTAACGGGGGAATGCAATTGATTTATCCGCCAGGATTGACTGACCCGAACCCACGGGGGAAAATCTTTGGTCGTTCCACCGCCTTCCACGCATCCTTCCATTGTTCGGCAATTTGGAGTGCGAACGGCTTTGATCGCGGTTGTCCACTCGATCCTCGTCACGCGAGTTTTTCCTCCGCTCGGGCAAATCTTTGCTTTTCGGAGGGTGTGCCACTGGGAGCGGCGCGAGAGTCCGATTTTATTATCAATTTTCCCATTTTCACGCTGAACTTTCCGGCAAACCCAACGCCGCCGCCGCAAATGATCCCCGAGTGGGAAAAGAGCGGGGTTCCGAGCCCTCGGTTCGCTGCTGCTGGAGCCGTGGAAAAGAGAAATATCGAAGCACACTTCGAAGCTTTTCTTTCTTTTTTACTCTGTGCCAAATCCGTCCTTTGCGGGAGAAAAGCTTCCGTCGATCGACCATGGAAATCATCTCCTCATCTTAGAGATTCCAGTTTGCATTTACGGTGAATCTTTACGGAAAATGATTTTTCCGTTCCGGTTGAGGCACGTACGCGAGGAGCAGAATGCCCGTACAGCACGCGTGTTGGTCAAACCGGGTAAATCAAGCAAAATATTTTCCCACAGGTTCGGTCGAATCAAGGGGAGCCGCTAATTTTGCCATCCGACGGGACAACGAACAGTGCCGAAGCTCCAGATCCGGTCCTTTCAGTCGCACATTTCGAGCGCAGGCCGCGGGGAGGAAGCCCTCGTCAAAAATCATCCCTTCGACGGAGGAAGCAAAACCCGCGAAAAATGTCGCCGGAACGAAGGCAAAGCGCAGGTCGCCTCCTTCGGCGGAAAGGATCCTCGCTTCGGAGGAAGGCGGGAAGCGGGAATCCCCGGGCCCGTTTCGGGTTCGGTTTGCTTCGCTGCCGCCGCAGCAAAACCTGGATCGAGCTGCGGGAAGGGGGATCGGAACCGGGGAAACCTCTCAGACGTGCCGAGAAGTCGAGGAGAGGAAACGGAAACTGCGACCCGCCAAGCGCTTTCGTTTTTATTGGATACGAGACGAATCGGCCAGACAACACATAAATTTTGCATGTTTAGGAGGGGTGAAGGCGAGATTTATTGAGGTAGGACCGTCTGAAAAGTGGCCTTGAGAGGCGATTCCTAACAAAACTCGGGTACCAGCGTCCCGGTGTCCGGGACCCCGGTTTTTTTATGCTGCGACGTGAATTCGGTCGTTGAACTGGTCCCAGCAGTCCCGTCTGCAAGTTCACGGCCGATTTTCAGATGCTTTCGAGCGATCGAGCACTTTAAGCGTAGGCGCTTTCGTTGGCCCGCTCCGCGAAGACGTCAACGCAGGAGCGGCAGACGCGAGGCTCGCTCCCCGCACTCGCACGTCCGACCGGACTCGGAGCTGGAGGGCGTCGAAATCCGGACGGACGACCGGGGAATGCCGAACGCCCCGCTTCGAGAGAAAAAAAAACCAAAAAAATAATAATAAAAAAACCTTCGGTTTGGAAAGTCGGAAACCCGGGAAGGGCAGGCGGTCGTCTCGGCGCCCGTCCTGCGGGATTTCGATTCGATCTCGGAAAATTCTTAGAGGAAAGTGGCCGTCTACCTGGGAGGAACAATGGAAATTCGAATCGTGCCGAATCGCATAAAATCAATCTTGACTATCGGCATTTGCCAAAGTTGAGTCGCTCGATGTCTTCCACAGCTCCCTGCACTCGGAATTACGATAAGGCAGACCGCTCGATACAGTGCAGCTTTGTCAGAAATCTTATATTGTCACGGACGCAGCAATTTAATTGACGTACTCGAAGAATATTTCCTCCGATTTTTGCGCCTCATTAATTATAACAGTCGGAACCTAAATTCCTCTTCCTCTCCGCAGCCATCATCGGAAGCGGCCCCCCGAGGAGTGGAAGTCCGTCACCCTTCGCGGTTTCCGGTTCGAAAGGCGCGACGCCGGGACGATTCGCCTCTCGGCGAATTCGGATTTTTTTCGTCAGGTTCCTCCCGTCCTGCCCGGGCATTTCGTTCGACGACAGGAATAAAGGACGCGCGCCACGAGCCTCGGGCGTGATCGCGCTCGCTGCAGATTCGCCACGCTTCCCGCGCTGCGGGAAGCTGGGAAGCGTTCGGACGGGCTGTTTAGAAAGTGGGGCACTATTCCCCGGAAGGAAGGAGAGAAAAAAAAAAGGGCGCGTTTTTCGGGCTCCGAACGCCGCGAAAACTCCCGGGGAAAAAAACCGCTTTCCGGGCCTCGCGACTCACCCCGGGAAACCCGAGGGGAAAATGCCGCGGAATCGAAAGAGCTCGTTTTCACTGCGGTTGAGGCGGAGTAACCGAAAATGCAGGCAGAAGCAAGTAGCGTTGAGGTAGGTCCTTATTCGGGCGTATTTAGCTAGTAGACCGAAACGGTTTAGTTCGGGGAGACGATCCAAGGTTGCAGTCAGCGACTCCCAAATTATCGCCCGATGCTGCTCCCTTTAATAAACGGCCGCGGCTTAATGGCCGTCTGCCTTGCCTGCGTCTTCCCGCCCCATTTATTAGCTGCCAGCGCTCGGGAACACGACCGTCCGACTGCAAACTTCGCGGCAATTAAATCGGCCGACATTTCCGTCGTGCGGGCCTCCGTTGGACGCACTCAACTTCCCGGGACCTCCAGCCTCGAACTTCGAATAACGATTCGAGAGGCATTTGCCGCGGGAGGAGGACCCGTCGCCCGACCTCGGAGCTTCGGACGGCCGCGATCGCTCGTCGCGGAACGCTCCCGGACCGCTCCGGAGGCCGCGTTCTTTCCGAATCCCATTAACTTTCGGGTTTCTCGCCCTTTCTTCGTTTTTTCCACCCTCCGGGGGAAGCTGCCCACGTGCGTGCCTCGCCGCCGGGGCTGCGATCTCTTTGGAACCCTTCGGAGTGGGCGCTAATTGCGGCGGGTTCTTCTTGGGCGTGAATCGAACCGCTTCGGTCTTTCCCGCGGAGTCCTCCCGCGGCCGGCGAATCCGGGACGCGGTCAGGCGCGGAAAAGGCCCGACCGATCGGGACCGCGGAGGTTTCCTCCGGTTTTCTGCACCCGAGCGCCTTCCTTTCCTGTTTCCCTCGAGATCCCCCGCGGTTGCGTTCGACGCACCCAAAGGGAGCGATCCGCGTGTCTTCGCGATTTCACCATCGGCCTCGCTGACCGGTCTTCGCGCGGTGTTTTGCAAGTTCTTTGCCCGTGGCATTTCGGGACAACTTCGGTCCAGGTACCTGTCGGTAGCAGAAACTGCCAATTTTGCTTCTTGCCTGTGCCGCCCGTGCACCGGTGCGTTGCCTTGTCTTGCTGCCCTTTCATGTTGCGAATGGCTTTAAATCATGAAATCAGATTCCTTGCTAACTGCTTCGTCGCAATACCTCCCGAAAAACCTGAAAATTTTCGCACCTTTTTTTTTTTTTTTTTTTAAAAAAAATAAAACGTGCAACCAACCTGAAATCATAATTTGTATTTTTAAAATAAATTTTTTTTACAGCGATTTCGAAATGATTTATTTTTCTTCTGACCCGCATCCTGGAGAGAAACCGAAAAAAAACTGCTGACAATTTGCCGCGGGAGCCTTCCTCTTATCGTCGAAACCTCCACGGTTTTTCCCTAAAACGCGGAATGCGTTGAAACCTCGTCTGAGAAACATGTAAAACGTCTTATTTGCTTAAATGTGCTATACACAATTCTATAATTTCACGTTGATTTATCGAATATCGTAATTGTTTTATGAAGCTACGGTGCACGTCAACGAGTACGAACGCATGTTCACGACTTCGCGTTTACGTGCCTGGCGCAATTGCGCAAAGCAGGAATGAGATAGAGAAACGAATTTGAAATGAAAGAGATGAAAGGTACGAAGGGGCCGAGATTCCTTGGCCGACGCCGAACGCGCACCCGCAGCGAGAGGCGGCGAAACGTTCCGCAGCACGCGCCGAGCCTCGACGCGCCCCGCAAAGATCGGGCGGATCGAGCCAAACTCAAAGGTTGGCACCGCCACGGGGAAAGCTGTCGGAGGAGAAACTGCGCAGGAGAACATCGACCGAAAAAATTGATTTTGGGAGCAAAACCCAAAAAAAAAATAAAGAAAAAAAAATTTTTTTTTCCTGCGCTAAAAAGACGTATAATATTTTAGGAACGTCGTAATTACCTGGTTAAATGCTATCAGAGGTTGATTAAATTATAGGAAAGGCAGGCCCGAAATGAGGAGTTCATGATTGCCGAAAGGACCAATTACCGCAGCCTCCTCGATCATTGGACGATTGGCCGAGGTCAAACCTGATGGAAGCGATGGGTGCCTCTCGTCTAATGGGATTCCGTTTCTGTTTGTTTAGCGTAAAATTCCACCGGTCTCGGCGAATCCAGGTTCTTCGCTTCCGAAGGGAAGGATTTCTCGGCGATGGCACCTCCCGAACCGGGCTCGATTCCGGGAGCGGCCAAGCGGGGCGACAGGACGCGTGCCGGAGCCATCGGGATCGGGGGAAGAAAAAAAAACGGAAATCGAAAAGCGTCGGCGAAACGCGGACGAACCTTCCCTTCGCGCCGACCCGGCGGGCAAGCCCTCAGGACGTGGACATGCGGCCCGCAACCTTTTTTCTTTGCCCCCGCCTTGAGGGAGAATTCCCGCGGGGGGGGGAGGGAAACGGGATTCTTCCCCGCGAATGTGAAGCATTTACCCGGGCGTTTTAAGGGAAGGAAATTCAGGAATCCAGCCCGGGGGTCCGCGTTTTGGGGACGAGGAACCCCGAAGGCTTCTGACGGTTGATCAGCAGCGGACGTTTTCCCGACCAAAATTTTCCCCTTCGGCTAACGAGCGCTTTGAGGAAAAATGAGGGAAGTTTAAGATCGAACGTTTCCCGGCACCGGAAGAGCGTACGTGGAGAGGTCGCGTTTCTGGTGCTGAAATAACCGGCTTCGTTATCGTACGCAAAATGACGAGGAAAATTGATTTTAGTGGTTTACGTTCAATTCTACAAAACAAAAAAAAAAATTTTAAATAACAAAATTTAATAATGAGGAACCGAAAAGTAAAAAAGTTAATAGAAATTGCCATTTTAGAGCCGGCACCGAGTCGGTGGGTACCCGAAGGTGGGTCTCGGCCTCGCCCTTTTACCCCGTTTCCACGTCGGCAGCGGGAAAAAGGCTTCGCAAATCCCGGAGGACGCCTCCCGAGCAGGTCCCGGATAAAGTCACGACTTCGTTTCTTGCAATCAAATTGGCAGGTTACGACGGGGAAGTAGAGAGCGGCGTCACGGGGCATGAGAAGATTCGAGCGACGGCAGGACCGCGGGATCAACAGGTGCCCTTGCACGCAGAGGGCCCAGAAACCAAATCCGAGTTCCGAGTCCCGCCCGTTCGGAGCGGAGTTTTCCGCCCTCGGGAAGGCCCCGCGGTGAGTCGCCCCCCGAGAAAGTGCGAGGAAAAGTCCCGCATCGGACTCGCCACTATGCGGAACGTTCGATTAGTTTTCCTGCGGCGACAGCAAAACTATCACGGTGCTGACACCTGTTGCGAAAACGGGAAAATTTCATGATATTCCCGCCTCGGTCGCTCCGCAGAAAGTCGATGCGTGAAAATGTCCACTCCGGCACGGTTCCTCGCACCCTTTGACTTCAATACGCGATTTCGTGGACGGCGCTGGGATCTGAGCTGTCTTCCTTTTCCTTTCGAAAGGCCGATTCTGTCCGGTGCAATCGTCAAAAGGCTTTCTCCTGCAGTTTTCCCTGCGGGAGACGCTTCCGAGGTCGAGGGGACCGTATGCCGCTTCCTAATCGACGAAAAATCTCCTCCGCGTCGGGTACTCGGTAACCTGCTCCTGCATCAGCATAAATACCGGATTGTATTTCCTTTTGCGATAACGTCGACTCTTCGCGTCGGAACACCGCACGGTTCCGTCCAGGGCGTGATCGGAAGCGAAGGCCGCCTGCAAATATTTGAACTGGAGAAGTGCGGAGCAGTTATCCCGAATGAAGCGTGCGGAAAGCGGCTGCTCGCGTTCATCGGGACATCTCCGAAAGCTGCAGCAGCATGATTAACGGCAGAGATCACTGGTCAAATTTCAAACTCCGTCGAGAGGAAACCCGAACGAAATAGACTCTAATCGAAATTGATGCTCGTGGCTTAGATTAATGAGAGGAAAACAGAAAGTCGTTCCGGCAAAGCTGCGCTGACGTTCACCGAACGATGAGTCCAGAAGTCCAAATTGTCCTCCAACGCATCGGATGCCGAGTTATTAACGACCGTTCGGTATCTACCGCTTCTTCCGCAGCGTCTGTGCCTCCAAATTCATCCCTCATTTTGGGGGCATCGAAAGCGAAGGCGATGCCGGAACAGGGAACCGACGACGGGTCGGCCCCCCCCCGATCTGCGACTCGGTCCCGGAGGCTCATGCACGAAAGTGCAAAAGGCTTGCAGCGTACATCGACGCTTCCCCAGAGATTTCGACAGGAAAAACTGTCGCCGGAGACGGAAATGCGCAACCGTTTGAGACATTTTCGCGTTTCCGCGCCGCGAAAGACCAGAAGAGAGCGGAGCGCATGAATCCCGGCTTTTGGAGAAGTAATTTATTCGCGGAGATGTTGTATGACAGAATGAATTATGCCGAGCATTTTCTCAAGGCCCCGGGCTCGTTACCGCATTCGAAAATGGAACTAGGTCGCTTACGACAACATTTGCCGCGGTCCACCCTCCCGCCGTTCCGAGCGACCGCGGCCGAAAGGAACCTGGTGCTGCAGAAGACGGCGAGGGCGAAGGAACGACCGGCGAACAGCGGAAAGAAGGTGGCCGCTTCCGCGGAGTGCTTTTCCGAAGATCCGACAAATCCGAAGTCTTCGGAATGTCGCGGGTCTCGCGTTTGGAGTGCTCCTTTGGGTGGGACGCATTTCGCGGCCGTGCGGTCCCCTCGGCCGGAGGACCGACCGATTGCAACCCCGCTCTTCCGGAAGTGTCGCAGGGTTGTGGCCGCATCGCCGCGGAAAACTGTTCGTTGATGAGGAAGTCGTCCCTTATGACGGGAGAGCGGAAAGCTTCATAAAACTCGGGTATTCCGGCAAACGTTTCCGAACGCGAGGGCGACATTCCGGGTTGTGAATCCGGCGGGAATATTTCGAAAAAGAACGACGAGTGCGCCGAAAAAGAAAAGCACCCGACCAAGATCGCGTGGACATGTGGACAGCGATCTGCGACAGTCTTTTGGGTGCACTGCCCCGGTTAGCGGCAGGAATGGATGCACAACGTCGAATCGTTATCTTCCGGTTGTCTTTGCTTCCGGCGCCGCAGCGTCGAACGTATTTCTTCATCCGAAAACTTCGCCGGATTCGGAGCGCCTCCGTCGCAACGGGTAAAAAGGCGGTAGTCGAACTTAAATCAATGAAATTCATCAGGGAGGATAAAATTTTGCGCGTCGGGAGCAAAACGAATTTCCGTCGACTGCTCCAACTACAGCGATGAGGTTAGGAGGGTGCCTCGGCCGGAATTTCGAATTCGCCTTTCTGAAAACGGCAGAACGCGCGTCGCGTTCACCGGCTGGAGAGGAACCTCAGGAAGGGGTGGAAAATTTTTTAATTTTCGAATATTTTTCAAGCTTCCAGGCTTCAAAATAAAGTCTCGTTAAACACCAAAACCTTAAATGCTCGGATTTGCTTCGGTACATGAAGGTATCATATTAATTTCAAATTTCATTTCGCACGGTTGGTTTAACGCGAACGTCTAAACTCGGGCGAGCACCTTCAACGCGAAAGTCATTTCTGCCGTCATTGGTTCGGAGTTCGGAATCTCCCGCGAAAGAACGCGTTTCGAGTGCATTCACCGGAGGATCGATCCAGATCCTTCCACGTCGGAAGCGCGGAGGTGCGCAGAAAGGGACCAAAAGCTGCCTCGCGGAGGCTTCCGCAGCGCAAACGATCGCAAGAGGTCGAAGGCGTCCGGAACCGGAGAGATCCCGGACGGACGACGGCAGGAAGAGCCGCGCTGAAGTCGACAGATCGAACCGCTTTGACCGTCGTCAACATGTCGACGCGCACCGCAGGAACTGAGAGGCCGAGAGCGCTCCTCCGGAAGGCGTTTTCCATCGGGGACGCCCTCGCGGGATTGTTCCGCCACTTTCAGCGGTGCTTTGGGCGAATGAAAAATTTTCCCCCGCTTTTATGACCCGCCGGGATTAACGAAGTCCTTATTGCAGCCACTCACGAAGCGATTTCCCGAACGAACCAGGGCGACGTCGGCAGAAGGGAATCGCGGTAATTCACATCAAGCGGATCTGCGTCTCCCGAAAAATCCGATTTGGAGCAAGTGGAAATCGTCCGAGGAAGTGCGAGCAAATTTGGTAGCCTTAGGGAAGTAGGACTGACGCCGAGGCAAAACCTTTCCGTTGAACGTGGCGGAAGAATCCGGCAATTTGAAGCGAAAGCCGCGAGCAGGATCGGTCGTTCTTCCCCGTCAAGAAAATCCGCGGAGAGACAGACTCCCCGAGAGGAAAATAACTGTGAAAATCGGCAGAAAAAGACTCGAACATTTAGGTGAAAGAGCTGTGAGCGGCCGTCGAAAATCCTAAGTTTGAATTGAACTAAACATCATACTCTCTATTATTACCTGCCCCAAAGGCATTGTCGAATTTGCACGACTTCTTCGATACAACCTCGAACCGTCGACGTTCAAACTTGAACAATAAAAGTATTTACTGTCCGAGAAAAGCCTGTCAGGCTCGCAGTTGTCCAAGTTTTCCGCTTCCCATTGTCTCGGGCCATTATTTCGTGCTTTACAGGCCCGGCGGATAGACCATTGTCTTCGGGAAAGATGAAAACGGTCGTTTTGCGACGATTCTTCGGCGCGTATCCCCGACACGGCGTAAAGACAATGCCTCATTGTGCCTGAAACGGCCGCCTCGAAGCCGGTCTTCGAACAATTCGATTTGACCGCTGTCGTCGTCCAAGGTTCGAGGCATTCGCTTCGTCGGAAATAGGTGGCCCAGAAGGGTTTTCCGAGACGGATTCCCTGTCTTCGGGTAATTTGATCGGGAGAATGCAGAAACTCTCCGTCAGCGAGACGGGTTCAGCCGAGGGAGCCTTAAAACCTCTTCCCCTCGGCCCTTTGCAAATGGTGCCGCGGTGCCCCGTCCGACAGAAACCGAACCTGGGAACCGCATTTTTTTTTTTTTTTTTCCCGCCTTCGTCCCGGTTTTCCACTCAGTTTCTTCGAGGTTGTCGGGGACTTTTCACCGGTCAAAATGGATTTTCTGCCGTCACCGTTTCCCGCACACATTTTTTTTAAATTTGGATTAGAGGAATTACATGATTAGCGGATTAGAATTGAAAATATTACCGGTTACTTAAGTGTCCGATCCATCAACAACAACTTTAAAATGTTGCACATTTATGCAGAATACAATCGCTTACGGATATGTTAACATTTATATTTTGCATATTATTCTTATTAGGTTCGGGTTGGCTCCCCTGATATCGTAATAAGGCTTTATGCGATTGGGTTTTCATTCCAAAACGGAAGTACGGAAAACGGCGGATCGCTCTGTCTTTTCGTTAGGGTGAGGAAAGCGCATTGGTCTCGCCGCCTCTTAAACTCTCACATTAAATATAAAAATCATTTTCTGCCGGTGCAAATTGATGTTCCACATGCGGAACACGGACGAAAATCTCCCTGGATGTCGATCACGTTCATTTTCCTCCGAAGATCTCTCCGTTCGCTGTTCTCCGCCAACCAACCGGACAACGTCGCGTCACCCCGATAAGCTTCGATTAGGAGCTTTTCATCCGGGACTCGGTTTTTCCTTCCCCTTTTATTGATTTTACCATCTCGACCATTTCCGATTCCGCGCCGGAAGCTCATCGACTAATAGCGGAGCTGCTCGAGGCGCGGACGGTGATCGGGAGGCGCGAGATTCCCACTTCCGCCAAGTGCCGCCGTCTCGGACGAAGCTCCGGAAACGTTAACCTCGTTGCTGTCGCACCGGAAAAATCTGAATTTGACGCGTGCATTTTGAGGCGGGATGGAGCATGCGGATGCTCGCGGACGGTCCGCGAACCGAATTTGGTCCGCTCACGGGTGCGGGACGACAGCGCGTTTTCCCGCAGCGTGGGAAAGCGGCTCCGTCGTCCGGAGGAAACGAGATTCTTCGGATTGTTGAACGCTCAGATTCGATTGAGGTCGAAGTATCGAGGCGAAGAAACGAATGCATTTAGTCGATTTGATAAGGCAAGTATCGCATTGATTAAGCCCTTGATTTAGGAATAATTTAGGCGTATAATTGTTGGCTTAGGCCACATCTAGCCAAACCGGATTCTTACATTCACCGGAGTCCTTTAATAAAGCCAAATCTTTAAATTTCTGCAAATAGCACTCCCGGAATTTCGAGTCAAACCTTTCTCTCCGGCGAGAAAACGGCTCGCGAGTCGATATCAAATCCCTCCGCGATTTGCATTTTGGCGCCGGGAACGCGGAACTCGGAGGCATCGTCATGGCGGCGTCGAAACCGAAACAATTCGGACGGGGGCACGAGCGCCAATTATCTCGGAGCCTTCGCTCCGGCCTTGTGAAAGCGCCTTATCCCGGAGGCTTCGCTCCGGCGGTGGGGAACGCGAAGATCGATTCGTGGGTGTTTTCTGCCATTTCACCGACGGTGAGGGTGACCGCCGACAATCCAGAACGTCGAAATCCCGAGAGGAGAATTTCGACTGGAGCCTTCGCGGTGCGTCCAACGTTTGCCAATCCCGATCGCGGGCTGTCGCGGCCCGATCTCAACGTCGCCCTGTTTTTTTTTTTTTATCCTTTTACGTTTGTAAAATTTAGAAGGTGCCAGATTTAAACATTAACATTAACAATTCGAACGATTGACACTTAATGCAGTCATATGCTATTAATCTTAACTTTGATAAGTAACTCTCCATACACATATGCATTATATGAAAATAACTAATTCACCTTGTGCCAATTGTTGGCAAATTCTCGCGTCCGAACCTTTGTGCGAAACGCATTTCTGCAAAAGTTTAATCGAAATCGCTGCAAATCTTTCCTCCAAGTGGACGGGAAAACCACCGTCCTGGCCCGTCCTCGCTGCCGGTCGCCGGCCGGCGTCCGACTCCGCGAAGATCGCGGCTCCTGCTTTCCAACGTGAAAATAATTTTTCCCATCGAATTTTCGAAATGGAATCTCGGCACGTGAGAAGGCAAACGAAAAATGCGTCAGCGAGCGAATTTCGCTTACGCAGGGGTTTAACCCGAACCGTAATCGGAGCCGCGGCACTTCGCGGCTGCGGCCAAAATATTCATCCCGCTGTCTGCTGGCGAAGAGAGGGCCCTTCGCACGTTTCGCGGCAGCGCACCGATAGTGAGGCCGTCGAAACTTCGCTCCCAATCTCGGAACGCGCGCCGTTCGCCGTCGAACGTCCTCCAAAACGGTGCGAAGCTTTTCCCCGAACTTTGCGCGGATCCCGAAGGTTTGCCGGCTCCGGAAAAAGGCGAAAAGCGTTTTCCCGGCTCCCGCGGCTCCGGGTTGGCTCCGCCGTTTGATTTTCGAAACGAAAGAAATTGGGAGTCGGTGCCGGAATTTCGGGAGATCGCGTCCCGGAAAATTGCCGGCCGATCAAAGGCGGCCCTTCCCCCGGTTCCGCTGCGGAATTGCCGCCCGGGGAATTCACCCGAAAGCTTTTAATAATGGCAGCCGCCGAATTTAAAACCGGAAAGCGTTGGTTTGGAAAAAGGGAAGCAGGTAAAGCGTCGAACGTTGCTTAACGTCAGGAATTTGGGATTCTTTTGGGGAAATGGAAAAATCCTTTGAGGAACCAATGCGTTTTACAAGACATTAAACTCCGTGCAGCATTTTGGATGTGAAACTGGTTTGGACGTGAAATTTCACCCCTCGAATTAACCTGATTTGGTTATTGCTCCACAAAAGGGGGGTGGCCGTACGCAACCGTCAAACTTGCCAAAGTCAAAATGTTGCTTGCCACCATTTGGTGATTTCTGATATTATTAAAAATTTGCGGCGTTTGAATTCAAGCTGCGCGGATATTTCGTGTAAATCTCATTTTTAAACATCCTCGCATTGTAATAAATTATTGTCCAGTAATGATCTCAACATTAATTCAAACCTGTTTTCGTCAATTTTGTTTCAGCTCCTAACCCCGTTTGCGCAAATCCCCATTAATCTTACAATAATGGAATGAAAAGAAGGAGCGAGGAAACTCGATCTGGGTCGCGAATCTCGTGCCACGTTCTGATCTGTCCGGAGGGATGAAAATTCTCGCGTTCTGCAGCGAATTATTGCCGCGTGGCCCTTCCCTTCGGAAGCTGTGCTCCGGGAGTTGTCGATGGGAATATTTGCGACGTTGTCCCTCGGGATGGCGAACGTTTTCCAACTCTCTCGGTTTTCCGGGGACCGATTTTGCGATCCCGCCGAGGGATTTCCGTTCAAAGTTTCCGAAATCCGGCGGCCGTCGATTCCGAAGGCTTTGCCCTCGTGACAAAAGGCTTGCCCCCAAAAGACGGGAGAAGGGTTCGTGCCCGACTACGACTATTGGTTAAAGAGCCGAAGTTCCCGGTGCGACGCGAAGAAACGGCGGAAACTTTCGGAAAACTTTTCACGGCGGAATACTACAAAAACAAAAATCCGTTCTCCGGCTTTAATTAATCCATCGAAACGAACCCCGCGCAGCCGTTCGCTTTTCTCCTCTCCGTTCGCGATTTCGAGCCTCTGTCGGATGCGAGTTTTCCGATGGGGCTGAAGAGCGAGGGCGCCCGGCCCCCCGGTTCCCGGGTTTACTTCCGCTTCCTGCGTCGCGAAAGGGAAACGATCGGCGTTCCTCTCGGGGAAGGCACAGCTTAAAGGTGATTCGCGCCGTCCTCGACGCCCCGTCCGAGATCCGCAATACGCCGCAAGTCAAATGTTAAGAAAAAAAAAAAAAAAAAAGAGACAGATGAAGATCAGGATTTCGAAGGCTCGGGCCGAAAGGGGCCCCGGTACGCGAGACGCGGATCTCGGAGGCTTTGCAACGCCCCAATTAATTCTCGTTCGACAAAACCGGACTTCGATTACACTTGAGGGTTTTCGCTAATTGGTTTTTCCGACGAGCGGCTCCTGCTGCCTCCGCCGCAGCGGGGACGACGGAAGCTGGCCGCGGAAATTCGGAAAGATCCCGGCACCACTCCCGAAGGAAGGACTCGGCGCCGCGGCCGGAAATGCGTTTCGACTTCTCCCGGGCATTCACGCCACGTTGCCGAATTTCTTTTCGTGAAATTCAAGCAGTGCGCCGCGGAACAAATTTATTTCTCTCTTTATTAGTATCATTGCAGGAAATTATGGAAAATGAATATCTCGGCGGACTTTTTCTTGTGACGTTCTGAATGTCCGAGGGGTCTCGGCTCGTGCATCAGGCCACTTCCTTCGCGCTCTTCGATCCGACGCCAACCCCGGAAATGGCAAGTTCGCATTCATCCCGAGAGCCTGAAATGCTATTTTTCCGCGACAGCGGACCTTCTCCGGAAGGTGCGTGAAATCCTCTTCGTAGGCTTCCTCGGGAACTTCCCTATCGCGGTTTTCGGGGCGCTCCAATTCCGCAGACATTTTAAAGTTAAATTCTCCGATTTTTTTTATTTTTTTTTTTGCTTCTCCAAACCGATTGGCTCACGGCCGCGGGAAAAAACACGAGGAATACGTAAAAACATCATTTTCCGAAGACAAAATAAATTTCCATTATTTTGAATAAATTTAAAACACAAATGACGGCAACCGGCGAACTGCGGGGCCTCGGCCCGCGAGCGTTGGTCCGGCCCGCGAATAGATAACGCCCATAAATATGCATTCGACGGGGCCTCAACGTATCCTCGGTTGACGTAGGTCCTGTCGAAATATGCACCGCTCCGACGTCACGAACTTATTCGGCAACCGACCATCCAAGGCTGGATGATTATCGAGGTAAACGACCTGCCGAAATACGAAGTGGTCCAGTTCCGCAACCAGATATCCGCCTCCGTCTCCCGCCCTCCCGCGATTTCCTCGCGCTCCGCCGCGGCCCCGGCGGCCGATCTCGTTCCTGCCACGTCGCCGCTGGACCGGAGGGCTCCTCCGGCCCCGAAAGCCCCGAACGGATCCGCGAACCGGTCCCGCGGGATCCAAACCGAAATTTTAAAACCTCTTTCCTCAGCAGGAGGGAGCGTTCCAGAGCGACCGTCCCGGGGGAGCGGAACCGATTTCCCGGGAAAGCTCGGCCCGCCCGCGCGTTCCTCTGACTTTTCCCTCTGATTTCGCTTCGAACGCGGACGCGCCCGCAGCGGTGCGAACGCCGCTTTCGTTTCGTTCCGCGACGCGCGATGCGATCCAGGCAAAACCGAGCGAAAGGATTATAAAGCGCTGCCGGCGAAACGGGAAACTTTCTCCGTTTCGGCTAAACTTAAACGGATTCCGAACGGAGCTCGATCCGGGGGAACGGAATCCGACTTGCGGCGTTTCCCACGTCCGGAGGAAGAAAGGAGGAAACAAGAGGACGTGGCAGAAGAAGTTGGAAAGTGAGCCGTACGCGATCCGATGCCGCGGTCCCATCAATTATTTGCGGTGCACGCATATCCCGGTCGTATCTCTATCTTTTTAAAAGTTCACTGACCTCATCACTCGTGGCCTTGGGATCTTTTTTGCCAAAACTTGCCCGAACCACGTGATCGCTTTTATTTTCGACATGACCTGCCTAAACATAAAATTTGTTCGCCTCCCGCTTTTTCTCTTTTTATTGCGCCATCAACTCGTTCCTGCGATTTGGCATTTCTCGTTTCGTTCGCACTCAATTGATCTCTCCGAGCGGACCGAGCCGAGAGATCCTGGAGGCACGGATGGGCCGGGCGCCGGGTCATCCCCCTCGAGAGCCCCGCCCCGAGAAGGCCCCGGAAGAGGCCTTCCGCTGCGGGGGTTCCCGGGGAAAAGGCACGCGAGCGCACCTTCCGGCCGGATCCCGTTTCTCCGGACCGCTCCCCGAGGACGCGGAGGGAGAATTTTCCCGGCCGCGTCGCGTGCGTTACCCGAGTAACTTCTCCGGTCGGGAACGAAGATCGCCTTTGTCCGGCTAATAAAACTGACCGTTTAATGGAAATTTCATCTTATTACTGTAATTATTCTATGTAAACTTATTATAAGTTTGAGAGGAAAATTAGTCACGTGCCTGCATAGCTGGCAAAAGGCTGAGAGACAAAAAAGCAAAGAGGTTGTAATTTTCCATGGTTCAAAAACCTTCCTGATGATTCGGTGCGGAACTTATCCGTGCACAATTTTTTTGCGAAAGGCTGAGCCATTTGCAAAATTCTAAGGCGGATAGTTAGCGCTAATTTCAGTGTTGGTAATGGCATGTCGGTTGTTGTGGGTCACGTTCGTGAGCCGGTGCCGCACACCGTTCGGTCGTCCAAAATCGTGATGGCGAGTCGCTCTCGTCGGGGGCCATCGCTCTCCCGGAAAGGCCGCACCGGAAGAAGAAGGCAGAGACGGGAACGGCGAACGGCTGACGCGAGCGCCGCGCAATAATCGCCGGGCACGTGAGCGCCGCGCCTTTCGAAAGTGGTTCTCGCGTGCGCGGCGCAGTCGTTAATTAACGTTTTCGGTCGCTGCATCCGAGGAGACCGGAAGCGTGAAAAACTCGCGCCGGCGGGGGGCGGGGGGGGGGGTGTGTGCGGAAAAGGCTCGGTAAGTTTCCCGCGGAAGCACCCCCCGAAAATAAATTCGGCTCGCACCGATCGACGAACGGAAAATTGATTCTCTCGGAAGTGCCAAACCGACTCCAGCCGGGAAAACCGACGGCCGAAAGGATCCTTCCGGTTTCGAACCCGGTGGCTCCGACGAAGGAATTTCCATTCGCGGGAAACGGGATAAAAGCGATCGCATTTTCCGCGTTTTGTCAACCGGGGGGGGGGGGGGGAACCTTCGGCCCCTGGAAACCCCCGGAT
>JAOWBB010000007.1:3342923-3359911 GCA_028565995.1 Ricinus marginatus | reverse complement strand
CCCCCCCCCCCCCAACCGTCGGCGCCGGGAATCCCCCGGATTCGCCATCGGCCTTTGCGCCCGTTCGAAATCGGGAAAGCGAGGCCCGGGGGACCGGCGATGCCGCCGGAAACGGCGCAAAATTCCCCCCCTCCCCTCCCCGCGGAGTTCGGAAAATTTTCTTTTCCTCCTACCCTTCCGAATCCCGCACGTTCCCGCCGATGCGTTCCGCAGGCGGAAGTCGCGAGGGCATCGGGCACGGCGAAACGCGAGCGCGGGGCCCTCCCCTCCCCCACCACGGGCCAGCTTTCCACCGACCGACCGCAAATCTGGCAGCCGACCTCGTTTCTTGCGAACCGGTCTCGAAACGTTTCCAACCGTCGGACGGACACGGATTTCGGTGGAAAAACGGTGCGGGGGAAAAGACAGGTGACGGAACGGAAGAAGCGGAATAGAACGCACCTGTCTGTTATGGAAAAAAGAGAAAAAACCAACTTCGAAAAAAAAAAAAAAAAAAAGTCAGGAGAGAAAATATTATGTCAATTCTCATTAAAACAGCCACCCCCTCCTCTTTCACCCTTTCTCCCTTATTACCCGCACTTCCCCTACTCGCCCTCCTCCTTTGCCTTCTCAAGCTGGCCACCCCTCTAAAAAAAAACTCCCAAGTTTTGGGTTTTCGGGAAGGTTTCTTGCCACCCACCCACCTGGGGAAAGGGAATTACAGTGTCGGATATCGTTCATTTGTTGCGATATCGATTTTCTTCGTCCTCCTGCCGCGTTTTCCTTAATCAGGACTCGGGGACTTCGCCCGTCGAGGTTCTTTCGGCGTTGACCCTTCCGAGCATTCTCGCACGGGATTCGCCTTCCGCCGGCCCGGAGGACGGTTCCTTCCCATCGGGGGAAGGAACTCGCCTCCGACGCCTTGCGTCGCACGTTTCGGAGCGGGCGACCGTCGGGGCACCCCGAAGGAGGCGCGGGGGAAAAGCGCGGCGGACGAGACCGGGACTCGGATCCGCATTCGCCACTGAAAAAATTTCAGCAATCAAACCAAGGGGGAGGAACGGGTCGAGAGGGAGGGGGAGAGTGGTCTAAATTCACCGGGAGAAGAGCCGGGGGAGGAAGAGGGGAGGAAGTCGGGGAAAGGGGAAGACACGAAGGGTTGATGAAAAAGGACCCCTTGCTCGTGAAATTCGGGAATCAATAATAACCGTACAGTTTGGGATACAAATCGAAGGAGGGTTCATTTCGGGTAAAAATCTCCTGTCCGATTTCATTTTTTAAATTTTTTCCTTCTTTCCTTTGTCTTCTCCGCAGGGCGGAAAGCGGAGTCCCGGCTCTCTCCGCTTTCCCGTTGCGTTTCCATCGGATGCAGCGGAGCGTTTCCGGTTGTCCGGCGCCCCCGACGATTTTCTTCCAGAATCCGTCGCCGCGCGAGGCGAGGATAAAAAAAGGCAAGCCGAGGATCGCGGGCAATTCCTCCCGTCGGATGCCGTCTTTTCCGAGCGAGGAATCGACGGAATTTCGGCCGGGGCGGAAAAGGACGCGGGACAAATCGCACCCACCCCCCACCCCGGGGGGGGGCGATTTTCGGCCCCCTCCCCCCGCCGGGGGATTTTAATGACAAATTCCGCGCGAGACTTTTCCCGTTTTGCTTTCTCGCCGAGGTTTTCCGGGGGACTCGTCCCGAGCGAGGCCTGCCTCCGGTGCTCCGAGCGGGGGAAATGATCTAGCCGGAGGATGTTCCGGCACGGGGAAAGCCTTTTCGGGGAAGCTCGCGAAAAAACCCGCCGGACGACGACGTTCCCGGGGGAAAATCGGGAAAAGACGAAAATGGTTGTCAAAATTCGATATTTCCCGACTCGTTAAAAAATACAATTTGCCGGGAACGCAGGGAAAAAAAGGAAAATGAAGATGGCAGGTAAGTAGGAAGGTGACCTCCGCTCCTCCGCCCCGTCTTTAAACCCACGGAATCCAGCAGAAACCGTTTTTTATTCTCTCTCCAGGGCTTTCGGGCTCTTTTTTTTTTTTTTTTTTTTTTTAAATATTTCACTTATTTTATAGCTCTCTTTGCCGAAAATATGAAAGCGAAGCCGTTGCGCTTTATTCGGCGCTGCGAACCGTAAGAAGAGGAAGGCGCGAGCCCGGTTTCGCCCGACCCCCCCGTTCATCTTGCGATTCGGTCGACGCATTCGAGGCCGCCTTGCAAACTGAGGACGACTCCATCGTTACGCAAACGTTCCGGAAGGCAATTGTTTAATACGCGAATTCATCCCCTTTCGCAACCCTTCGGCCCCATCCCAGACCTCAAACAATTTTTTTATAATTAAAAAAAAAAAAAAGTTCGGAATTTCGCGTCGCCGGGCTCCTCGCGGACCGGAAGAGCACCTCCTCGGGCCCCGGCGGGGGAGGCTCGGGACCGCTTCCGGACGGTCGTCCGCGCGAGGACTTCCGCCCGCGAAGGCCGGCCGAGGGCGCAGCCGCGGCCTTCGCGAGGAGCCGAAATTCCGGCGTCGAGGGTCGGAGGGGGAGGGTGGAGCCGGGGGGGAGGGGAGTCGCGAGAGCCGGGGAGCCGGGGAGGAGGGGCCGAGGCGAGAGAAAAAAGCGAGCGCGAAGAAACGTCTCGGAGCGCGGCGAAGGAGCGAGCGAAACGAGCGGTCGGGTGCGCGCACGAGGCTGCGGGCCCTGCTTCGGCTGGCGTTGCATGCAGTTCGGTCGTCGCGATGCACCAATCTGCATGTGCAAAGTGCACTTGGGGAATCGTTGCGAGCGCGGATTTTCTCGTTGGATTTTTGCCGCTTCTCTGTCTCGCGGTTTTCTCGCCGCGTTCGGGCGCCGAACGCGCCGCGCGCTCTCTCCTGCGCTTTTCCGCGAGTTTCCCGTCCGCGTGGAAAAAATGAAAATTTCTGATTTCGAGTGTTGCCGCGTGAGTCAGTGGTCGAAAAAGAGAAGATTCGCATTTTACGCTCGTCCGACGCCGGAAAATTAATTTTCTTTTCGCAATTGTAATTTTAACGCTTGTAATATTTTAATGTTGTTCACGATCGCCCGTGTTTGGATAAAAGCCTGGGGATTCCAGGGGAACCGAATTTTCGACACGATAAATATGTGAGTGTTTTTTTTTTTTTTTTTCTCTCTCTCTCTCTCTCATACATATCTGTACCAGGCGGCATGATTGGCAACTTCAAAAGGCTGGAAGGTATCGGAGATGGTGCGAGGAGCGCGTCCCAAGACCGGCGGCGGGTTCGCCCGCTCAAGTTTTCGAATTTTATTGCATTGAAACGCTGCGGAGGCGAGAGCAAGGGGAGAGTGCGAGAGGAGAAAAGGACAGGAAGGGGTCGGGTCGTCTGGCCCGGTGCAAACGCTTCGAAAACTGGAAAAACTTTCCCTGAAATGCAACAACCTGTAGAGCATTGCACGAGCTAGACATTCATAAAGAGCCGACGCTTGCGCGGGAAAAATATCAAATTTTCCAAGACGGAAAATCGGGAGGAGGCGACCGAACTCGAATCGAAGCGGGACGCCGGGAAAGCGGCGATTTCTCCGTTCCCTGGGCCGAGGATCGGGAAATTCTCCCCGGCGCGGAATAAAAATTAAAAAATCGATTTGGAGGAAGAGGAAAATTGGTGGAGCGTTCGGTTATTTAAAAAATAAGGGTGGGGGAGGGGTCGGAAGAAGGAGGGAAAATTTTCGCCCTCCCGAAGCGAAGGAAAAAAAATGGGGGGAGCGCGCGCACTGTCAAAAATTTCAGCAAGAGGGGTGCCCGCATAAGGACGGATCTATATCCGAAAAGGTGATTAGCAAGGGAGGGGAGGGCGGCCGTTTTAATTTTTTTAGGGGGTGGGAGCGCGGGGCGCCGGGGGCGAGGAGAGGGGAGAAAACGGGTCGATCGTCGACGTGTGAAAAAAACACCGAAAATAAAAGGAAAGAGCGTTTTTCGAGGCAGACGCTCCGGACGGAAGGGTGAGAGAGACGTCTCGCCAGTTTCGCCGTTGCCCTCTCGGTGTTCACCCTTCGGTTACTCGCCCGTTCCCGTTCGCTCGGGGAAAGCCGTTCTCTCATTTGTTTTTCTCTTTAGATGACGCTCGCTCCCACGATTCGTGGAAATGCGTTTCGAATAATTTTTCCGCTCCGATTGGAGAAATTAAACGGAAAGAACGTTTCTTAGTTGAGACCCGAGTGCAGTGTGTTATCTTTGGAAGTGCATTCGATAGAATCAACATGTTGCGTCACGAGGCATGACGTCATCACAGGGTTGAGACAAGATGGCCGACTGCTCGTACGCCCGTTGTATGCAAGAACGTCGGACTATCAAAAAACACCTTCAAAAATGGACCAAAAATTGTATTTACACTTTGGGTGAGTGGATTTTTAAAAAAATTTCTTATAACTTGATGTGCATATTTAATAATATCGATGCTTCTCAGGCATTTGTGCCAACATCGGCTTTTACGTAATTTTTTAATTCCATGTTTTGGCAGCGCTTCTCCCGTGCGATTTCTCTCGGTTTTCCGCCTCCGGGGCCCCGGATTCCGTTCGCTTCGGCTTCCGATCCCCCGGCCGCCCTCCCTTCCCTCCTCCCGGCGTCCGGCACCGCTTCGCCGCGCCGTTCGCGGCCTCGCTCTCGAGATGCCGAATTCCTCGCGCGAGCCGCCGGCCCCGCTCGTTCCTTCCGGTTCGAAAGCGGCTCGGGAAAACCGCTTTTTCACGCGCGAAACGTGGCGGAACCAAGCGAAAATTTTGCACGGGGAGAGGGAAAAATGGGGAGACGTTCGCGGAGTGGAAGAGCGCGTCGTCCATGACCCGCCGCAACGTGTCGCTCTCTTTCAATTTATTTATTTATTATTTTCAATGTTGCCGTCGAGATCTCGCGCATTTCGGACGCGCTATTTTCCGATTCTCGACGCTCGAGGAGAAGTCGACGCGGCGGACGTCGATCCCCGCTTTCCAGAAGCTTCTTTCCTTCGATTTTCTCCAACAATATGGCGCCGCGTAAAAATAAGGAGGGAGAGGGAGACGCGACGGGCGGCTGAAAAGAACAAAAAAAATGCATTTTATATCGAAGGACTTTTAGTTGCAGTTTTCAACGGTGCAGGCGCTGCATTCGCAAAAAAAAAAAAAAACATGCAACTTGCATTTGCTTTTCGTTCAAGGCCGAGATTTTTTTTCTTTTCGAAACGTTTTCCTCGCGCCGCTTCCGCGGTTCCGCGGGAAACTTCTCTCTCCCGCGGTCCGGAGCTCCCCGACGTCCCCGGATCCGGAGGAATCCTCCCGTCGGACGTCCCGGTCGGCGGTCCGCGTTTGCGGCGGAAGTGGACGCCGCGGCAAACGGCGAAAGAACGCGCCGCCGCCCTCGCGGGTCCGACCACTTGTGGATGCGGCCGCATTCGCCTCCCGTCCGCCGAATTCGGCGCGCCAGCGGACGACGAAGACGGAAAGAACGTAAAAAATTATACATGCTTATTAAGCACAACTGCGGATTTATGAATGAAACAGGAACCTAGCCAGCAATGTTTGCTCCTCGATTACTTAATAAAAAGTAAAATAAGTTTGCAACCAGACGAACACTTTTCCTTTCTCCCTCTCTCTCTCTCTCTCTCTGGCTCACACTCTCCCCCTCTCCTCCACACACGCTCTCTCTCTCTCTCTCTCTCTCGGGGCTTCTCCCCGGAGCAATTTGAAAAGAGAAATTTCTCAGATTGAAATAATCTGATTTTGCCACAACGACCGAGCGAATTTCATTTTCATTTTCCAGCTAACTAGTTCTGGGCGCAAATTAACGGACGGAAGTATTAAAAATGCAATAAAATTCGAAAATTTGATACTGCGACGAGAAGCAAAGAAACCGAGGACGTTGAATTTGCATGCATAATTGCGACTGAGAAAAATGGTGGCCGCTCGGATGGTTCTCGACCAAGAAAATTTCCAACTCGGCGCGGGATCGTCGCGATCGGATGTGGTCGCAATCGGACGCCCCGGAGTCTTCTTCCACGAGCCCCGCTCCCGGGGGGGGGGGGTCAGCCACGGCCGTCGACCGCGGGCCGGGGACGGCGAACGCCTCCGCGATCCCCCTCACCCTCGGGCCAAAATTTCGAATCCCGAAGGCTTCCCACCTCGTCTTTCGGGTCGCGTTCCCCCGCTCGCGCTCGCCTCGTTCCGCAGCGAATTAAAACTCTTTTTTTTTTTTTTTTTTTTTTTTTTTTTTTTTAATATTTCTTGGAAAAGACCAAATTCAGTTTTCCGAAAGAGCAGAGCAAACAGTTGGTTGAGGCACTAAACCAGCTACGTGTAACTCCATCTCTCTCTCCGTCTCTCTCTCTCTCTTTTTCTCCCTCGTCCTTGCTCTGTCTGTCCATCTTTCTCTCGGTCTCTTATTTTTTTTTCTTTTTTTTCATTTTCTCTTTAACTCCGTCTCGCTTTCTCCCTTTCTCCCTCTCTCTCTCTCTCGCTCGCTCCCGAGTGGAAACATTTTCCATTTCAATTTCTAACATTCTTCCACCATTTTTCAACCCCGAAGAATTCTCCACCACTGCCCCCTCCCCTTCCGCGCGCGGGCTTCGTTTCCTCCCACTATCGACTTGTTTTTTTTCCTCCTCGGCTTCATCCCCCTCCGTTAATTCTGATGACTTACGTCCCTGCCCCGAGTTAGAACCGGAAATTCTGATTATGCTTCCGTCGAAGCGAGGCACTTCATTTTTATTTCTTTTTCCGAGGGTAGGCTGCGCAACATTTTGGGCACCGAACGCCTCGACGCTTTGTTCTGGATTCGCACTGCGGTGGTTGATCGCCTTCGGATTTGACATCGTCGGGGGACATTTTTGGCAGGCATAGAACTTTCCTCGTCCGTTTCCGCTTTCACGATACCCCCCTCCCCCCAAATCCCCCGCTCCGCGGCGAGCCGCGAATCCGGGGACGGGCCGCCGCTGGAGGGCCGACGACTGGTGCGACTGGACCGTTAGCGGAGCTGGAAGACGAAGTTCGACGCCGAGAGGACGAGGTTTCACCGTGCGGAAAGGTTCTTCCCCGTCTTCCGGCGGCGGCCTCTCCTTCCCCCCCCCCCCCTCAGACCGGAACGCCGAGCGTTCGTCGCAGATTTTACCGCTGTCGAATTAACTTGGCCCTCCCGGAAACCGCCGGGGATTTTCGATTTCTCCGGTTTTGAGAACAACAACCGGAAATGGCAGGGAGTGCCCTTCACGAGCACCCGTCTCCGACAGAAACCTGTCGGAGCGTCTCCGGCGTTCGTTTCTTGGTCTCCGCCTCAAGTGACCGGCCGAATTCGCAAACCGCGAACATCGTTTCGGTGCCAAATGCCAGTGCGCCATAGCGCAAGATTTCCAGAGAAAGCTGACGCTAAGTGTGCCGACCGGTCGCTTCGCCTTCCGCGCACGGCACTCCATCTTGTGCGCCTCTAACGAGAGCGCTTTCCTCCCCGGGTCGACCGCGCGCCCGGAAAGTTCCGGATGTGACGGATGCGTTCTCGTTTTCGGGCGAAAGGCGCGAGTCGGATTCGGTTCCCCGCAGCAAAGTTTTCCGTGCAACCGTTTGCCGCGACGCGGAATTTTTTTTTTTTTTTTTTTTTTTCGGCGGTAGTTTAAACATTCGGTCGGACCTTGAAATTCAACGCCTTCAAAATGCGTCAACCGCGTTCCATTTTGTGTTTCGCATTTTCCAAGCATCGAACTTTTTCGTAAACATTCAGAGCCGGCGGAGCCGAATCTTCTGGTGCCTCGACCGTCCTCCAGCGGCACCGCCGAGCGCAAATTTTCCGTTTTTGGGGCTCTCCCCGAAAGGCGTCGGAGATTTCGAAAAAGGAGACGGAGCTTTTTCGGGAAGAGCAAATCGACGGAAAGCTCCGTTCGAAGGAAGCGCAGTGTTTGCCTGGGTGCCAGAGGGCCCGGTGCGCGGAAGGAGAAGAGCGGAACGCCAGGGCGTTTGGGCGTAAACGTTCCTTGCGAGAAGCTGCGGGACAAGATGCGCACTTTGATTTTCCGATTTGGGAACCTTTTGACGTAATATTGAATCCGCATCTTTCTAACAGAGAAACTTGTGGCCGGCGGCCAGCCGCCATTTTCCGCTGCTTTTGTATCAAATTTTTCCTATATTCTGTTTTAGATTCCGACCGGCGAACGCATCTGCAAACGTTAGTTTATCATTAACTTCAGTCTTTATCCGTGGTATATATTAACGACTTCAGTTGAGGAAAGCGCACGCGGGAATGCATCCTCAGAAAAACGCTTTTGTCTGCAGCAGTGGGAACCGGGATAACAAAGTGATCTGTCGGAACGTTTTACTTATCGATGGAAATGAATTGTTTCTCTCCTCGTTGAACGGGGAGATGTTCGTCCATTAGTTGGATCTGCGGTTGCCTTAAAAACTCAAGTCCCCGAATTCGAACGGGAAAGAGCGAACGCAATCTCGCTCATGAGGATACCCGAAAATGGCTTTCTTGTCTTTTGCTAATTCCCGGGCAAAATTTATTTGAATGTTTCGGGGGCCTCGTGAAAGGGATTTTAACTCACCGAAATACGGTTTTTCCGTTAAGCTTTGCAGGTTAACTTGTACAGTATTACATTACACGCAATTAGCTGATCTTGCAAGCGGCGGTAATTTCCACAGCAGTATTTTCTTCTCCGTTTGAAGAGATTCGATTTAAAATTGCACGCTGCGAGTCTTTATCTACCACGTTCTTCCGCTGCTGCGCAACTTCGCCGCTTTCCTCTGTGCCGACGTCTTAATCTGCTTGCCTTCTGAGTTACGCAGATTTCGGTCGAAAATTCGATTTTTTTCTAGTTCCAACGAAGACTCGGGCATCGTCAGGGAACCCAAAATTGCACCCGGGAGCACGCCGGGAACCGCGTTTAGTCAGCCGGAGCTGGGAATTTTCCGCGAGGGCTTTCCCAGATTTTCGCTTCCCTCTTTGGGAAACCCGCGAAAACCTTGGATCGATTCTCTTTTCTTCGAGCCGCGCTCGCGGCAAATTAATGCGGTCGGATCCTTTCGATTGTGTCAAAGGTGAATATTTGATACTGTTTCGACGTGGTATTTGCAGCGATTCGCTGTTGGATAAACCGAACGGAAATTTCCGGTTTTTGGCCCGTCTCCGACCGCGCTTAAGTCCGGGGAATCACGCTCCCGAAGACAACCGGCGGTTTTTCCGTTCCGGATTCCCGTTCCGAAGGAAGAGCAAAAGGAGCGAGGTATCCGTTTCAGATATCTGCTTTCCGCTCCTTCTGCTCGAGTCCAAAATTTGTCTTCGAAGTCGGTCCCGGAGCGAAAACTGCTTAAAAAGAGCAGGGATTTGATCCCGGGTTGGATATTGACGGGGACCGAGATCGATATCGGATCAAATTCTCATGTTTTTGATTTCCACCCGGCAAATGTCCTTTCGGTAAAGAGAAAAATTAACCCGCGGATCGAAAACCGTTAAAAACTTCCGATGCTCGCGTCAGCGATGGACGCCGGCATTTTCGCGAAGTCTAGTGCAACCTTCCGTCGAACGCTTGGTGACACGATTGCCACTAATCCGCACTGGATCTTTCTGGACTGAGCCGATCGTCTTCCCTGCGGTCGGAAATTCTCTGGAAGATGTCTGCGCCCCGTCCTCTAAAAATTGAGATTTTGGAAAGAAGAAAAGGGTGAGGGCTGGGGGGGCTGATACTGGGAACGCACGCCAAAAGGAAAGGCGCTATTCGTCTGTCGAAGATCGCTGCTGCCTCCGAAAGAGTGCGACGTAATCCAGGAGGCATTGACGGAAAGCGAAGAGGAGTCGTCAGACCGTGCAAGCTCCTAACTCCACGAACTGCTCCCGTTGGGGGGGGGGGGGAGGGAGAACCTACAGCGGTCGAAAAGGGAATTTGCCGCTGGCGCGTGGGAAAATCGAAATTTTTCCCTCGACTGCTTTTTCGGACGCCTCCGAGACGCGTTAAGAGGCGTCTGTAACCGAACGCCCGCAGGAACGGTTCGGACGAACCCTGCTCGAACTCCTGACGAGATTTCCGCCTGCTGATTCAACAGACAACCTGTTTCTGTCTGATTTTTCGTACTCGTTTGCAATTAATAAACGTTGAAACAATAAGAAAATGTAAAAAGAAATTGTTATTTTGTTCTCCGAGATCCTTCATTTCATCGAGCTGTTGTGCTTCGATTTTACCCGGTTGTTTGTTCAGCCTCAAAACAATATTAACATTACAAATATCACGCGAAGATGGAGCGCCAAGTGCTGAAGATTTCGATTCCGAAATGGCACCTGGGATTTTGCTGACAATGGCAAGAACAGGATCAAGACTCACCAAGGAAAAGGTTAATTAACCCTGGTGGATTTCAGCGAGACCGCCGCTTAACCCTGGTAATAAATGTAAAACGGCAGAAAAGGAAAAGACAGGTATAAGGGAAATTTTTGACTTTTTTCTTTACGTAAAAGTGGCTCGCAATGGGCGGTCCCTTGTTACTCTTTGGTAACGATTTTAAAAGTTACAGAGCGAGAAATATTAAAAGCTTAAATACATACGCATACAAGTCTGTCAGAACTGGAAGCTTTTCGAGTTTTTCCGGTTAAATCTGCCGAAGAAACAAGCCGAGGAAAGCTCTTCAAGTCTCCGAACCGTGTAGTTGGAGGAGTTGAAATCATAGAAGTGAAATCTCAAAGTCTTTCGGTTTAACTTCTCTTTCGACATGTTTTTAAGCGATCACTGTACGTGAATTTTAATGTACTTTTCGAATTCGACCAATAAAAACTCTGAAACTTCGATTAAAAGAAAAAAAGAGAAAGAAAAATTGACGCCGGCCTCCGCTGGCATCCGACAATCGGCACGTCCATCTGGCTTGAATCACGGTGGCCTGCGTCCATCCCGAAAGCTCTCGCAAGGACCGCCGACAGCAGCGCGAGGGCCATTTTCCGCTGGAAAAAAATCAAAGAGCGCCGCCCTTTCCGTCCGCACATTAATAAACTCTTTGTCGCGTCAACCGGTTAAAATATTGTAAGATTTTATGTTGAGGAGAGTTGCGAAACGCTCTTTGGCAGAGGAAGTTAACCATGGAATACCTGCATCTCCTTAGGCGTCTAGAATGTGAAATTCTGCAGCCACGTATCGAACTGCGGGATACCCTCGGAGGAAATATCCCGGACGATGCCCCCGGAACAAGTGCTGCCTCTTTGATCATCAAACGGGACGCGGCGCGACTTCTCCCGAGGGTTCGATCCGCGAGCGCCGACCGGAGGGGCTGACAGCCCGGAGATCTTTCGGTCAGATCCCGCAAGAGGAGACTTCACCCGGTGCGGCACCCGAAAACCGAGCCCCGCTCTTCCCATTTTGACGAAAGAGTCCCCGAGGGAGATTTCGAGCTCTTTCCGGTATGCCATTATCGGGCACTTATTGTTCCCGGCGAAAGATTGCGAGCGCTTGGCGTGTACTTCCTGTGACTTATCACCGACGCAGTCGCCTTCGGTTCGACTAATCGCGGAAGTAATCCCGGAGTTTCTGCTGCGCCGACCGGGAACCAGCCGAAGCTCCGAAAAGCGGATTCACCTTTCCCTCGCAGTTGCGGCCTCCTCGCATAGCAGACAATTTTGACGTGGCCGAGCGACGGAAACCGTCCTCAGCAGCGGGTCTCGGTCGAATTTTTCCCGGGTGCAGAATTCGGAAGGGCGCAAACGGAGCTCCGAAAGGACGGCGGATCCCCGGAGGAAGGCGCATTATCGCGACGCTCCTCGATGTTGCTGCGCCCGAGACGCAACAGGAAAAATCCGAGGAATTCACACAGTCAGAGCAAAAGTTTCGTGCAAACGCTCTCAACGTGTTCGGAGCGATAATTCGGAGTCCGAGACCGTGTAATGAGCCTGCTACATATCTAATCGAACACGGCGAACGGGTAATAAGCTAATCGCCCTCGTGAACGGGTCTAGCAACAAACTTATGAAAATCCGACGCTTCTCCCTCCGACGTTAAAATTCCGTTCTCTTCGGCTGATCCGATCCTTGACTGTCGCCCGGCGGAAAATAAAGCGATAATTAAGTTTACTTTATTTATTTCGCAAGTCAAGAAGCCGTGCAGGCGACACTCGGAAGTGTGTGAAGCCTTCCGTTCGTCCTTTGCCCGTTCGGGAAGTGGAAGCGCACGAGGTGCGAGATCCGCGGCCTTTTGTTGAAAACGGAGGCATCGGATCCTCCCTTCCGGGTTACGATTTTCGAAATGGTCCCCCTGCAGTCCCCTGCGAGGGAGGTTTGCGTTAGCGTCCGCGTCAGGCGTCGAAAATTCTTTCGAGAGCCTTTTTTACGCCACTTCGGAGCATTTATTACTTCTCCACGTTCGAATCGACGGAGGTTCTCGGCGCCTGCCGATTTGTCGCGACTCTCGAAAAAGTCGCGGCGGATGAGTTCGAAAGAAGTTTATCCGGTTTCCGGTTCTCCGCCAGGAAGAAAGGTCCACACTCAAAGAAGCGAGGAGCGAACCGGCACACGCTTGGAAGCTTGTCATCGGGGAAACCTGGAATGCGAGCAGGACCTGACGCCGACATCTTTAACGTCGAACCTCCTGTCCGGATTCCCTTACTGCCGGAAACCGAGGATCGTGCTCGAGTCGGAGCCCTGAGGAAAGAGGTCCCCCGCAGAAACTGGAAGGGCGTCTTTTCGAGGCGAAGCACCGCGGTGGGGCAACCCGTCCGCTGTCGGATGGCGCACTTTCGGCCGATCTCATTCCCGGCGAGATCGCTCGCGTCACCCTCATTCGGAGACGCCTCGAGAGGCGACGCAAAAGGATTTGAAATGCGAAAATCGCCGCGTTTAACTCCTCCGCTGCTCTGTCGGAAAGTTAAACGGAAATGCGCCTTCCACCTTGAGGCAATCGAAATTATGCTGTGAACAATTTCGGGTAAGACTCCGGCCAAAGCGTTGCGTGGTCGCGTATCGACAAAACTTTTCCGGCGCTGTGTGTGATGTTGAGAGAACCATCGAAAATAATGGATGTGTTTGCCGAGGCGGAATAACCAGAAACCGCCATTAGCAAAAGTTCTTAACGTTGACGAGATCGGATTTCCGATTTAACAGCACTCGACCGGTGGTCGGAAGGGGCAAAAAGGCTGCGGGGCGAAGACGAAAGAAAGAAAATTCTTCCTCATCCTCCTGACAACGTTCGGAAAAACCCAAAATTTTCGTCGTGCAGTTCCCTTGATAATAAAATTATTTTCGTTCCCGTCCAAAATGAAATAAGCCGAAAAAATTTCTGTCTGCAGCGACGGCCGACGTTTCGTCGCGCGCCGGAAGTCCCAGTTCCTTCCGCCGGACGTTCAGGCGGACCCGAAAAATTCGGAGAACCGTTCGGGCACTCACGAAATGCAAGGGACAACCTCTCGATTCCGGACAATTCCTCCCGTTCGATGCCCTCCGACTTCCGAATTTCCAGGATTCTGCAAATCAGGCCGAGTGCCATGATTGGGTGCGTTCCCGAGGGCGCAGCTCGCCGGGAAACTCGCGGTTGCCCCTGCCGAACTCGTGCGGCAATTTCCCGGCGATCGTTAGACAGGTCTGGATCAAATGGCATCTGAAGCCCAGATGGAACTACGGCAAATCCGAGCTGGAATTTGCTCGCAGCCGTCAGAACAAGATGAAAAAATCCTTCTGTCCCGTTGCAGGAGTTTCCGCCGAGCCAAGGAAGTGTTTCCGGATGCGAAGCCCTTCACTCTCAATTCAAAAGATGGCTTTCGCGATTTTCCACCCATTTCCGACGGGGACTTTTCCCGCATGAGGCTTGGCCCGTTTCACATTTTTCGAATTACCCAGCTGAAATCCGACGATCGACAGATAAATCTGACGTCGGAAATTGATCGGATGGAAGGGTTATTCGAGGAGCGTTATTTCGAGATCGACAACAATGTGCGCGTTCGCCTTTTTCAAATCGGGACGGTGCAGGAAACCGAAAATTAGTGCGCGAGGAGCCCGAACGCTTTTCCTTCACGTTCCAGAAGCGGAAGGGAGCTGTTCGAATGGGAAAAAGGTCGAACCGAACGGAGTAACCTGACGCCAGATTTAAACGGATCTAAGAGATACTTCCTTTTTCCGTTTCAAACGTGGGATTTATCCAGGCACAAGGCTGCGTCGGGTACCGGCTACGTGCCACGAGCATCGGAGCCGATCCGCTCCGTAACGATCCGCGATAACGTTTCCCTTAATATCAATAATGGCTTCTCCGGCGTCGGGGGCATCCTTCGGAAAAACTTGCCACGAAAATCCGGTTCTTAATTCCACGGTTTTCGTCTTTCATCGCCCGAAAAATTTTATCAGCCTGATCTCTGAACTCCGAATGACGGAAAGCAAAATGACGAAGCGATGCACGAACGCTGCGATCGGTTAAGTGACCTATCCAAATATGCGGCCGCCATCGGAGCCATTACACGTTGTACCTGATTTCCTCCAGATTGAGGTTGTCCGATGCGATTGCCGTCTGAGGACGAGGGAACGTTCGGGTCGGAAAGAGCCGCAACGTCGGCATTTGGGTTCCCTTCCGGTCCGGAGGCGGATGCAACCGCAAAAGCTTCCGGGCGAAGCGGGCCGTCAGCCGTCGGGAGCATCCCCGTTGCACTTCCTTGCGCGGATTTCGGCTTCGGGGACCGCATGGTCATTCGCCGCGGTGCTTTGCCTCGAGATAAGTGCTGTCGCCTTCAGTTAACGTCCTCCACGCGTTGAAAACCTGTGACCGGAGAGGTCGAACGCGTTCGTTGCTTCCCACCAGAAACAGGAATCGCTTTTATTCGCGGCACAGTTCAAGATTCTCGCCTAATGGCGGTCCGACAATGAGAGCGATTAAGTCGAATGAATCCGATGAAAGAGCAGTTTTCATTTCGCGGAGTGAAAAATCCCGAACGGATCCTCGTCGACGAGAATGATGGGGCGAAAAAGGAAAAAATTTCAGAAGGTTTTTCACCTTCCCCCCGCTCCTTTTTCATTTTCCGGGACCACCGGTTTTCACCTCTTTTTACCGGCAAAAAACGCCCCCAAAGAACCGAAAGCAATCGGCGTCGGGGTCGATGCAATTTTTCACGTGCGCGAAAACCGGTCAGATCCCATTTGGGAAGCGCCGAAGTTTCCGGTTCCCTTCCGGAACGGCCAGAGTTTCGGCAGACCGATCCGATGGCTTGGGACGGGAGGACGGTTCCGGCTCCGTGCGGCTGGGCATACGCAGCATCCGTCTTTCGCCCGAACAAGACGAGGGAGGAAAAATTTTCGTTCCGGCGGTATCTCCGGCTACGACAGCCTTCGAAAGGCGTACCTGATACCTCACTCCCGCCGGAGGCAACCTCGCCGAATCTCGGTTACCTACCCGAGGTGCTCCGCATTGCAAATTACCAACAGCAATCTCTTAATTTGTATCAACGGAGTCCGGAGCCGAATTATAAATTTATTCCTAAACCGCTCTTAATGAAAAAGATTTGGAGCGATGCTTGGAAAAGTTATTTTGCTTTTCTTCAATTCGTGCAAAATTATATTCTTAAAGTGACTCCAAGGAGTCGCTCCGATCCTGTCTCCTTGGCGACCTGGAATCGGGAAGAAAGAAAGCAGACGGGATTACTTTCTGCGGAGAGAAAAAGGAGGCGAGCGATTCCTCAAAACCTGCCCGGAGACCCGAATTTTTCCTCCGCCCGCATTATCGAAGCCTCGGGAGCTTTGGCGATCCGGGGGATCTCCGTCCCGGAAAACTTTCCTCCCGCCCTCGCTCCCGGGGTCTCCTCCCGTTCGCTTCCCCGTCGAACTTCCCGACAGGATTCCGATTGCGGGGCGCCGCGCGGCGACCACAATTTTCGGATCCTGCCGAAAACTTCGTCAAATCGACTCCTTAACCATCCCCCGCTCCGATTCCTTCCGTCAGCTCTCGACTTTTCCGGAATCTCTCACGAATTCCGCGTTCCGGACGGGGGAATTCCACTTGTTGCACCGGTCGAGCGGACAGTTTTCCCGCAGGAATAAATGCATTCCGAATTTTCCTTTCCACACTTTGAAATATTAATTTTCGAAGGCGAGGTTAGGGACAGGTCGATGCGCATCCCTCCCGGTTTTTTCGGGAGCGGGAGCCCCCGGGAGTATTTTCGCGGGAGCGTCCACGTTCGACGGTTCCCATCGAACGAACCCGTCCCGAAATAATTTTTCCTCTCGATTCCGGCCGGAAAAGTCCCTCCTCCCCCCCTCCTCCGCATTTTCACGCCCCGGCGTCGGACCGGGATCTTTAACCCCGGGGAAAAGCGGGACGCTTCCGCACGAGGCGACACTCAACGCACGTGCAATGTTGGCACTCTCGCGAACGTCGCGAAAAAAAAAAAAAAAGAAAGGAAATCAAGAAAATGGAAACCAGTTCGGTCTCAGTTCGAAAGATTCCAGTTTGAAAGTGGATTTAGAAAACTGAAAAAGAAAAAAAAAAAAAAAAAAAAAAGCCGAATTTTTTTTTTCGGGCCGGGGGTGGATTTTTGCCCGCCGGAGGTAAATCCCCCTGGAACCGGCGAACCTGATGTGTTCGGGTTTTCCTTTTTCCGGAGGCTCCGGTTAGGTTTTCGCCGTGCCCGACGGAAATCCTGACGCAGAGCTTATGCGACCGGGAGAGCGGCGGGCGGGGAAAAACGCTCTCGGGGCGAAGGAAAATTCGGTCGACGCTCGACGCAGCAACAGTTGGTTCCGCGAGACAAAGAGAATTTTCACGGCGGTTCGACGCAATTTTGCGGATTAAAGCAAATTTCCTCGGAGAATGGCGAAAAATCGGAGGCCCCGGACATTTCGCTTTTCCCGGCGCCGAGAGGATTCTCCTCCGTTAACTTCCGGAGAAACCGCGATACGGGAGAACGGGAAACGGAAACGGATTATTCCGCGGGCACGAAAAAAAAAAAATGGCCGATCGATTGACGCTGAGCGAGCTCAAGAAAATTTTTTGGAAAAAAAAGACGAAGCGGGTCCTGGAAAAAAAAAAAAAAAATCGACGTTTTAATCAATAATATTGACTTTGGGAGGAAGCCGAACCTTTCCCCCCCCCCCC
>JAOWBB010000007.1:3285673-3342823 GCA_028565995.1 Ricinus marginatus | reverse complement strand
CTGGTCAGTTTTTCGAAATCGAATCGATCGGGCGTCGTCGAAAGGAGCGGGCCCCCCCCTTCCCCCCCCCCCCCCGAGAAACGAGCAAACAAATTCGGCAAGTTCCGATGCCTCCGGATTTCCCCTTCGCAAAAAAAAAAAAAAAAAAAAAAACGCAAAACGGAAGTGATTCATGGAAAAATAATAGCAAAGAGATGATTAATTCAAGCCGAGAAGTTTAGCGATTGAATCATTGAACGAAACAATTTTTGCAGGCTTGCAGGGGAAGTTGCCGGCGGTGCCGGTCTGCGAACCGGATGTTTCCGGCCCGAAAAAAATTGGAATTTCGAAGGTTGCCACCCTGGAAGCGTTCGTAAAATCTTCCCCCTTCTCCCGGCCTCGGAAAAAAAAAACCCTCGCAGATCTCCCGCCTCCCTCGCCTCCCTTTCCCACTTTCGCCCTCCCTCCCCACCCCCACCCGGACTCCCGAATAAACCCCGGCAGCCAGCGCCCCCTCTAAAAACTGAAATTACTCGAAAATCTTTTCCCCGAGATGAGTGCGATAGCAAATCGACGGAACCTTAAAAAGACCCTCTCCCCTCGCCTTTTCCCGGTGTTTCTCAACTTCATTTATAATTGTTAATTCCTTTTTTTCCGGTTTTTCCTCGGGCCGTGCTCTAAGAAAAATTATTTAATTGTTTTATTTATAATTCATCAAACCGTTTTCTTATGCTTTAATAACGTGCCATTTCTTATTTTTTCAGAATTTTAAAAAGAACTTTCTTCGTTTTGTTTTCTCGCCGAAAGAGCGGTTTTTTTTTCCTGTCCCGTTTCACCAGTGAGCCTCCCTTTTTCTTTTTTTCCTTTTTTTTTCTTTTTTTTTTTTTTTTAACGGTTTCCGTAAAAAATGTTGCATCACGGACATAAATTTAAAAAAAAGGAAAAAGAGGGAAAAAATCATGAAAAAAATGAAGGGGAAATTTTTAATTAATGAATTTCTGAACTCCGGGAAAAATTTCCCTGGAGATGAAAATCACATCGGTCTTCTTAATAAAGTATCGAGGTTTTTCCTTCCCCGTCCTACCCGGTTTACCCTCAGGTGCGCGGAAGTCCCGGGAGGAAAAAAGCCCAGGTTTCGTCTGTGCGATTTCCGGTCGGTGGCGACCGTCGAATTTCGACCGACGCCGCTTCCCGAGCTTCCGCCTTCCGGCGAGGGAAAGGGCCCCGTTCCGGAACCAATGCGGGCGGAGCCTCCGCAGATTCGGGGAACCGCGAGCCGCGGCGCGCGGGAAAACGAGCGCCCCGCACAGGTTTTTTGCGCTTTCGCGCTTCGGACAGGAGAGGAAGTTAATTTTTTCGTTCGCTGGGAAATCTCGCGTCGGTTTTTCCGCACGGCGGCGACTTCCCCGCCGACGAGCGCCTTTCGCTCGATTCCGAAGAGAGCGGCCGATGGAACTGAAGGGGTGCACCGTGGCGATAAGGGAAGGTATCGGGGGGGGTGATTCCGGAGCCAGTTCGAGGGTTTTCGCCCCGCGCGGAGACGACGGTGGAAAGACCATCTTGAGAGCTTTTCCAGAATTTTCGAACCGCCGACTCCGAGGACGGACCGAGTTTGGACGGCGACGCCCTCGATCGGCACCGCGCACGTGATAGAGCCCGGGGTTTCCACGTGAAATCTTTCGCTTGATGGTGAAAGCGAAGCGAGATGAGAAATAACAAGGCACGGAAGAGAAAGCAGGGCTTCGTGCTGGAATTCGGAGGCAACTGGAATTCTCGTCAGCGGCGGAAAAGCGCCGAGAAATTTTGAAGGGCCGAGGCTTCCATCCTTTCGGGGGCCCCTGGAAATTCGGAATTGTCGCGGTGCCCTCGCGGCCCCGGGCACCTCGACCAAAACCTGGGGATTTCGGTTCGTAAATCCTTTTCCGGCAGTTACCGAGGTGGGATCTTCGCGATCTAAAAAAGGGGCGATATCCCTTGATCGAGATCTCGATTTTCGGGAAGAAGTAAAGCAAACGCGATGTCTAAAAGGGATTTGATTGATTGGATGCAGACACCTTCGCGGTGCTGTTGCCAGCGGTGATTGCCCACACGTATGAGTAAATTTTTTGTGTCGAAAGTTGAAAATGATGTAAGGTTGCGCCATAAAAAGTTCATTTGACGTTTGCTTACGGTACAAAAATTTACGGGCACTTGAGATCGGACACTTAAACGCATTTTGGTCCAGATTCGGCCGAGCCTGGCACTGGCTTCGCTCGCTGTGGCACGGTCGCTGCGCCTGCAAATGCAGTGAACTTCCCCGGCCAGAAGAGGAAAACGTTTGCATGTGCAGCAGATTGCGCGAGTGCATCCGGAATAAAATTATTGCGCGAAAAAAGATGTCAAGGGAATATGTGCCAACAAAGAATCTCGGAACAAGGTCCTTCTGTCTGAGCTCCGACGCAAATGCCTTGCTTGCAGCTGAACGCATTGCCTCCGAGATTTATTTGATTCTCTAAAACGAACGCAAACTCTGGTTGCTCCGAGAAGGCCGCTTCTGGAACGGCAAGTGTGCAGTTTCCCCGCGAACACAAGGTTTGAGAAGTGACGAGCGGGGGCTTAATGGAAAAGCTCGTTGTCGAGAGTCGCGTAGAAGTGCCGGCCGCCAAATTATTGGCGACAATCGGTCGAAGCCCTGGCCCTGCCGGGGCGGATGTGTCAGCATGTCCAAAACGAAAAATTAGAATTTGCCCCTGGACGAACCTCCCGGCTAATGCCTTCACTCGTTTGGGATGCGCACGACCTGCGATTTTGACCCGGGTTTCATCCCTTCACTGGCGAGATCCAAGATAAACGCAAATTTCTTTTCGGTTCCAGGTTTTGAGAGAGTGGCCGAGGAATTTATGGGTCGGCGGAAATGGAGATTGTATCAAGAAAGAGTCCTCAGAAGCTGGTGTCCATCGATAGAAAGAGAAATAGAAATCAAAGACTGGGACCCTAGTGAGGATAAATGTTCGTTTTGCGATCTTGACGCAACAGGAAAGGCGACGGAAGAAGTACCTGTAAGTAGCGACTTTTAACCTATCCGGAGGGAAGACGGAGCGACCGAACTCGAGCAGAACAAGCGGAATACTGGAATGTGCGATTTTCCAGGCGAGTCCCCTGAGGTCCGAGTGTTGCATCACTGTGGGCCACGATAACAATATCGGTAATCACATCGAAGCTTTGGAAGGCGACGAGAGCGACAGCGACTCCATAAGCTCCGTCGAGGAATCTGTTCCGACCATGAATGCCTTGGACTCGGTCACGGCGTGCCAAGCTGCCATCGCCGCTCTTGCGGGTGCCGGAGGAGCGCCGAACCCGCTTCTCTACCCACCGGGTGTCTTCCCCAACTGGTATCTAACTCAACCGCCCAAAGCCTTGCTAGAAGGAATAGCAAAAACCGAATCGCCGATGGTAAGCGCAGCTTGGAAAAGACGGAGCTTTTCCGACGCCTTCCTCAGCAACCCCCTCAACTCGAGCTTTTATCGTTTCAGATGATGAACCTCCCCGCTTCGTCGACATCGGAAATGCCATTAGATTTAAGTGCCAAATCATCAAAACCGCCACCGGTAGAGAGTCCGGATAATATGCGTTTACCAAATATAATCGATAATAAACCAATGATGAAGTGAGTATCGCGACGCGAGTTCGAGCTTCGACTCGCTCGATACTCGAAGCGGAACGCTAATCCTCTCTCTTTTCCCTTTCCAGGGGAAGATCTCGGATGAGCCCGATGTCCGGGAGAAGAGCTTACACGGAAGATGAACTCCAAGCCGCTTTGAGAGACATTCAGAGTGGAAAGTTGGGTACAAGGCGAGCTGCTGTGATATATGGTATACCTAGGTCAACCCTTAGAAATAAGGTGAGAGATAATCGACGCTCATCGAATCGATTTTCAAACCTCGCGAGGCTCCGCCGGAAGGAAGCAGAATTAAAGACTTTCCCGCTTTCAGGTATATAAACTTGCCTTAGAGAGAGAGCGAGATGCACATTTACTGCTGGCGCCTCGTCCGTCACCGCCCGAAGGGGCAACGTCTTCACCCTCCTTGCCTGTTAACGCCGAAAAAGAAGACTCGAGCGCCGACGACGAAAAGGAATCGGAATGCGCGAAACCTCAGTTTTCGATGGAAAACCTGCTGCGGCTCTCTGCCGCCGAGAACCTCGCCCAAACGGAAGGACTTGCGGAGCTCCTCCACAACATTTCCAGACTGCACGCGGAAGGAATCAACACGAAGGAAATGCTGGCGTCGGAAAATTCCCTGCTCGGCTCTTACCTAACCCAACTGCTCAAGCTCAAGGAAAATGTAAGCCCGGAAAGCGAAAAAGACATCGGGACCAAGAAAGACGACTCGGGAAATGCTAAAGACGGGGAGGAAATCGCGAAGGAAACCGACGAGACGAGTCAGGACAGCAGCGAGAGAGCCAAATATTCATCGCAGCTTATACCGAACTTAATGCGGCAAATAATGGCGGAGCAAAGACTGCTGATCGAGGAACAGCTGAAAAGGAAAATGGCTGGCGAAAACGGGGTCGATGACGATCAATCAAATGTGATACTCAGAATTCCGTCCTTCAAACCGAACGCGAGTTGCTCCAAGTCCATTACCAGCGACCCCGAGGCGGGGTACTCCACGAGCCCCGCCGGTGCCTCGCAGGAAAACTCGCGGCAGAGCGCCATATCGCCCTCCCTGAACGGCGACAGCGATTCTCCTCCGGCGGACAAAGCCGTCGGCATCTCCAACCTGAGGGATGCCATCGTCAAAGGAATCGGCCAGAAATTTCACCAGGAAGGAATCGGCCACGTGCCAACCTCTCCGGTTCTCGCTCAGGGATCCATCGATGCCCTGGCCAAACGCGGAGGCTTCTCCCACCTAAGCCTGCCCCCTCAGCACTCGGTCTTGAAAAACCATTTCGAGCGAAACCAACAGAGATCTCACCACGCAAACGTCCAGACCAATTCTCAGGGCAAAGGCACCAGGCCGAAACGCGGGAAGTATCGAAACTACGATCGGGATTCCCTGGTCGAGGCGGTGAGGGCCGTCCAGAGAGGCGAAATGAGCGTTCACAGAGCCGGAAGCTACTACGGCGTACCACATTCCACCCTCGAGTACAAGGTGAAGGAGAGGCACCTCATGAGACCGAGAAAAAGGGAACCGAAAGGAGAGGATAAGGCTAAATTGACGTCGTCCGCCAGCGGAGCCCCGTCGGGGGGTGCGGCAGCGGCACCCTCGGAAAAGTCCAAACCTCTTCCGCTGGCACCGAAGCCCACGGCGACGAAACCGTCTTTTCCGAACCCCGCCACTCTGGCCAACGGTCTGAAAATCCCTCCCAGCATTTTCGAAACGGGAGTGTCTCCGCTGGCAGCCTACGCGGGAGCACCTTTTCCTTTCTGGCCCCCGACGCCGTTCCATCCCCTGCCACTGGACATATCTCGGGGAGCCTTTCCTTCCACACCGGAGCAGTTGTTCGCGCCGCAGATCATCAGAGGAGGAGTCGAACCTCCTCCGAGTCCCTCGACGATGCCTCGTAACACGAGAAGGATCGCGGAAAGTCTTTACGACGGTTCGGGAAATAACGGAAGCTTTTTGGACGGTATAATTCGATCGAGTTTGGAAATGGGACTGAACGCGTCCCAGAAACATGACAAGGAGTCGGAAAAATCCGGAAAGAACACGGAGCAAATGTCGAATAAAGCCCTGCTCGAGCAGCTCTGCCGAAATTCCCGGCTGACTCCGGTTCCGAGGCCCAGCGGGGAGAGCAACTCGGACGACGAGTTCGCGCCGAGAAACGTTCCTTACGATCTGTCCAGATCCTCGGACGACGACGTCGAAGACGCGAAATCCAAAAAGCGCTCCCGGACGGTGGTGGAAGCCTACGGTCAGAACTTCAGCGTCAGCAGGCGATCCTCCGAGAGGGATCCGAACGAAGAGGAAAGCGAGAAGCTCCCGGAAGAAGACCGCTGCGGAAAGGCCGGAGACGACGCGACCACCGAAAAGCCCGGCAATCCGAGCGAGGGCAGATCGTCCGCCTCCGAGGAGAACAGACCGAGTGCTTTCTCTGACGACGAGGGCAACGGGCGGAGCCCGAACAATCCGGAGACGGCGGACGAGGACGCGGACGGCATTTCGAGCCACGCGAGCGAGGAGAAGGACGACGCCAGCCACTCTTAGAACCACGAACTCTTTACGAACTTTTTATTTTGTACCAATTTAAGAAATGGCGGTGGATGAGCAACAAAAATTGTGATTCACAGCGCGTGCCCGAGGCCGCTCTTCGGAGCTTTGCTGTCGGTCGCCCGCGAAAGCGGCGAACTCTCCGGTAGGACCGAAAGCCGCCGCGCAAGGAGTCGGACCCCGAAGTCCTCCGGCGGCGCCCGCGGGTCCCGGGGACCGCGGTTTCTGCGGGAGACCGATCCCGAGGGATCTTCCGCCCCTCGTCCGGTCACCTGCGGCTGGCGGAAGAGATCGGGACCGCCGGAAAACGGGGGTGGGGGAGGGGGGGATGAGGGCGTGCGGATGCGCGGATTTTCCGCGGCGAGAAGCGACAGCAAAGATCCGAGGGGGGGGGAAGGGGGGGAGGGAAGGGATTCCCATTCGACTTTAGCAATTTTTCCGAACGCCGACCACGCAGCGAGTCGCGGAAATTGATTTTCTCTGTAGACATATCATACTTTACCGTTAGCAGAAATGTTTAGTTTTTTAATAATTGCGAATTGACGATTCCGCGTTAGGGATAGGACGACAGTTCGAGAAGCTGAAACAGGAAAAATACATATTTTGCCAGTGCCTTCACCACGTAGGCGACTTCCAGGAGGACGGCGCGAAGCTCCCGGGCGCTTTGGCCGGACCGACCCAACGGCGACTGCCTTTTCCAGCAACCGTCTCACCAGAAGAGTTTTTGTGCTCAGGCGACCGCCATTTGCTTCGCAATTCGGTGCGATGATGTTCAAGGAAGCAAAGAAGTAAAAGATTGAAATTTCCCTTCTAAGGCCTAAGCCAAAAGACGGTAAAACTCTATGTTTAATATGTTATTCTTTTATGTTGCCTCAAACAACGGACCATTTCGAAGCATTCCATTTATTTGAGAGTTTTTCAAAAAATTTTTTTTTTTTTTTTTTTTATATATATATATATATATACTTTATTGCCAATTTTTTTTTTTTTTTGCTGGAAAAATATAATATAAAAGTACGAACGGTTTTAATGATAATTTATAAGACTTTTGAACGAGAATTTGCAAGAATTTATTTGTATATACTTGTCACGAGTATTTGTCAGTTCAGCTCGATGAGGTATCAGAGGAATGGTCTGAAAGAGATATTTCATGAGCGTTTTTGACGGATTTTAGACGACAGATTTTTAAAATCGGATTAATCCCAATCATTTGCAGCGCCCGATTAAAAATCTCTCATTTAGGCGCCGCGCGATTTGAGCCCTTGAACCGCGTTTTTTCTCCGGGGATCCCTTCCCCGGAGGGTTGCCCCGGGGAGGGAGGGGGAGGAAGAGGGGGTGGGAGGGGGAAAAACCTCGGAGGGGACGGAGTTTTCCGGGGTCGGAACCCCCCGGCCGGGACGCGGGAAAGCCGTCGAGTTTCCTCGGGTTGCGCTAAAAATGCATCTGCGGTTTTGACCAAGGGAAATGAAAATCTTGCGAAAGGGCGGAAGGGGAAAAAACCGCGTTTGCCCATTGCTCCGACGATGCAGCACGTTCTTCACTTTCGGCCCACACGAGCCCGCATGTACATGCGAATGTACATGAAAGGATGAAACTTATCTCTTTTACAGAAAAATGATACTGATTTTACTGTAGCCGACATGTACTGTAAAGAAACTCGAGGACTTATTTAGTTAAGCAAAATAATTGATGTCCTATTTATGTATTCTGTTTTTTGGTTTTAAAAATAAAAAACAAAAAAAAAAAAAGAACCTTTTTACTTAAGTGACAACTGATGGAGGATGCAATTATTATTATTATTATTATTATTATTATTATTATTTTTTAAATGTAAAAAAAAACCTGTTAAATTTAGGAGCGAGAAGAGGCACCGGCAGCGGAAAAATTACCATTTTAATTGGTTTCCCACCAAAAAAAGCCCCGAATTCTTCTCCCGACAGGCTCCGGGGCAACTCCTGCCGGGGAGCTTCCAGCAGGAGAGCTTTCGGCAAGTGGAACCCGAGCTGGGCGCGTTTATCGCGTGCGTCAGAGGCGCACCTCTCGTCGAAACCCACCGGCGGGGGGGCGGGGGAAAAGCCTCCGGAAAAGCGGGCAACTTCGACGGGGCCGCGATCGCCGGGGGCTCCGGAAAAGCCGAAACCTTTTCCCGCTCCTTCTTTCAACCGCGATTTTAGTTTTCTTTTTTGTTCCATCGATCTCCGATGCACGCTCATCTAATTTGTGTTTTTTTGTCTTTCACGTTAGGCAAGTCTTTGTGGGACCATCCTCCGGCCGCGATTCGTTTTCGTTCCAAGCTCCCTCAGCTCGCACCTGAGAATCGGCCCCGTTTCCGGCGGTTTCTCGGAGACCGCCCCCGGAAATCCGCGAACCTTCTCGCCGATTGCCTGCGAGCCTTGCGAAATTCCAAATTTTACTTGCTGCGGCGGCGGCAGGGGTCGAAAAAAAAAAAGAAAACAAAAATGAAGGTTCAGCTGATCCGACAGAATACCTTCTTGTTTGTTTTTTTTTTTTGTCCGAAATAGAAGGCCGCGCCGCTTTTTTTTTTTTTTTTTTTTTTTTGGAACCGTGGGTTTTTGGGGTGACCGCGGGACCGGTCCCGGCTCGACGCGACGCGCTTTCTGCGTGCACAGCGTCGCGCCAGCCGGACGGGAGGCTGGGGCGCTCCTGCCTCGGCTTCGCCGACCCTGCCCCTTCGGGATCACCCTGGACCTGAAGATCCTGCGTAAAAATTCTAGTCAAAAAATTTGTGATTTTTTTTTTTTCGGCAACAAACTAGTCCTGAAAAAAGTGAATTAGGTTTATGAAAGTCTTAAGCGGAGGATTGTTTCACAAAGCTTCAATTTTCTTCTTGCGTTTCACAACTCTTATTAAAAGTAAAATGTGAAATTAAAAACAAAAAAAAAAAAAAAGAAAGAAAAGAAATATATATATATTTGCGGATAATACTTTTTTAGTACAGTTTAAATTGTATATCATTTTCGTGAATGAATGAGTCTATAATATTTAATATAAAAATATTTTTTAGTTGAGAATTTTATATTTTGGCATATCGACGTTTTATTAGAAAAAAAAAATTAATTAAAAGACAATTTGTATAATTAAAAAATTAAAAAAAATTATCTTTTCGGCATATTTATACTAAAAGAAATTGTCAGTTGTCGCAATTATCTCGGCTTTAATTATTTATTATTAATTAAACTGTCAAGAGCGTAATTCTGTTCAGTGTGAGACGCAACTAGGCAAAATAAAAAGTATTATTTTGTTTTTGTAAATATACATACATATATTTTTTTTATATATTTTGTTGACTAAAAAGAAAAAAATAAAAAACCTTTCAATGATTGGAAAATTAATTTTAAGTTGAAGAAAAAACAGTTTTAATTAAATAAAAGATTACTAAACAATTAGCTGTCGCTGTTTCTTGTTTCTTGTTCTTTGCTCTCGGTGCCCCATGCAAAATGCTGTCGCCCTTTTTGTAAAAACGCGAGCCACGCTCCGCCGCCGGCTGATGCGAAACCTGCACCGGGATCGGCGGAGGCTAATCGGGTGCTTTTCCACCTTCCGTTCGAACGCGGGCGGGAGAAATGACGTTCTGGATGAAATTCCTGGCCGGAGAACGACAGGAGTTGGCACACCGGGAAGGGGGCCCGGCACGACGGAGGCCTCTCCCGGTCCCTCGCGATTCGGAGTCCCGCATCCGACGCCGGTCCCGGCGTCACCTTTTGCACCTCGGGGTCGTCGCGCCAAGCGGTGCTCTTCGAGGATCCGCGGCGAAATCGAACGAGCGACGATTTTCTCTTCCTCGCCCTTTCTCCTGTCCCGCAGCACTTGTCCGCAAAACGCCAGTCGCATCGGCCAGCAGAGTGGACGGGCCGGCACAAAGCGTTCGAAAAACCCCCCGTCCTGCCGGTGTCAGCACTGTCAAAACCCAAAAAAAAAAAAAAAAAAAATACCGTGCGACGCAGCCATCGTGTGCCGGGCATTTTTCCCCTTTCCGGAACCTTTCGGACCCACCTTTTTTTTTTTTGAGCGGAAAATGAGGCGCGGCGATGAACCTGCGGGCAAAGGAAAGGAGTTTAGGTCGTCGATTCCCCATCCAGGAGGCACCGTAATTTCGCTTATATTTTTCGCCTCCGCTCCCTCGGAGTGCAAATTCATTTTGGATTCACCCTTGCGGTTTGTCTTCGCTCGCGGTTGTTCCTTCCGGTTTCGATCACCTTCTGCTGCCACGCTCGCGATCCACCGACATATTTTGAATTAAGACAATCGCTGTCGGCAGATTCCTCGGGTTCGCCGATATTTGCAAGCGTTTCGGAATCGCGGGAGGGAAACAGTGATAAAAGACGACGATTTTCATTAATTCGCTGTTACCGCCATTAACAATTTTTATACATTCTCAGATTAAAACTCGATCCGGCAAAATAATTAAGTTCTAAATTTTTAATTTTAAGTTTCTCGGGGGATGTGGAAGTAATTTACGAGTTGTTCCATCTTTCTCCGAGCTAACCCATTAGATTTGATATTTTGAAAGAACCAATTCATGAATTTGTTGTGCGGCATTTTTAAAAGCAATTTCCTCATTCGTTTAATCATCTAAAGTGGAACTTTTCATTACAGATATAACTCGGTGTATCTGTTTCGTGATTGGTAACGTGCTTGTGCGGCCTCGGAAATGTTGGATTTGCTTTTTGTGTTTTCTCTCCTTTTTTAAATGGGAAAATTTTTTGATTCGACAGTTCGCATACGGCACGAATTTATCACTCATCTTGCTTAAATTCACGTAAATGGAGGATTCCCGATGCTTCGGTCTATAAAGTTTTTTTTTTTTTTTCCTTTTTTGTGCACGTTCGGAACGCGTCTAAATGTCGGAAAAAGAGGATGCTGCAATTTTAGGTATCTATGTGGCTCGGAGGACGCCGTTCAGAGGCGAAAAAGGGAGCGAGCCGGAGAAAATTTTTCCCGTTTTTCCACAGCTCGGCACGTTTAATCCGGAGCTGCTCCGACGCAAGCCGCGGGACGCTGCAGCGTCTTCCAGGCTATGCAAATTCTCCTGTACATTTATAATGCGAAAGTTGATTGATTAAAATTCCGGTTTAACTGAACCGTTCGCTCCTTGGGGGCAGCGGTTTTTTCTTTCCTGCCTCTCACCGTTCAACTTTTCAGACAAATTTCACTCCGCGAACCTTTCGACTGACGCAAAAGGACAAGGTTTCTGCTTTTAAAGCACGGTTTAACCGCATTCGCAACGCCGCAGAATCGGGCTGTCATAATGTTAGCTCGGGAAAAAGCCTCCGCTGTCCCCGAGCACGATCGGCGGCAGATAATGAACAAGTTAATTGCATTTAAATTAGCGTCCGGTTGGAAAAACTCGAGAAGAAAGGAAAATGATGCCGAATAACTTGCCCAGTGGGCAATATTTCTTTTAATATTTAAATTTCGGTACCGGTTTATGCGGGATTTGAAAATATTTAGAATCCTTATTGATGCATTTAGCGAGCATAATAAATTTGAAGTGAAAAAAAATGCAACCGAGACTCGGCATCAGGTTCCTCCGTTCCGCGAGCTGAAAAAACCGAAGGTATATCCGCCTTTAACGAATGTGCCGGAGCTTTCCTTTGCTTTCCTGCCGGAGCGAGAGGCACCGTCCTGCTGGAGGTTCTCGCGTGCTGCCCAAAGCGGGCTTTTACGTTCAATTGATACTTTAATTTCGGCCGAGCCTTTCCCGAATTCTGAAATTTTCGGATTGACGTGAAGAACGAAGGAACCAACTGGATCTCGATTCCGGAACCTGCAGCAACCAGATATAAAGATCTCGAAAGGTGCGCTCGCATATATTTCCCGGGGCGCCCATCCAGGAATCCCCCGATGGGCTCCGGGGGTACGTGTGAGGAGGATTCGGGAATGGCAGCGCTTTGTTTACCTGCCTTCCATCTAGGTCTCCAGACATTTACCTCATTTGCATTCGATTATTCCAATTAAAATGTAAGTTTTAAATTCTGCAAGAGTAAGGAACTCTTTTATTTTAATTATCTTATAATCTCCCAAGCGGCTTTAATTAAAATCGCATTTAAATTTTATTGACGATATTCAAATTTATCATATGGTAAAAGTGATAATTCATTTACAACATTGAACTAAAAAATGTATAATTATTGATGATGTCAAAAACATAAATATAACAATGGCTTTAATGAGAATAAATAAATATTTTCCGTTGCTTTGACAATGTGTCGGATTTTTGGTGTTGCAAATTCATATTTTTTACTTTTACAATACATTTCACCTAGTATATTATTCCCCTGACGATGAACCTAATATTTTTTCACTCTCTTAAGAAGGCGATCTGCAACAGTGAAGAATTCCTTTAAGGTTGAGTTTCCTCATAGAGAGATTCCATTAATTATATTAGAATTCTTCTCTCTCAGAGAATTCTCCTTTATTTCAAGGAGAGATCTCCCTAAGAGGCTATCTCTATAAAGAGAAATCATATTACGATGATTCCTTAGACAGTCCTTTTAGAGATCTCATATAATAAGAAATTATTATTTCTTATGAGAGGACTTTTGGAGAGACTTTTCATCCCTTAAACATGTAACAATGTCGGAAACGTGTTAATAAGGCAAATGCGAACCAGAAGTCGTTAAAGGTAAAAATTTACTTGCGAGGAATGAATTAAAGATTGAATGTTTTTTATTCGAAAAAGGAACATGCGTCTGCCAGAGGTTATTAGGTACGACAGGATTCGCCTGCCCTCGAATTGGAATACGAAAAGAAGAACAGAATGAAAATGATTGTATATTCACTATAAAACTGCGTATAATCACCAAAACAACGCGTCCTCAGGCAAAATCGAAAGTAAAGAACACGTTTAAAACAGCGATTGGAAATATTATTCTCATTGTTTTGCCCAAGCAGCCATTTCTCGCGTTATAGTTGTCGATGATGTGTATCTTCCAACCCATGTTGATGTGTGTGAAACTGTTGTAGTAGACCACATCCGGCCACGAAGTATTCGGAGTCACCTCCAGGATGGCGGGACTACCTGTAAAACGCGAATCTCGATTATTCCAATGCCGAGAGCTGACCGAATCAAAAGGCACGACCACGGAAATTTAGACTGTCGGGGTATCTTCACCTTTCTCGCAGCTCCCGACGAGGGACCTGTTGAACTTCTTGAACGTTTCGAAGTCATCATCCAGTCTCCGGTCTCTCTTATCGTGCCTGAAGATGCAAAGCGGTCCCGCTGGAAAATCAAAACGAGTGAAAAAGCTTTTTATTCCTGTCGCAAACTGAGGTCAGGCTTTTCGGCCCCTTCGTGCCCGAATATCGAACTCGTCGGGTGAAGTCTCACTGAATCGCTGCAACCGCGGGAGACCCAAATGCGTTGCAAGATCGGAAAGGTCCGAGCCTGACGCTGGTCAAATTTATTCTTCAGACGACCGGCTCTGTGCTTTTTTTGGACCTGTTTTTTGACCACACCGTTCGAGGCGTTAAGGAAATTCGGTTGCCGCTATGCGATTTATGCTAAAAGTACAGGTACGTTCAAGATCGAATAAAGAGTAAAAATTTTAAATGCGAGAGTTTACTGCATTGAAAAAGTCATAAAAGTATTTACTGTTTCGTCTATGAGGCGGAAGGTGACAAAATCCCGAGGAATTTGGAAAATTTAGCACTGACTAAATAATCCTTTGGCCAATTCTAAATGGAGTTTATTTGCCATTCAGTCATTTTATATTTTTCAGCTCATCCATTTATAATCATTTTATCATCGCACCATTTATATTGCGCCATTACATCTCATAGTTTATCTTCATATTTTCCATTTCAAATGACACGGCGTGGAGGAAATGGAAGAAAATAAAATATATTTTTATTTCTTAAACGTCTTGCCGCCTTATCCGGGAAAGCGAACGGAGTTTCCCGACGAAGAATTTTAAGGTACTTAAGGAAACGTCTTTCACTTCTCCAAGCACATTCTCAATGCTTTTGACGAGAATGAAAAAGACGAAGGAAACATCATTTTCGGTGCAAATGATTTTTTCTTAATCTTTTCGTTTCAACGAGAACCACCGTTTCCGTACCTGCAGTCGGACGAGGCTGTCCTCTCCTGGTGTACTCCACTCCGGCCAGTATTCGTATCTGCCTCTGGGCGGTTTCCGGTAGCTGCTCTAGCCCCCCGTGAGGCTCGGTGGTGATGATCATCGGGTGGTACGTTTCGGCAGAATGCGGATTGTTTCCGCCGTAAACTTGGAAGGAATAAGTGAGACCTCGGCGCATCCACAGTTCGGGTATTAATTTGCCGTTTATGTACCAAGCAAGGCCGCTCGTAGTCATACCTGGGAATACCATAAAATTAAATAATTATTACCGTGCGCGCAAGCTTCAACGACGAAATAAAAAGCATCCTCCATCGGAGCAAAACCACTGTGTTTCCCATTATGCCCATTCCGTTTGCGTATCCAAATCGAGAACGGAAGATGTGCAAAAATGCACATAAAAAGTATGTGGCGGGGCCTTACAAAGGCTCAACGCGATTTTGCATTGCTAAATGCTTTGAAACTTCAGTGCTGAAACACGGTCTTCCTGGTAACATCCTAAGAAGCGAGGGCTTGGATTTTATTGCGAACGGTAAAAATCCGACACCCATGCTGACGGATGCCGTTTCTCGGGCGCGGCAGGGAAAAAACGCAAAAGGAAAAAGGTTGAACGGGGAAGGGGAAAAGGCAATTTCTCCAGGACCATTCCCCGCTGCTGACGCTTCCGAAAATGCGGCTTTTCGCCGACAGCAAGAGAACTCCTCGTGATTTTTTTCAATTTTCGCTGCCCTGCCCCGTTCTCCGGTGACCCGAACGCATGCACCAAGCAGCGCATGTGTATTACCGGTAATTCCCTGGTAGCCTCGCTTCCCTCCCGACGGTCCGATGGTCGCCACGAAAGTCCTGATGTTTTTGTCGAAAATTTCGTTCCTTTCCCAAGCCTCCCGCTTTGCTTCTTGCGTCCGTGTGAAGGCGAAGCAGTTGTTTTCTGAAAGACATAAGGGATGTTGCGTTATTTTTTAATGTTTGCGGCCTCAAAAAGAGATTGGGGCAAACGTTAAAAGGCGAGATCGAACATTTTGGAGCTGCGAAAAAAAAAAAAAAATTTCCCAAAAGGGCCACTGCAAAACGGAAATGGATGCGGACTGCCCGCGGAAGGACAACGTACCTTTGTCTGAAATGAGGAACGCTGGGAGTTAGGATTGCTGGATTTGAGGACAATTTCAGAGATTCGCACTTTTATTCGTTCAGATGGGACATTTTCATCCGAGATTCGGTTACTTTTATTCAGAGTTTTCCGTCAAAACCTCCGCTTTCTTATCCACAACAACTGGAAACAAACGGAATCTGCCCTCCCCTTAATCCGACTTAAAACACTTGTATGAGTTCATTGGTAAAAGTGCGATATTTATGAAATAAATGATATCTAAACTTAACAACTGAATCATGGATTAGTTAAAAATGAAAAAACATTCAAGCTCACCGGGTTCTTTTCGGTTCAGCTCGAGCTTAAGATCAAACTTGGGGTAATAATCGTGGAAGGAGGGCTCTTTGTTGTGGTCCAAGCGACCCAAAGCCCATACCACGTAGACTGGAGATTCTGTTGGATACGACCTGTCGCCGGAATCGGCTGAAACGACATTGAAAAGTACTCGGTTAGCACTCGGGCAGCATGAGGCCACAGCCGTTTTTTTTTTTTTTTCTGCAGGTCGAGCAGTAATCAGAGGGTTACGTCTTTAGTATCCCTCGATCCTTACACTTACGTGATGTAAGAGACCTCCTGTAAGTTACTACATTGATTCCGTCCTCTCTGCTGAACGTGTGAAGCTGATTGTTGTCGATGCCGCCCACCAGTTCGTCCTTGCACACTCCTTTGTACTGGCCCAACACCCGTGCGCACTAGAAACACATGAATCGCATAAAACACATCCTGATGTCGGGATCGCCGAAATTATCCTTCTGATGCACACGGGCCGGAGTTTCGCGGTTACTTTAAATCAAATTTGAGCGAGGGCTTTGCCACTTAGCCATCCTCAGCGGCACAATCAATAATTTTTTTTAAAGATTTTTTTCACTTGTAAAACTTTTTATTATCAGATTTTCATCACCAGCAGTGTCGAACGTGGAAAAGGTGAAAAAAAATACGCAATTGTGAGTTATTACTGTCAATGGAAGATTTCGTTTTCGTAAAGAATTTGGCATTTTTGCCGTAGCATGGAGATGCATTACGTAAAATATTACCTGCAGAAAGGATAATAACTTAAGTTCAATACATGCAAAAAAAAAACGACAGGGAAGAGAACATGAGGGAAACGTATTTTTGACCCTAATAAAAGAAGAACATGCTTTTATATTTAGTTATAACAATTATCTTACAGGAGAAAAAGAAGATATGTTGTAATCAGCAGCATAGCCTCTGTAGGTGTCGATATAAGCCACTGTCACATCCGCGCCAAGCATCTGACTTTTGTCGGTGGCCCCGCTGAGTCCAAAAGCCATATAATCTTCTTCTCCTGCGGGAATATTTTAAAAATCAACATCCACTGCACCTTTATTTTGCACATAAGCTAAGTTCTCGACAGTTTTAGTTGAAAAACTCATTCTGCGGCTGCTAGATTAATATCCTTTATTTACATTAGCTGCGTAGCTGGATGTACTCAGGCCCATTATCCAATTAGAGCATTATGAATTCATTCAACATCACCGTCTGAATTTTCTTCCAAAATTTATTCCGTCGCTGCGGACCATCTCCTTTATCAAATCGATCCTCTGCACACCGAAATAGACAGCCACCTAAGCCATCTTAGTCCCACCACAGTCAATCTTTTCTTTCCTTGACATTTAGAAAAGCCATCTTCGAATCCATCTCCTTCGCCTTTGCAACCTGTCACAGTTCCCTTCGCAATTTATCCATCATTCTCCCTTTCTTCTTGAAGCAACTTAAACTTATATATTCTAACATCCAGTTCACTCCTGACATCGGAGAGAATCAACCAATTTCTTTATTAGGACAGTTTCCCCGTCTCATACATTTATTTTTATTCCGTTTACAGCGGTGCAACTCGGCAATCAACTCCGCTCTAAGCCCGGCTCCGATTATGAAGAAAACGCCTTCGAAATGTTATTCATTTGCGCTAAAACCATCTTAAACTCGCTGCCACTGTCGATGGCTCCCTAACTTTGTCCGCGCTTGCAAGAGATTAATCCCGCGGTGTACTTCACGTGCAAAAAAGTCAAAATGTCTGGAAGAAACGTGAAAATTCCTTCCTTTCCGGCGCAACCAGTTGGACGTCTCTCGAAAATCTTATGCGGGAACCGCCCTCAGTGATCGCAAACCGGGAGATTCCGCTGCTTGAATTTTTTTTTCCGATTTCTCGAATCCTTTTTTTAGTCGGTCTCGCTCCTGCTGACCTCAAACTTTGGTTGTCGATTTGGATCGCGTCGACGTACCGCGAGTACAAATGGCGCAATTTCCTCCTCGGGGACCAGCCCCAAAAACTCCTCATCGACGTTTCGACGGCCTCACCATCGTAAGGTTACTTCCGCCGTGCCATGAAGGGGTGGATGATGCAGGCATCATCCACCCCTTCATCCCGAACCCAACCGAATCCCAAAAGCAACACGCGCAGTGCCCGACAAACGTGCAATCTTCCTCTGGATTTCCTGCCTTTGTCTGAGCTTCTTTCTTCTCGTTTCGGATTTTGGACGTCCGTAAAAGCGACAAATACCGTTCAAATTGGCAAATTTTTTTAACTCGTCACGTTTGAGTGGAAATTCGGTCACTAATTATTCAAAATCTTCAAAATACAGAAATTTTAAAAGCAAAAAAAAAAAAAAAAAGTCAAATATTTTCTGTAGTCGCAATCTTCCCCTACGCGGGTTGTTAAACTTTTGCTTACCAACTTGTCCCGCAAGTTGGATAGTGATTTGAGGTCCGAATATTTCCCAGCTAATCTGGAAGTTTTTATGTAGCTGTTCACAATTGGGCAGATTGTTTTTGTGATCCTGAAACGAAAAATAATTTATCATAATGTCGTATTTATAATGTACATCGATATCACCGATGTCGACCGCAGGCGAGCATGCGTCTGGATATGCAATTTCATCGGTCAGCTTTGCCTTTCGCACCTGGGTCAAGATGGAAGACCAAGGGTATAGATCAGGCTTGGCAATTCGGGGGATTTTTTAGGTTAGAATTATTTTTCTGTAACACTCACGATGATTTCGGTCAACGAGGGAGGTACGTTCAATCCATCGGGGATGATGACGGAGCCGAAATTCTCGTTGGTCTCCAAATCGAATACGCTGAACCAGTGGATGTCGAATATGGTCAAGTCACCGGGTAGCTGGAGGACGATGTCTTCGTTGTTGTAGGCGCGAAGTTTTCCTAAGCTGAAATTTACAACAAGCAAACACGATTCCCTTATGAAGAAACAATTCAATTTCTTGAGCGAAGGCTTTGTTTGACGGCGGTAACATCATTAGGAACCTGCGAACGCCAGCTTTCTCGTTTCGCGAACGTTTTGGTAGTGCCCTCCCACCGAGGGAATCAAAAGAACTGAGGGAAAACGAAAGGCTCGGAACATAAAAATGAAAACGAAGGTGCAAACTTCTGCGAGATCAGCGGATCAAAGCTCGTCAATCAGCGATCGCATCGGGATTTGGATGAGCCTCCGAGGTTTTAGATTTCTAATTCCCTTTCTGCCTCCACGTCAGCGGCAGGAGCTGAATTAAGCTTTTTCGCAGATTATTTCCGATACATTTCGCGGCAGTGCCTCAGAGGTTCGTTCTGGAGGCTCTTTCGGGGGCACGGCTGGAGCCGCGAAAAGGAGCGGCCCGCACTAAACTGTTGCGCAAAATTTCACGGTCTCGCCTTACGGTTTTCCGCATCGGCGTTCGGCCGATGATTCCCGTGCCGCGATCGATTTTCCAGACTTGCATTCTCATTCGCGATGGGTAAAAAGCTCGCAGATCACTTATCGTCCGAGCATTTCCTTCGGGTAGCTTGCTGGGTGGGAGAACTGCCTTGACTGCTCAGTGATAAGAAATCAAACTCACTAGCCGTACTCGTCCGGCACCTTGAATCCTTTCGACGACGGCTGAGGACCGACTCCGACCCAAAAGTAGGCGGCTGAAAAGGTTAGGAAAAAAAAAATTAAATCCGCCAATTTGTAGTCCGCGGGGAAGGAGAGCGGGATCCGACCTAGCGAGGTACGGGCCTCCAAAAAAAAAAAAAAACGGGGGGGGGGCCAAAATCGGAAAAGCTTTTTCACCTCCCGCTCCGTCAAAGGAAAACTGCGGCAGCCGCAGAGATTTTGAGTCGATCACTTCCACGGACTCGGACCTGACGCCGTGGGATCTCGAACTTAGCTGGGAAATCTTCTGCAGCGAGGGCGGCTCGAATTCTTCGGGAATGTAAACGTCTCCGAGGGTGTTCTGAAAGGAAAGGTTCCCCGTTCAGCTGGTCAGCTCAAACTCTGGAACATCCTTCGCGTCTTAAACGGTGCACGAACCTGACTGGAGAGGTCGTAAACTGCGAACCATTTGATTTCCGTTATTTTCTTTTTGTCCGGCAAAGTGATTTTCAGGTCCTTATTCAAATACCTTTCCAGCACATTCGTCCTGAAATCAAGCACCGGTTTTCGGCGAAAAATTATTTGCAGGTATACACCGAACGTTTCGTTTTTCAAAATTTTTACATAAAACCCTTCGTCGCAATGTAATTTGGACGGGGGATGAAATCGAGACAAATTTAATCTCTGCATAATTTGAGTTATGCTCATTTGAAATACAACAACGATGTGGAAAGGGATACTTCATTCACGTTTGCTATACATACATCCCTCGATATGGGGGCGCTTGAGATGCCTTCCTTACTTTTTTCTGGTTCTCACAAAAATCGAAAGCAACGGTACGCAATACCCGTGGTTTTCTTCATTCCACGAGATGTAAAACTTGAAAATAACGAGGTGAATATTATATGTACCTACAAGAATCTCAACTACATGCTTCATTGAAATATGGGAGGAACATATTTTTTATTATAAAATACCCGATGGATCCCCCTGTTGCATTCGCAAAGCTCATAGTCGGAGCTACCAACTTGATTGTTGCGGTTGATGCAACTTCCCGCACCCCGAAAGGTCCGCTGCCGGAAAATGGAAATCAAACAATCGACACTAACTTCCCGTGCTCGTCGGGCACTATGAAGCCCTGCGGACCCGGCCTGTTCGATGCTCCCGCCCAGAAGAAGGTGTCAGCACCGTTTCCGTCGTAGCTGAACTGAATCAGCAGAAGGGTGTAGTCGTCGACGGCGTAGACGTCTCCCGCCACCTGATGATGGTACGAATTCAGCTTTCCCAGGTATTTCCCGCGGTACGGTCCATCGGATTCCTCCGTCGCCGAATCTGAAATTATGGATCGCATCAAAAGCCGCGACAACCTCCTCCGCTTGCCGCGCGACCGTGCCCGGTCTTCCGCGTTTCTGCGTCCACGGCGATTCGCTCTCACTGGAAAAAACCTCCCTTCGAAACCCGATCCGGAGAAGCCGTGGCGCAGTCCGCCGACGGTAAACCGAGGCGACGTCCTGCAACTCGATGCGTGCAGCGAGAGCCTCCGGCGAGCGGAGACCTCAGATGGCATTAAAGAAAAGTTTTGAAACGTTAATCGAGTGACCGACTTACTTTTGAAAATGCCTCCCAAAACAGCGAGGTGAAACAGAATTGTCGAAAGGTTAAATTTTCTCATTTCCGTTTGATTTTTTTACGCATTTCTGAAAATGAAATTTGTCTGCGTCCACGTACAACAAAAGGCAAAATAACCAAAAAACCAACTCGAAAAACGCGACTCCGCGACCTAACGCCATATGCTCGTCACCGACTGCGAAATTTCCCGTTTCTTTTGCCTCGCATAAGTTAAACGTACTTCCAACGACAACTCACCAAAGGAATTCTCCTTGCGCGCGGGATCGTCAAAAACCATCCTTTCCATTTGCAGTCGCGACGTGATTTCAATTTTTCCGCTTTCCGCGGTCTCGCTCCTTAGACCTTTCCGATATTCGAAGGCGTGCGGAGAGACTGGCTGCGCACTTCCGTGCCGCAACGCCCCGAATACGAATTTGGATCCGGCGTCGGAAAATTTCGAAAAGGTTTCCCCTTCATCGGTCAGCCTCCGTTCACCATCGATGCGGCATCTCCATTCCGAGATTGCGGCATCGGAAAAAAAAAAAAATAATAATAATCGCGAAAAGCGTCCGCGGGAAAAAAATCCACGCGGGACGGCCCGCGAGAGGGAATACTAACGGCTTCCGTCGGTAACTTTTTGAACGCACCCCTCGATTAAGTAAATCGAGTCAAAATTCTCGCATCATCGCCCTCGCTAAGCTCAACATGGGTGCCCGCATTTTCACCAATTGACTTTCCCCCAAAAGCTAACCGCGGCGAGAATATGCCCTTGACCGTAACCCGCTCGGGTTCTCCGTGGAACCAAAATACCTGAAAAACACTCGAAATAGTTGACGGAAGGATCGACAGAGGCCGCGGTGGTCGCTCGGAATCGGAGAAGCGGAAACTGCACCACCGACATGAGGCGTCGATGGCCGCCTCCAGTTTCGCGAGTTCTCAACGCTGAAACCGAAGAACTTGTGTTCTTCGCGATGCGGGATCTTTTCCGGAGGTGCATTCCCTCGTTCTGGAGCACATTCCAACATTCCGGGTCAGATGGTTTCCCCATCTTTTTCGGCCGCAGGTCATCAAGTTCACTGAAGATCAGGTTCAAGCTTCTCCATTGCGGAAATGAAAAGCGTAAAAGCACATGAACCTGACAACCCCGAAACCCTGCACTTGCCTGCCTGTCCGGAGGGTGTGAATCTGGATTTTCTTTTTTTTTTCCAACTTCTCCCGTTCTTGTGCGGGAGTTCCGAAAGTCCGCAATTACGGAAAAACTTGATCGAGGCAAGTTTCTCGTTCTGATTTTCCGACGTCCGCCACGCGGCTATTACAACCCCTGCACAACGACGGCGAACGAAAAGGGCGATTTTTTTTTCGCAAGTTTTCTCCGATTCTGAAACAAATTATCACAAAATTTTTCATACGAATCCGCTGCAACCGTATCGGGCAAACTGTCGCCTTTCCCGTGGAAAATCTTCCGATCTCTGCAAGGCAACCGCAGCGCGCGAGGATTCGGTCGACCCGTTTGGTCGATAACTTTGTCCTCGGTGCCGCGGCCCTCCTGTGTGCGTGTCGTCGCAGAATGAGACCCGGAAAGCCTCGCCTCCTGGCATCCACCAGGAATTCCGTCGTTGTAGAGTGGGATGGAATTTGTTCAAGAGATCCCGCGGGAGAGGAACCGGAGAACCTTTCGGAAGACGAAAAGGTAAGCGGGGCAACTGAAGCTCCGGAAAGGAGAATTCATTTTCATGATCCTTCGGTCGTGAATTAAGCAAACTGCGAAAAGCTTTCCTCGTCGGGAGCTTTTCGCCGCCGATCACGTTTTTCCACGTTGCTGACGTTTCGCGAAAGACCTGTTTGCAGTGCCAGTTCTGCTTCGGATTCACGCTCCTCTGTCCGAAAGCTCTTTCGGTTAGGTTAGGTTTTTCGGTTAGTCTTTTTCCCCAGCTGCGGCACGAAGGGATCAGGATATCGATGCGACGCGCATATTTAAACGTGACCCGACCTGAGCCTTTCGTCCTTCTGAACCACGCTGAAAATGCAGTTACAGGTTTCAATGCGTTCGACGGAAAATTCTCCGGAAAACGAGCCGGGGCAGAAGAATTTCGAAATCCGGAATTTATTTTATTTCATACGGAAGAAGGACAAAATACGGGACTGGATAACCGTCTATTCGTAAGTTGCGCAGACCTTCATAGGTGAATGTAGTTTTTTCCTACCTGTGGCTTATGGCATCAATATCCAAATGCAGGGGGCTGAAAACCAGGGCGGAAGTTAAGTGCCTGAAACCGGGTTGCTGCTTCGAGTTTCAGCTGAAAATTGTTTCAGATGGAAAAGAAAGCTCGTGGAGCGAAAGCCTTTTTGCAGCCACGAAAGGTAATGCCACGACATTTAGGATAATTCGAGTGCGAAGTGCTGCTGATTTTTTTTTTTTTTTTAAATTAAAAAAAAACACTTTGAAATTCCGCCAATGCCTTTTTCGATCACTCGGCATAACCATCGACAGCGCGCAGGTTCCGGTTTTTGTCTCCAGTCTCACGTCATCGTTGTTTTCCATCTTCGCGCTTCCGTTGCACTTTTCCGATACCCTGCAAGCGACAGTTGGCACGCGAGCGAAAGATGCGTCAGGGCAAACGGCAGCTTTGCCGGTTTCGAGAAAGCCCCGAAAGGTTCGAAGCAAAGGCGGAGCCTCGCCTCGCATTCCGACGCGACTCTCAGGTTCTCGTGATGTTTCCAGACGAGCCTGCCTCGTCTTCGAGCTTTTTCAGGGCGGTTCAAAATGGTCATTTGGCAAACGCGAGAAAAATCATCGGGTCTCGACCTCAGATTCTGAACATTCGAAACAAGCTGAATCGGAGCCCGATCGAGGTGGCAATATTCAAGAACGACGTCAGCATGGTGAACCTGCTCCTGAATCAGGGAGTGGATTTGTGCAACGCGGAAACCGGATCCTGGAGAACGCCCCTGATGATAGCCGCCTGCGCCGGACACCTCGAAATAATGCAGTTTCTTTTCGAAAAAGGCTGCTCCCTAGACGAAAGAGACAGGTACGTGGAAATTTCATCTTAATGAAAAATGACGGTTCATAAGGAGTCTTCCATGGAAAGGTTAACCCTTATGATGGGGAATCACCTCGGTTAAGGGTTGACACAAACTGCAGTCGCATTTATGTTGCTCGCGAATCGGGTGAATCGCATGGCATCCCAGCTTGTGCACCACGAAGGGGCAGGAAAGATACCTGAATGGGGTTTTTATTTCTTCACCCCAAAGTTGGTTATTTTTTATTGCCCGCATTTCACCTTGTTAAAAGCAGCGTTTTGATTTCCGATTGCAGAAATGGGTTGACTGCACTGCACTACGCGGCGGATAACTCGCATTTGGATATTGTGAAATTTGCGACGGAAAACGGTGCCAACGTCAGCCTTAGAGACAAATTCGGATGGTCTCCGGTCATGAGGGCAGGTACCGGTCGACTTGGCTTTTCCAAGTCAAAAATCTTTTTCCAACCGGACACACGTTCCGTCGTTTTTCCCGGCAATTCGTAACCGATATTCTGGATTTCAGTAATTTTGAGGGCGTCTTTGAGCGTCATAGAATATTTACTCGACCACGGAGGAGACGAAAACGATTCGGATTCAAGGAGGCAAACTCTTCTGATGCAGGCGGTGCTGTCGGGAAGAACTGATGTTGTGAAATTGCTGATTTCCAAAAGGGCAGACATCAACATGAAAAATATTTACGGCCACACAGCTTATGAAATGGCAAAATTTTCCCCCAACAAGGTAGGTCGCTTTGGTCGATCGACGGAGCGCACCGACTGTCGAATCAGATGTGACTGATCACGACGGATCCAACCTAACATATACCTGGCCCCAAATGGAGTGCTGTCTTTTTACACAACAGCAAAAGGCAAATGATCATTCATTCATCGAAAGTAAAAAAAGATCGGCCACAGAAACCCGCAAGTGATAATTTTGGTTTGGTCCACGTTGGGGAAAACATCAATCGTTGGGATTTTCCGCATTTGCTGGGGCTTAACAAGATCCGAACCTTTTCCATTCTCTCCTACAATCAAAAATCGCACCGAAGGAGGCTCCCCCCCTAAGACGGTCGCCATAATTTAAGATGTGGTTGGCAAACGGGCTTCTCACGTATGTTGCAGAACTTGCAGAGCATCTTATCGCTGCTGAAAGACGACGACGTTCCGTGAAAAAAATGCCTGGGGGAAAGCCGATGAATTAACCGAAATCGATTTTTCCATATCGGGAACACAACAGAAAAGCTGCAGAGACGTGAAAATTGACATTGCATTGCCAGCATTCCATCCACAAACGAGCTTCAAAAGTTAACCGGATTAGTTAACCTAGCAAATACAATAAATACGTTACATAATGCTGCTGAAGTATTACTTGACACCGGAGTCTTCCCTACAGCCCTGTTTTAAATATCTTCCCAACGCCTTCCGAAATATCATTTCCATTCTGCAGCGTTTCCAAGCTGAAAGCTGGCGAAGTCTTTCGGCTTAACGCGACCCAGCACGTCGTTCAGTGCTCTTCTTCGGTCTAGTTCCCAAATCTTCTCCCGCAGGATGGAGGATCCTTACCCCGGGTTCGGATCGACAGCCGCGGTCGATCACATCACCATATCCTAACCATTCCGTTCCGTCAGGCGAAACAGAGGGAGACCGCCTGCGGTAAGATGCGATGTCGAGCTATGCTGTTTCCTCGTCCCAATTAAAATATTCCCGTTAACGTGGCAGGAGGCACGATTTGAGTTTAATCGTCCAAAGTCGATTCACATGCGAGAAGGTAAAAACTGAAAAGAAAGTAAAAGAGAAGCGTGGCACGAAGTGAAAGCGGTCTGCGAGGCTGTCAACGGCACGCTCGCCCGGAGAATGCCTCGAAGTGTCAATCGGAGGGCGGAAGAGGCTCCAGAAAATGCCCGGAATATCGGCACAATCGCCGATCGGTCTGGATTTAAAATTCATAAATCTCCCGAGAGCGAAACGACCGAGTTTCGGACCGCGAAAAGGAAACGCAGCGATCGCGAACAGCGACGGTTTCTCCGGTCACGTCCGTTCGGCAAAAAGGTTTGAAGCGACGCATTTCGCCGTACCACAGCGATGAGGGAGCAAAGCGACCCCGAAGTCGGGCATGCAGCCGGAGGGTTTTTGCCGTCGCGGTAGCGTCGCTTTGCCGGCAGAGAGTGGGGGCAGCCGGAAAAGCAAGGTACCGGATCGGTACCTCGAGTGAAGACTGTCGTAGATTCGTTGGAATAACCAGAAAACGAAAGTATCATAATCTGGATGACGTTAACGCGCGAGACAAGTAATAAAAGTCGAGATGATTGTATGTCCACATTCACAAGCGAAGCGGACGAGGGCAGCATTTTGCCGCGCCGGACAGCACTTCCCCGGTCGGAACCCTCTTCGGCGCTTTTACCGGAGAAGAGGCCCTGGCGGAAAGCCTGCCCCGGAGGAGGACCCGGAGGTCCGGACGCCAAAGTCGGAGAGGGAGCCGCACCGTGACGGGAGGATCCTCACTTGGTACTTATCAGGTACTGAAACTCCATAAAAAAAAAACACCGATACCTGTTTGAGAAAACCCGATTGTCGGAGAGAACGCTCGCTCAGTACGGATTCTTTTTCGACAGAGTTGTCACATCGAAAAATTCGGTTCGAACAGTGATTTTCGAGGTTTTCGACGGAAGCGAAATCGTCGTCGGGGAAGGCACCAATGGGACGCATCAACTACGAACGCATCGAGGGCGAGGACGCCGATAAGTTGGACACCCTGTTCGGGGTGAAAAATTGCCTCATCGAGGTTAACCCGGGGAGGGTTCTCCTGCCACCCGATTTCAGGGATATCGGAGAGAGAATAATCGACCTCGAGGTGAGGGAAGACGATGTCTGGCTCGTTTCTTACCCGAGAACCGGTAAGTTACCGCAAGCGGGCCTTTTTGGGGAATTTTTTTGGGTTTTGTCATCCGAGGACGGAGTCAGCCTTAACCGAGAACTTGCCGGGATTTCCCCGACGTCCGCCCGCGGGGTGGGGCGACCTGCGCCAATCTCCGGCGTCCGACGGAGCCTCGCGCGCATGATGAACAACTGAAAACTTGCCTTTTTGAGGGGCTGCGTCTCCGGGCTCAAACGGGGTTTTTGAAAAAAAAAAAAAAACGAATCCCGGAGGCATTTTGAGATTTGTTAACCGCTTTCGATGAGGAACAGGTTTAGAGTCGCCGAAATGAAAATCTCTCGAAAGTGATCTCGGATGCGAAACTGATTCTGGAAAGAAAGCAGCGTTTCAAGGCAATTAAAGAAAGTAAGAAGAGTGAAGCACGAGAACGCGTAAAAATATTTAAAAAAAGCTGGAGAAAGTGATGTCGGCCGAATCAATGACCTTTCTCGAAACTTCCATTTCCTAATGCCCGAGAATCGACTGAGCGCTCGTTGCGGCAGGTTTACGCTTCCCTCGGGGGGCATCCCTCTCCGGGCGGGGGGTGAAAAAAACGGAGACGAGCTAACAAAGCATTCGTCCTAGGTTCCACGTGGACGCAGGAGATGATCTGGTGCATCGGCAACGATCTCGACTTCGAGGGTGCGAAGCAGATCCAGCAGCTCCGAACTCCCTTGCTCGAGCTGACCGCCATCATGTCCCACGACCACGGGGACTGGATGAAGGAGCTGGGAAACTCCGTCGACATGGTGGAGAGGCTTCCGTCTCCCAGGTACATCAAGACGCACTTGCCGTGGGAGCTCCTGCCGAAGCAGATAGAAGAAAAGCAGCCGAAGGTACGATTTGCCCGCACTTTCCCCGTTCGCGCCTCTCGGACCAAAGGAATCATTTAATGCGGTTTCTCCATTCTTCCAGCTCGTCTACATTGCCAGGAACCCCAAAGACATGTGCGTGTCGTACTACCATTACTGCCTCCTCGTTCACAACATGAAGGGCTCCTTCGAGGATTTCTGCGAGCTGTTCCTCAAGGGAAGGGCTCCCATAGGACCCATTTGGAATCACATTCTCGGATTTTGGAGACGACGAGATCAGCCGAACGTGCTGTTTCTGAAGTACGAGGACATGAAAAAGGTCAGTGAGACGTCTCCCGATCAAAGAGGCCTGCTGCCGAGGCATGTTTCCCTTCTAAGCTGAGCGCGTGCTTTAACAGGATCAGGTCGGCGCCATCCGCAAGGCAGCGGAGTTCATGAGGAAAACGCTCTCGGAGGAGGACGTGCAGAAGCTGGCGGAGCACCTGTCCTTCAACAACATGAAGCAAAATCCTGCCGTCAATTTGGAGCCCATAATCTCCCGTAAGAACGGTCCGGACTTCCTGAAGAACAACGAACTGCGGTTCATCCGAAAGGGACAAGTACGTAAAATCCGCGAGCTCCGGCTCGGGAAAAGGCAAACGGAAAAGAAACACCCATCCTTCCTCGTGCGGTCACATCCCGGCAAAAGTACGGATCCGGGCAGTCCCAAAGCCACCCCACAAAAAGAGCTTCAACGGAGCGGAACAGGCAGAGAGGACCGTGTGATCGGCCGGACTCGAATACGGATTTTGCCGCGCGACGGAACCTTCCCAACCGCGCCCTGCCTGAGGAATCCTTGGGCCGATAATCGTCGGGGGGAGAAAACATCCCCGAGTCCCGAATACGACGCACCTTACAACCCTGCACGAAATGCCTTCAACAAAAAGTACAGATTAACCGAATTAAACGTGTTTAATATTTTTCCAACGTTCAGCGTGACTTCCCTGCAATCCTCTTGCTTCAGAGGTTCTGTTTTTTTAATTTCCTGCAGCGTTTGGCAACCTTCGTCTACCTCGAACGAAAATTTTACCTGTTTCGCAAAATCCATCTTCTCTGACTTTGCCTAGCGTCTCGACTTGATTCCAGCTCCGAAAAACGCTGTACAAAATATAAGATAGTACCCCTTAGTTAATTTCAAGCGAAAGTTATACGTAAAAATGCGGTTTGAACGGTAAATCGAAATGGCGTTCTCCTTTTTTTTTTTTTTTCTTTCTTTCAGATTGGAGACTACAAGAACTACATGTCAGACGAACTGATCGAGAGATTTGACAAATGGACTGAGGAAAATCTCCGCGATACGGGATTGTCGTTCATTTAAATTTGATGTCACCTTTGGTAAAGTTCCGAAATATTTATAAGGAAACTTTTCGCGGTGTCATTTTCAGTAGAGGTGAAACCAATTCTGCGGCTGAGCTCCTGAACGTTTTTTACAATTCGGCGACTTCTCCTTCCATTTTAATTTGGGATACGGGACTCGGCAACCAAATTTGCTCCGCTTTAATCCCACGAGCAGCACTCCAGTTCCAACGTGCTTGAAACATTGGAATCGGAGATCGTGATTGCATGGAAATTATAATCCAATCCCGGCTAATGAATTTTCATTCCGATGTGGCTAAATTTATGATTAAAAAGAAAAATAGTTTAGCAAAAAGCGACATAACTGTCACGAAATAAAATTGATAATATCCTAAAAAGAAAATGACGTTAATTCTTATTTCTGCAAAAGTTTAAGAGAATTTTTCAACAAATTTATTTTTAAGCTTCCTATAGAGTAGAAAAAATTTGATTTTCAAGTGAATTAAAAATCTGATGCTGTTTGAATTATATGTTTGTTATCATTAATTACACCTTATTTTCAAAAACTTTATTCTTTAGAATAAAATGGTACAATAAACATCATAAGAAATAATAATTTAATAATAATAATTATAATAATAATAATTATAATAATAATAATAATAGTAGTAGTATAGTAGTAGTGATAAAAAGCATTCTATACACAATAACAAAAAAAAACTTGATATTTTTAGCAGTAAAATCAAACTCAAATAAAACAGAGACGAAAAACTGATAAAATTTTAAATCTTTCAAAAAAATTGTTATCAAATTTGCCTGTGTATCAGGAATCGACATTTCACACATTAATGAATCAAATTGAACAATAAAATTTTCAGGCAGGCCGCACGCATAAAAATTACAAATTAATAATATAATATAATTTATTAAATTTTTTTATACATTAAACATTAATATAATTTGAGGTTAAAATTAAAAACTATAAAAATTAACAACAAACAAAACAATTTTAATTTAAGAAAACATCCGCTGAAATTTCCAAAGCATCGCCACATATTGAACTAACTAGTTACTGAATGGAAACATTAAAATACGGAAATTACGTTAAATCAGACGAAATCACACCCAAAGCAAGTATAAATACATTCGAACCTTTAAAAGTCTTCACATAGTTTAGAGGGAAAATTACATTTAATTTTAAAATAGTTTAAAATAAAAAATTCCGCCCGGACATTATACTCTTTTTTTTTTTCATTTTTATATAGCTTTTCCTGGAGTTGCTAAAAAAATGTTCTACATACTATATGCTATCTAAAATATATATTGTGATCCAAATTCTGTATTCGTTTCTATGAGACATTAATTTTCCTGTGCATTTAGATTTTTTTTTTTTTAATATTTGCCGGCGAGCATGAAGGACAAGGCGGCAGTTGACAGCCATTATTTGCGTGATGCAAAGGGCTAAGATCGTGGTTTGGGAGGAGGTGTTGGTGGCTTTGGAGACTTATCAATGTATTCCGGAAACGCTATTCTGTTCCATGCAATAGTTGAGTCACACAACTCCTGGGCTCTTATTTTGTCGACTCCGTCTTGCAAATTATTGTAATCGGATTCCCTTTGCTTCGCGGGCAAAGGAGGTGGAATTTGGTCCTCTTCGCTAGTAGTTGACTCGGTAGTTCCTTTCAAAATAAAATATAAAAACGTTTTTATAACTGAAATAAACATCGAAGCATCTTGCAAATCACTTTGCAATTAGAATCACAAAAAATTTTTTTTTATTCAAACATTTTCATTAAAGTCGCTTTAAACAGCGATTAAAAGGATCAAATTTTCAAATTTGGACTCTCAATGAAAATATATTGGTGAAAAATACACGGAAAGCAATTCGACAAACAATCGCTGCAAACTAAACTCTAATGTGTTGTTAATACAACATTATATACAAGTATTTCCAGTATAAAAAAATAATCGGCGGTTTTTATATCACTATAAATCAACCATAAAACAACCATTAAAAACCAACAACGATTACTAATGAATTCATTTTTGAAGTTTTAACACATTAGGAACTCCTTTTGTCTCCCCTAAATAAAAACGGGGGTGCAATTTTCTCTTTGGGTTTTTACACTTTTTAAGGGAAAACAAGTCCAATAAGAAGGAAAATTTCATTTCTCCGCCGACCGATCAGGGTGAAGGATAAAAATTTCCGTTTGAAAAATCGTGACACTACTTAGATATTTGAAATGCTGAAATGCATGTTATGTTTTAACATAACCTGTCAACATTTCATGAAAAAGTATTTCAGCAAAACAGAAATTTACCCGTTGAGTCGCGATTACTGCTCTGTATGGAAGTTTGTGACAACCTGCTCGTCATCGAAAGATTTGGGGTCACTTTTCCCGTTGAAAATTGCCCACTGGTGGGTCGACTGAGTCTTCTATCTCTTTCAACTTCCGATCTAAGAGGTCTTTTGGGTGTTAACTGAAATTAATTTGTTAAAATTCATGAAGCTAATGAATTTTATATGTCTAATATATATAAAATTTATTCCGAAAAATTATTTTTAAAAACATAAATATAAATCAATATTCAGTTTTATAGTTCGAAGAAAAAATGCATTTACCTCTTGTCTCAATTCAATGACAGGTTGAATGTTAACACCGGATTGAACAATTGAAACTTCCGGTCCTGTGTACCACTGACTGTTTGAACTTTGTATATTTACATTATTTAATTCTTTGCTCCTGCTTTTCGATTTCCGCTTCTCCTTGCTCTTGTCCTTAGATTTAAGAGTGGCCGTGTGTAAAGTGGGTGTCTTAATGGATATAAGAGTTTTCAGAGTCGATGAAGACACGCTGTTCCTGGAAAATCCATAATTGCATTAATTCTCAAATTCTGAGTTTAAGAGCAGAAAAATCAGTGAGAGAAAAAATCTTTTCAGAAATCTTACTCTGATGGTGCTAGACTAGAAACGCTATTTCTTCGATCAGATTGATAGCTACTTGTGGACAAAGAACTCATTTGTCTCCGCACAGTTGAACTCGAGTGATTAAGCTTCAAATCGCACTCCTGGTAAATAAAAGAACCAGAAATTATAAACACACGACGATTAGGTGATGAATTCACAAATAATTATTTTCTTATTTTTTTTACTTGTTAAAAACCGAAAAATGAATGAAAATCCAGTGACTAGAAATTGACAGAATTAAACTGCACAAAAAGTAAGACTAACTAAATAATGAATTCGTGTTTCGTTAAATAAGACTTAAATGAACAAATTGCCAGAAAAATATTTTTCCTTTGTGTGAAGAGAAAAACGATAATTTGAGAATTACAATTTGATGAACAGTTTAAATAGTTTAAATTTAATAAATAATAATAACAATAAAAATTGTTCGTAGAGCTATAATAATAGCAACTCAAAAGTTTTCCTTTTTATTTCTTAAATTTTTTTTGATTAAAAGTTTTTTTATTTTTAACATATTAAGAAGAATTGTTGCTATCAAGATAAAAACTTAGGGATGATCAAAAGAATGAGAAAGACAGAAAAAAGTGGCGTATTATTAAGAAAACTATAACTTTTCTTTCATCTTCAAAAATAATATGCAGTAGTAATTGAAGATTTTTATTCAGTAATATATCATTAATTATATTCAATCTTAAATATGGAACAACAGTATGTTGTCGATTCACTGAAGCTAAAAACGGAATAGCATCACGATCAGTAAAAGTTCGAAAATTTTCAAAAACATTTTTTAAATTTATCTTCCGACTATCTTCCAGCTCGTTGACATGTGCCTCGATTGTAGTTAAATTTTACTTTTTAACAAATACTTTGGCGAATCTCAATTTTTTTAAACAAAAAAAATGCTAAAATTTTAAAATTACAATTTTTAAAGGAAATTTGCAGTCATTTTTATTTTAAAGTCCAAAACCAGAATTTTCAGAAAATTTTTCACATTTTTAACTTTCACATAAATCATAAAACAGTCTAATTTATATGTTTTAATTCCCCTGAATAAAGCTTTGATAAACGTTTCTAAAATTCTCAAAATTTTAAACAGATATTATTAGATGTTTACCCAGAAGATTTCACACTTACATTTGTCATAAGGTGATGGCAACTAATGAAAAACACCCATTTGTTATGTAGAATAATATTTTCGTGAGAATTTAATAAACGTTTAAAAATTTTTTTTTGATGCAACAAAATATAACATACCCGCTTTCCGTATTTGCTCTCAACATGAAGTTGCATATCATAAAAGCATTCTTCAAGTCTACTATGAAATGGCATTAGTGAAGGCGGTGCTCTTTGCTTGTGGAGTTGAATTCCTATTTGCAAAAGTGGTATTTGATCGGCAATACTCTTTTTCAGATCTTCTATAAAATTTGCATGATCCAAGTGCGCGAGTTTATATTCTTCTGTGAAAAATGCCTGAAATAATAACAAATGAAAACATGAAATAAATATTTAGATTTTAAAAGTTCAAAATAAAACCATACCACTAAAATATTAAATAACAAATATGCCACAAAAATAAATTCTTCCATTTATACATGGTCCATACGTTTTCTCTTTAAACATTTATTTTTAAGGTTATTATTTATATAAAGTATTAAAATTAATTATTTTTAATTTTCATTTTATCCGTTTTGTGTAATACTACAAAATTTCAAAGAAATAAACAAATAAGATATGATATGTAAGGGTCGTGAAAGTTTATGTGTTACATGTGACAAAAGTGAAAATAGATAAACATTAAGGGGAGGAAAAAAGAAATAAAAAACTAATGATATAAGATGGATTTGAATATGTGTTATGCTGATCCACCGAAACATTTTGCGACCTAATACGTTCAAAGATTTTCAAGGAGCTGACACTATCAACACAAAGGTACGTAAAACATTAGTCGATAGGAACCAAGAATTTATTAAGTCTCGGAAATTTTAATGTATTAATTCTTAATTAATTATGGAGATTTACATTTTATTTTATTCAACAAAAAAAATTTGTTCAAAATAAGTTTATTGTTACCTTTTCATAATTGGCAATTCCTCCCATGACTGCAGCATCAACAATTCCCTGAAGTTTCATCGAAAGAGGATGCAAAGGTAAAAGAGGTTCAGCAGCATGATTAAGAATCAATTCACGAAGAGATTGATTGCTTGAATTCATAGTTTCGATAGCAGTTTCTATAGGTGACATCTAAAAATCGCAAAAAGTGTATATCAAATTTTATTCACATTCAAAAGTTGATAAAACATTATATTTAAATATTACTTTAAAATTTTTTAAAATATATTTTAACATAATGATATAATAAAGACATTTAATGCATAGATGCATACCATGAATGTTTTGGAGGTAACTACTGGAAACCATGTCAGTATGCCCGGTAAGGGATTGCTTGTAACCATAATTGTCCTTTCTAACCATAAATTTCCGAATTCATTATCCTTTTCGTTGCCATTTGGATATATAGGACGAGAAAACTGAAATTTCTGAACATCGTTCACTTTGTGATATTTCAAAATTTGATCAGGAACTCGCTTACCATTGAATTTGTGTTTTCTTTCATCCATTATGGGATCAACTTTATTTATTTGTATATCTGCTTTTTATTAAAGAATAAAATCTGTTTCTAATAAGAACTTTGAAAACGATATACCAAAAATATTAACATATTATAATTCAGTAAGCAATTAGTCATTTAATTTTTAATAATTACAATATTTAATCTCGCTATTTTTCTTAAATTTAAATGCTTTAACCTTTAAATTTTAAGATAAAAACTAATGATTATTTAAAAACAACAGTAAAAAATTTACAGTTAAAAGGATACATTGTGAATTGCATTCCATTATTTCAATAGCAGGTGGTTCCAGTTTATTCATCAGTTCTGCATTTGGGAGATGATTTAATATCCTTGTTCTAAAATCGCTTAATCTCTCATACTCTTTACCTCTATAAATAAAAATCTAAAAGACCAATACAAAATCATAAGCGAATTCAAAATAATATTTATTTCTACAGCAATAAATCTCGTGCTTTGAAAACTTTTATGGTTTATAATAAAAAATTATTAATTAATTTTGAGAATTTTGGCACCTTGCTAAAATACGGAAACTGAATTCCTTTCAAGGCAATTTACAAAATATAATTTTTCATAAACCCACCTTATTTTGAGAGTGCAATGGAAATCCTCTGCCGTAAAAAGCTACTCGAAAATATTCGGGTTCAGGTCGTATTTGCTTCATTATACATTCATAAAATTTAGCTATTGTTGTATGAAGGCGACTTAACTGATTAAAATCAAATAATTGTTCTTCATAAAGTTCTTTAAGCTCATTGCATAAACTCAAAGCACATTCCCACATCTAAAAATTAATGTATTAATTTTAATTAAGTCAAGATCTCAAATATAAAAGTAGATAATTTTCAAAAGATTATTCTTAATAATAAACAAAGGCTAAATAAATTTATCATTTTTCTCAGTGATTTTACAAAAATAATTCTTTTTGTGATGTGGATTATTTCAAATCATTCTACAATACTAACTTTTTTTTTACTTTTTTTATTAACAGTTAAATCGTTAATCAAAAATTTTTTGGTGAAGTATGGACAAAGTTTAATATTTCAGAATGAGTTTTATGACGACTTAAAATATCTAAATTTTCGACTAAAATTTTCTAAAGTTTCCAAAGATTGTTTCGAAAAAAACAAAAAAAAATTTATCATATTGAATATTAATGCTATATGTATTGCAATATTCGTTAAAAATCATTTTTAATATTTTAAGTGACAAATGTAACTTTTTCTTTTAAGCAGGATGACTTAATTTTTTATTTAACTCTGGAAAATTTCAAAAATTTTAGGCGAAGAACATATTCAATTTTAAGCTCGAGTATTGGCAGAAGGAATAAAAATTTTTAATATGTTAAAGAACATATATGATTGTGTGCTTGAATTATAAGAATTCAAATGCAAGAAAAACATGTTTTAATATTAAATCTGGCACGGCTATTTTTCTATTATTTATTCTATTTCTATCTTAAATGCAGATAGCGACAGTCTCGTAACTGTATCAAAAATTTTGTTTAAACATTCAATGTCTAAAGAACATCATTTGTAAAACAAGATTCATCTAAAAGCTGCCGTGACGCCAGTCATTCGCGGCTTATGAGCAACTTATTGGTTATCCATAACTTATACTTTTTACCTTTCCTTTATCGAAGTAACCGATAATGTCATAATACAAAGATTCTTTAAGCTCTAAATGTGTTTGACAATAAGGGTGTTTGTGAGATTTCAAATGAGGACTTAAAGTCTCTTCGGTCCATTTCAATAAATCTGAATGTAATTCTAAAGTAAATGCTGCTTCAGTATAGTTATCGCATTCCAAATGTAACTGACATAGCTTATTAACGTAGCGAATGTACATTTCCTTACGTTTTATTTCTTTGTAGAAATCCTATAAAAAAAAAAGGTATTTTACAAATTGTAACTAACTTGAGTAAATTTTAAATGCAGTTGAAACCATTCATTGCGGGAGCTAACCAGTAAATTAACAGTGCAGCTCATTCTGTTTTCCTTGTTTTCATCGGTTATGTTAGATCTGTATTCCAGCAGTCTTTCCATCAATCTCGTTACAGTCTTTACAAATTTAACGCCCTGAGACCGAAAAGAGGAATGCTGCTCACATAAATTAAGCATAATTGACTTAAATAAATTTTTGTATTCTTCGTCACCACATCCTCCCTCGAATAAAGCATCAAGTTTAACGATCATTTCGTTTTCAAACTGAAATAATTTCAAACAACTGTAAAAATTAACTTTAAAACGTGAAATCATTCACTTACTGCGGAGGCTGATCTCTTTCATAACTCGATATATATTTCTAAATAAGTAAATTTTATATTATTGAGTAAAACTATTTTTTTTTTTACCCTGGTATTAAAATTTAAAATTAAAAAATCAGTTTTAATTTCGCGATGAAAACGTTCCGTTGCATTTTCAATAGTCTTACAATTTCAAAAATAAAATGGTAGAAATCAATCAAATTTTCACCTCTGCAAAATTTCCTTTGATATAAGTTGAATCCCTTTTAGTGAAATATGCCTCGCAAGAATTTTTCGAACTGTAAAACTCGCACTGCATCATATCGAAAAATATAGGTATGGTGGCTTCCCTTAACTCAGGCTCCGGAATTAATGTCATTTCTAGAATTGCCCCAACGAGACCAGGAATAAATTGAATTTTATACTGACCTAAAAGCAAAAGAAAATGAATCCGACCAAGATTATAATAGTATGTCTAAAAATATCAGAAACATAATATAGCTAATAAACCTAAATTAAACCACATGCTGCGAATTTCAAAACCAGTATCTCTCCTCATGTCCTTGTATTTAGCAGTTATTCTTGCCCTTTTGTTGGAAGAAAATGACTCAAGCTGCAATGCTGGCTGCGTCAAAAAAGCGATAGCACAATGAAAGAAATTATTCCACGCTTGATGTTCAAAAGGACTGAAGAAATAATCTCGGATTGTGTGAGAGAAGAATCGAAGGCTCTTGAGAATTACGCTAAAAAGTATTTGAAAATTAATTTCATATTTATTTTTAAACAATCTTCGAATGAAAACCATTTTAATTTTACTATTTATTATAATACAGTATTCGCTTATAAATATTTTTAGGAAAAAAAATATTCTTTCCTTCGACTTCTATGTTTAATTAAGTACCTGTTTTGCAGCATTATCATGTCGCACCAATCCTTAGGGAATACAGGTCGAGAAACTAGATCTTTAAACACCAGCAAAATTTCCATCAAAAAATCCAAGCGATCATAAATAGTAGTAAAGTGAGTAACGTATGCTTCGAAATGATGAGCGGACATTTGTCTAAAAATTGAAATCATTATTACGACTAGGGGCGCCTAAAAAAAAAAGAATTAAGTTTGTTTAAGCCAATTATATATTCTTATTTAACCAGAATTGTTATCTATTTAATTAAAAACTTTCTGATACTGATATTACCGTCGATTCAACACTAAATTAAAATATAAAGCACTCTAGTCTGTAACGTTAAAAGAATAATTCTGGGGAATTTTAATATCTAAGTAATGATAATCCCAGTTTGTCAGCTAATTCAAATTCGTTTATAGAATAATCTTCAAAATATAAGGTGGCATTTGAACTCTATTCATGTCGCCCGTTTGAAAAAGGTTCAGTAAATTTATGATTAAATTTAAACAGTTTTTTTCACTGAAAAAGGTGAATCAAATGTAAAAGAAAAGAATCACAATTTTCTTATAATTACAGCACAGAGAACATAGTATTATTAGGCATTTTGGTTTTTGCTTTGATTAAGACATTTTTAAGTTCACGGACTTCTGAAACTCTATGGATCGCATCTTAGTCCTATATAATGATAACATGAATCATGCAGTTTAGATTTCGCTTCTCAACTATGAAACATGTCAAAACTGAATACGATGATGCCAATAAATTTATTTATCTTTCAATTTAAGATTTTCGTTGGGATTTTAAAAACCCAAATATTATTTAAAATAGTTCCTTCAACAAAATTAAATTCACATTACCACTGCAACATGATCCCTTTCTAGGGAAATGAAGGTTTGAATTACGGTTCTTAGTACGGATAACATGATTTCAGTGATATCGTAGATGGTTGGACCGACATCGTTCCGATGAAGAAGTTCCATTATATTACTCAGAACCTCAACGCATTTGTCAACCTAAACAAAATTAAATTAAATTATTACAATACGTAAATTGCTATATTTTTACGTAATGTTTTTAATTAAAAATTTTTAGCAGTTTTAATTAAAAATTAAAAATAATTTTTTTTAAAACTGCTTCTTCAATTGTACATCAAACACCAATTTCATATGGTTTACCAGCGTGCAAAACATCTCATTCCATTAAATTTTGTGCAAACTGCATTATTCGTTTCAACTGGTGTACAGAGAAAATGATACTTGTATTTTTCAATGATCACAACACTTTTTACATGAAAATTAATAATATAAATTTAATGACAAACGCTCAAGCAAAATTTTTACTCTTATCTTTTAGCTTTGGGAAGCTTTATTTCTTAAATGAAATATTAGTATTTTTCAAGAGTTAGAAAAATTATTTTGTTAATTCCCGAAATTAAACAATTTTCATACGTGAGATTACATTATAATAATAAATTTGTAAGCATATAAATTGAATATATCCCATTTCCAGAAGACAACATTCCTTTCAGAGTAGAAATTTCATTTAAACCTAAAGTCATTTTTAAGTGTTTCACCACATCAAAAAATGCTTTTTTTTTAAAAAAAAGAAATCACTACGAAGATTTTTACTTTTCAAAAGTTTTTTTTAGAAACACTGAAGAATGTAAGAATTAAGAGATAATATGAATTTCTAATAAATAAATTTTAATTAACTAATCAAAAATCCATTAGTAAGAGAAACCGAAGGAACGAAAGTGAAATATGCCAAATCATGCTTCAAACCCAGTTTAAATAAGCAAGGCAAAACAAAGCATTAGGGGTTTAGCAGGTAAACCAAGTTACGCTACCTCAGAATTGCACGACTGGGGGGCTTTCACCAACTTTGCCTCAGAAGCCCCGAGGACCCGTGACAGTTTCTCTGCAGATTTAGTCTGTTGCCTGAAGGTCCAATTTCCTTTTCCCTGTCGCCAATAAAGCGATAATAGAAATGGTATTTACAATAAAAGGAAGAATAAAGAAATATTTCGAAGGTGAAATTCTACAATCAACTTTGAAAATACCTCAAACTAAAATTTTATAGTGGCATATTTTGTATTTCGTTAAAACCAATATATGAGAAGTAATTAAAAAAAGCACAAAAATTAAATAATTTCTCACAATAGATACTTTTAATAGTGTAATGAAACGTGCATTTTTTTATTGTGAAAATAGGATGCATTACAATTAGTTATAGTTTTTACATTTACATATTAGCCTTGAAATAGGAGTAAAACAGCCCCTAACAATGTTAAAATGTAATTCTTGTAAATAATTTTAGTATGACATACTATATTAAATGTGCAAAATAAACATGTTTTATATTGATTTTTTAAAGTCCGAATAACAATTTAATGAAAGAATATTAAATTTAAAATGTAATAATTTATATGGATTGCGTAACCGACTCTTATTTGCGCTTCCTGTAATACCATATATAAATTCAAGAGCTAGAAATTTAAGGACATGGTACTAACAATTTCCAGAGGATAAATGCAAAAAAAACTTTGATTTAATAAATCTCAGAGATTTATTTCCAAGATCCACAATTGTGAATCATATATTTATATTTATTTCATTATATGAAAATTTTCGATATAAATGGTTTGAATTCATTGAACGAAAAAAATTTCCAATAAGTTATTTTTATTAAAGAATTTCTAATATTGGAAAAAATTTGTCTGGGTGGAAAATTAATTATTTACAGAGGTTATATAAATTCATATTTATATTCTATTTCAATTCAAAGTTGATCCATTAACGATTTTACAAAACTGCAATGACGAAAGCGCATTAGGTTTCCGTCACCAAAAAAATTCCTTATAAAAACCATGCTTCTGCAAAAGTGACACGAAAAGATATTTAAAACACTTGGTAAGTATTAAAATAATGCATAAGCTTTAACTTCACAACACCGGGAAACTAATTAAAAGTGAATATAATAAACTTGTATCATTCTAAAAATACAAAGAACACTTATTATCAAATATATGACAAAGATTAATTTAGTTTCCGAATGTAGATGTTTGTATGAATTGAGACTCGATATATCGATTGCTTCGCTTAAAAAAAGAATAAAAACCTGAACCGAGAATCGAGCAAAACGGTGCAAATAGGCTAGAAGTCGCAGTTTACACCTTACAAATACGCCAATCGAACAAAAAATAAAATAAAATATTAGTAAATGATATTTCAGAATAAAGAAATTGAAAGCACGAAAAACATTAAACAAATTAGATAAATCTCACCTTTACGAAATCAGTCCTTTTCAAGAGCGGAAAGATAATAAAAATTATTTAGTTTAATTTTCACAATGAAAATTAAAAAATTTTTTTCTAATTACTACTAATAAAGTAATCCTTAAAACATCAATTAAACAGAACAAACCTCATTTCGAAATTCCAATAAATTTCTGACAATGGTCGTAATTGCTGGCAGTAAAATAGCTCGAGATTCAGCTATTAAGAACAGCGGACCTTTTACTAAATCATTTACAGTAGCCATCTTATATTTTACCAGTTTCTGGGTTGGGATCTTTTTGATTAGCTCTGCAAATATTAAACTGAAAAGAAACAAATAAATTTTGTACAGTTCAAATTATTATAATGAACTTGGTTGAACTGATATAAATATGTTAATTTTCCTTAAATTCGAATAAATTTATATTATTACCAGCATGAATTTAGGTTATAATCAAAATTTTTACAATACATTTAATTAAATCAACAAATAATCATATTGCAGAATTTGCATTAATTCAAATTTACTTCAAATTTTTGAGGAAGAAATGAAGAAATTTAATACTCTAAAGAATTTCCGACTCAATAATTTCTTAAAATTTTTGTTTTACTTCTTTAATTTGTTATAGAATAAGCAATTTATTTAAAATATTTACATAAAAACTAAAAAATTTTGTCTTGAAGAATATTGTGTGAAAAGTTTAAACATAAGAAACTAATTCTTTTAAAATAAATGCAATTATTCTTCAGCTGACTTCTATAACGTTACATAATTATGAAATTCTCTTTAACTTTAAAAACGTATTTTTTATTATTATTATTATTATTATTATTATTATTGTTATTATTGTCTTTATTATTAAATTCAATTGCTCCGCTTTTAAATATTAAATTGCTGACGCATATAATCAAGATATAATTCACGGTTGCAAAGCAAAATAAAATTCAAGACAATATTATCGATAGAGGCAATTTATGATTTTTCAAACTGTATAAAATACCCGAAAGATAAGAACTGGGTTCACGTTATTTACCTCAATTCCTTAGCTTTGAACACTTTGAGTATGTCTGGTATTGCAAAAGGTAAAAATCTGAGACAAGCTCCTTGAATCAACACAACGTGCTGGATATCTTGAACGTCTTCTCCCATTAGTTCGACAATAGAATTAAGAAGAGATTTTAAAGACAGTTCAAACTGTTCTTGTCCTTTTCCACCATACAATCTAAAATTATTTATCTTAAGATAAATATTAATTTAAAAATAAAGATAAACTGAAGCAAAAAAAGAAGTCCTTACTCTGAGAACAACATTCTAGAACGTACGATGAATCGAAAAATGTATTCCAAGCTTTTCATTAGTTGAAGATAAAAATCTTTCTTTTCTTCATTTGTACTAGCATTTTCTATATGAGATTTTAAAACTACCATTAACTTATTATAAGCAAGCGTAGCACTAAAACTTTCTTCTATATAAACATCTAATACTGGTTTAAAATGCTGATATTTCCGATCCGCCACCAAACCAATGATGTGTAACTATTTGAAAGGAAATTCATTATTAACCAATTAAAACAGGATACTGGAGTTCGAAAATGCAAAATTTAAGATAACTTACAATGCATTTAAAGACTAGATCATCGTATAACTCTGAATCAGAATTCTGCATGAGTATATTAAAGAGAGCATCCAAAACATCTTGAAGATATTTCACAATCTCTTCCCCATCAACGGTCATTAAAGCTCCTAAACTGTGTTCTAAATCATCTAAATGCCCGGACCAATTCAAAAGCCCTAGCAAATCAACTAAAAACGAATGAAAACTAATTAACATGTTTTAATATTGAAGATTTTTTTTTGATTTTGGGAAATATGTAAGATTATTATTATGGGAACAAAAATCTTACAATTTATTCAAAATCTTGTTCCTGGCAGAAGATAATCACGTGCCGGAGTATTAAATTTTTTAGTACAACTATTAATGTAGTTTGGCCAGTATTAATACTGAATTATTTTCTGATCATTAATGTAAGTTTTATCCTAAACATATAATTTTAAACTGACTTAAATTATTTTTTTTTATTATATTTCTTCATTCATTTCTTCATCCTCATCTAATTTCGAAATTACTTGCTATCTACAAATTATTCGGACAATTCCAGGTATAATTTATTAGAGCTCGTCGTCACAGAGTCTACTGATACTATAAATAAGTACATTTTATGATGATGATAGGGATGATGACTTTTTTGTTCGAGCCACATTTCTACCCAAATTGAAGCTAAATTATAATGAAAAAAGGTACCGTTCTGAGTGAGTTTCGTTGAACACACATTCGTGCTTATGTAAAAATAATCCTTGTTTGAAAAACTGAGACCGGGAACCTGATTCTTGTCGATCTTCTCGTCAGTTCTGCTCCAAGGCAAAGTAAGATAACCCAAATCATTTTCCTCATACTTTCTGTGATCAATTTTGTACACGCATAAATTATGATTTTTATCACTAAGTGTTGTTCCATTTTCTTGCATGAGTTTAACATAAGAAAGAGCAAAGGGTTTTTCTGATTTGTCCTTAGCTTCATTTGATGATCTAAAAATAATAATTTCTCTAAACAGCTAGTAAAATATATTCCGGAATTGAATTTTCTTTCCGCATGCAAATGAACGAGAGATAATATTATTGCTATCTGAATTTTAAGAACACACCTGTGCTTAAAGGTAAATTTTAAATGGCTGTTCCTAAATTCATCTATCGGAACCGCTACTTTGAAAATTTCATACCATTTCGGCTTATCGTCATGGTAATAAATTACAGATTTAAATTCGCTAAGAGCTTCTACTCCTCCACCCAAATAAATTACATCCTACAATGCACATAATTAATCATTTTTCATACAAAAATTATTAGATCTTTGAAAATGAAAAAATGAAACCTACTGGAATTATTTGTCCTTTTTCGTTGCATACAGTAACAGTTACTTGGACATTTTTATCGGTAGTTTTAGTCCCTTTACTAAAATCAGCATTTATCAAAGTTAAGTATAAATCATTTCTAACATCGCCAGGTAAAATAACTTCCGGAAATCCCATTTTTCTGGCTATTGCAACATTTCCCAAGACTAGATGAGGGTTTTCTTCACGAACCTAAAAATTTCACCGATAAAAATGAAAAAATAATTCTAATTATAAACTATTTTCTTTTTCTGACCTTACCGATAGATTTGATGAGAGTTTGGGCTACTTTTTTTAATACAAATGTTATAATCCGCAATAAATAAAATATGCCTATTGTTATTTGGTTCAGATTTTAAAAGAAATAAAGCGATATTTTTAAAATTATGATCTCCCAGAAAGTAAAAATTGAATGAAAACTATTTTTAAAAATATTGTCATATTAAATGTTTCGGCAAACTATCTTGACTTAATGAGGCTTAGCAAATAGTTACAATAACTATTATATTAGATTTTACTCCTCATGACGTCACAATCAAACTCTACTGGAGCATACATACAAAGCATCTATCATCTTTCATTTCATCTAAGGAAGATGAAGTTTTTGATTCGCTTAATTTATCATTATGAACTTTCATGCTTTAGATCTAATGAGATCTTGAAATTTTTATTAACTTATAATGCCATGTCATTCACAGTAATTCCAAAAAATTATATAAGATACATGCTATATTTCTACTACATTCTTTGTCCTACCCTTTTATTTTGTATATTACGGCATGCATTGATTATTTTTAAAGTATAATCGTAAATTTAAACGTTATAAACGAAAAAATTTTTAACGAAATAATTTTCGTTTCTCATCAATTAAATTATATAGCCAGTGAAATATAGAGCCTACGAAATTCTATTTTATTCAATCAATAATTTAAATAATTTTCAAAATTACTATAAATTTTAACCCCAGTAATCAAAAGTTAAATTTAAAGCTTATTACTTGTTAATTATAAAAAACGATTATCTGATTTTTATTAACCATACCTGTTTGAGATCTCCATGAAGTAATTTCAGTGAAACCCACAATCCTTGACCCTTGTGCTCTTTCTGTGTTATTTCCTTATTGAATATTGCTCTTTTCAATGTTTGCTCCAAACTTTCCTTTTCACAACTGTAAACAATTGAAATTTTTATTGAAAGTTGAATAAAAAAATTTGTGTACTTAAAAATTTCAATTAACTTTAATTGTTATGTACTATAAAGATTATACCCAATCGATAGGAATTCTTATATTCAAATTAGTGAAATATGTTTTATAATCTATATCGTACAAAATTATTCATTTCTAACTAAAGCTCTGTAGAATTGGACATATTCTTGATTAATGCGGCAGGTAACATTTTTAAACTGTTTTATACTAATTTCAACTGAATTTCTAAAGCTTATGAATGTACTGTTTAAATATAAAAATCATTCATGAAATGTTTAAACCAATTTAGGAAATAAAAATATAGTACGTCGAAACAATTCAATCTGTGAGATATATATTCCAAATTAATTTACTAATCATGTTTTTTGATCTAAAATTCTTGCTGACAATGAACTGGTACTGAAACTCAAAATTTTTAGTTTAAAAGTACAATACTTTGTTAATGTGTTTCTTAAAAGAATTTTTTTTTTTAACAACCATGAATATAAAATGCAATCAACGTTATTGAAACGATTGGCGAAGTGTTTGGATATTTCCATATTAACACATTAACTATTAAATTCGGAAATGATCGAAATAATTAATACAATGTGTACCAACTCCGAAATTCTCGTTCTTTATTCAAAGTTTTATTACTCTGGAATACTCACGGAAAAAAGGGTATGAAATTATCAACTTCTTCATTTCCTTCAATTTTGCCAGACATGTAAAGAGTTATATCCATTGCAGCAACTCCAAAAGGTCTACGCATATAATCCATTGATATATTGTAAGACTTTTTACTATTTATATGTATCGATTTTTTCGATATATCCTTGTCACAATCTTTATATTCCATTGCTCCTAATCTAATTATATGGCACACAAGATAAATTTTCTCACGTTCTAAATCTCTACTTCCAAGATCCTATTAAGAGAATTAAAATCAGGTAAGAAAAAAAACTCATTTCGAGAAAAACTATTAATAGCTATAGGCACAAAAGTCGTCTCAAAAAAATTTATGAATTGTATTTTTAAGCAAATAATTAGACTAAAAGAACTTTAGGAATTTATTACAAACGATGTAAAATATAATGTGGGAGGATATGCAAATGAAGAGCAACAAAAAACATATAAAATGATTTCGTGAAGCTTCAGAGATTAATATTTCACTATGATAAATATATTGTAAAAGTACTTTTTTTGAAATCATTGTGTTAAATGTAGTACAATAAAACCATTATTATTGTCAATGTTATTAATTTCATGGTCATTAATTTATTATAAGCTTATTAATAATAATTCATTATCAATATATTAATATAACTTTTCCGGAAATACATTGGTATACAATAAATATATATTTTCATATTATATATTACATATATTAAAAGGAACATTACCGTAAATAATGCTCGAAGTGAATGTGCTTGATTCAAGTCTTTTACAAATCCTTCTTTGCTCCATCGAATAACATAATTCTCCGTAAAAGGTACTCCTTTACCATCATATAAAGATAATAATAACTCAACGTCTTCGTTCACTTTGCATACAAAATTACGCATACAAAGGAATAGTATATGAGAATACTGATTGTAAATCACCGGAGATTTCGATCGGCGATGAGTCTCATTCTAAAAAAATCCAAAAATGAATGAGAAAGAATAAAAAGTTTTCTGCTTTGATATATGAATGAATAGTGTAAATAAATTTACAATAATAATAATAATAACAATAATTTAATAACAATGAAATATTTAATTATCTTATTTCAGTAAAACTAAAGAAATGGAAGAATATCATTAAACTTATGTAAATGAATAGATAATGATTTTTTACTTAAAAATAATAAAATATATCCTTCAGCTAACCTTCTGCTTTTTTATGTTTTCCGACGCTTTCTGATGTTGCCAGAATAATTGAATTGTGGAGGATGATTCGGGATTCATTATATTACAGTCTTCATCTCTAACAACCATATCCAGCCCTAAAATGCTATTTTAACAATAAATTAAATGAAACCAAACATCGATGAAGTACTTATATATATAATAAATCGATGAGAAACTTAAAAAATTTCAGGATAATCTAAAAATTTTAAATATAAAAGGAATAAAAATTAAATTAATATCATAAGAAAAAAAGTAAAAGTACAATTCAGATAGATTTTACATTCATATTTTGAAGAATGAATTTTTTAATACATAAAAATATTATATTACCCTGCATATGTTTTTTCTAATAATATATTTTTAACTTAATTCCACTGAAATATTTCTTAAAAGACGAGTAAAATAATATCCAAGAATATTTCACATTTTATAAATCTTTATTTTATGTAATATATATATATTTAATACATTAATATGATTGAAAATTTTTTATATAACATATATTAATCATTTTTTCCATGCAATTAATCCATTAATTTAATAAATGATAACATAAAAAGATTTTGAAATATAACACCTACTGATTTCCAAGATCAATTGATGAAGCAACTTTGTGCTTCATAACACGCATTTCATCTACAGGGAGATTTCCTGACAAGATTTCGCTACGAAATCTTATAAGCTTATATATTCGGTGTTCCACATCCTTTACTTTTGCACTGTTGTGCTGAAACATGAAAATTTTGTCTAAACTGTAATTAAAACTGTAACTGTTTTTATAAAACTATTAAACTGTAAAACTACAAAATATCATCATAAAGACTTTATCATAAATAAATTTTCATTAATTTTGATCTTAAGTTTAAATCATCTGATATTTGATAATAACATAAATCTAGAAAATGATCAAATTTATTTTAAATTTTAATAAAAATTCAGAATGAATTTTAGAAAGTAATTGAAATTAACAATAGCATAAAAAGAAAAACAGCAGCAGTTAAGCTTTATATATATATTTGTAAATAAATTTATTTAGTACAGAATGATACTTAAATAATTTTACCTAAAACATTTTAAACATGAGTAAGAGCTACATCCAAGGATAAAATCATTGAATGAACACAAATGTTATTAAAAAATATTAATTACAACAGATAAAAAAAAGGGAATTACAGTTAATTGAGGGAAATAATAGATATAAATTCATATGAATATACATTTATAAGACTAAATATTATTTTAAACTTTTTTATAAGCTATAAAAAACTTTTAAGCTGAATTAACTTTATGAACCAAAATTTTAATCAAATAGCATGGAATAACGCATAACATTTTAATTATAAAATTGATTTTGTAATATAAGATTATTTATATTAAATATTTTTTTATTATATGTTGATTTTTGTTTAATTTTGCTTAAAAATCCAAAAATATTTCTATATAAAATGTTAAAAATTAACTTATATTATTAAATATTAATATAAAAATTATACATCAATTTTTAAAACTATCAATTACAATAAATATATACTTGGAATATAAAGTTAAAGAGTTTTTATTAAATTTGAATGCTAATTTTCTCAAAAGCTTATTATTTTTATAATTTGATAAGTATAGCAAAAAAAATTTTTTTCAATTTAAATAATTTATTCTTACAATATAAAGATCTTTGAGAATTAAGCCCCATTCTCTTACAACTGTTGTAATTTCCTGCACCAAAGGCTGACTATCCTTTTCATTTTTAATCTTTATATAACTTTTTGGGAAAACTCCTTTCTCATTCTTATCAGAAACTTTCCATCCAAGATACCAATCACCCAATTCCTGATACAAATAAACAGCTTCACCTACATATAAGTTCACATGATGAGTTTTTTCCTCTATATAATTGTAGATTGCTAAAATGAAATACAAAAATAACACATTTTCAATCAATTATTCTATAATATTAAATTGGAACGGAACGTCTTAACAAAATATTTTTTCATTAATTTTTGCCGCATATACACTCAGCTCAAATTTGAATATGAATAATTTCTTTAAAATAACTTCATCCTGAAAAATTTAACACATGATTTGATTGAATAAATAGGCTCTACATTTATTTACTCAAAATGAAAGGAGTTCAAGCTGAAACCCCTCAAAAATTCAATAAAGTTAGAAAAACAATAAACTTTTCAAGTTTAAAACGTTGTTTATTAAAAGATAAACATAACTATAAAATCAAGCTCTATTGACACATCCCCTTCAGTGAGCAACCTGTTGAATGTCAAACAAACTTTAGTAACAATCCATTTAAAGAAACATACCTACTCCATAGCGTTCCTGATCTTTTATCATTTGCCATTTCATTGTCGTTATTTACATTATATATTTCCAAAATAATATTGATAATTAAAACCAAATTCACAATGTGCATTCATCAAGAACCTTTATGCCATTTTAAAAGTGGTAGCAGACTGGCTTCTTCCACGTCCGCGTCCGCGACATTTAAGAAGCTTTCCATTAAGATTTATAAGCAAAGCTAGAATGAAATAATACTATGTTTAACCCAATTTGATTTCCCATAAGTAGACTCAACATTTTATAGACAATTGAGAAATATTTCTTTAGTGAGGACTCAGATAATTTACGACTTCCTTTATGCATCTACAATATTAGGTCAGAGATTACGATCAGTACCGTGTATAGATGTCAGACAAATACCGAATCAAGGGTCCCCCCTAAAGAAAATAAAAATGACGAAACAAATGGATTTTTAGTATTTCTCTCAGCCAAAGGCAATCTAATGGGCTAAAAAATTGAGTTTAAAATCTAATTTGCACTTATTAAATATTGTGTCACAAAGATGATTCATTTTCGTGAACTCATCTGCACTTTACAAAGATTTAGTTGTTTCATTTCACTTTGTAATTTGTATTTTCTTTTTTAATATTTTTTTTCAACACTTTCGCTATAAATTCAAAAAAACTGCTGATTCGGTGATGGTATTATGTGAAAAAGTGAAGTTATCTCTTATGGAAATATCAGCAGTAATCAATAATCTGCCTTAATGGCTAAAATAGTAAGTTGTAATTATCAGCAAAATATAGCATTCAGGCATGTTTCTGGGGCTCAGCTGCTTGGTCCGCCGACATTTATACTTCTCCAAAGAGATATACTTTTTTTCATTCAGAAAGGACAACTAACTGCTTATATCATTTAACATTTTCTTTCGATTGTTTCCAAAAAGAAGCATTAAGATAATCAAAGATAAATGACTTTCACATCAAAGATAAATGTATGCGGTATAGGAATTTAACAAAAATATTTAAATATCCATTTTAATAAGGAAACATCAAAGATTTTTTTGTATGTCAAAACCATGTAAAACGCCGACAAAAAAGTAAAAATTCGATATATGATTTCGAAACGTAAAACTATCGTGAAGTGATGTGTTACAAAAATATTAACATAATGTCGAAATCTGTGCAAAAAAAAATATGGATGTATAATATATTGTGATTTTTATTTCTCAATAACATTCAAAATTATAAAAATTTCGTTTATTCTTTAATTTAATTTTACAGTTACAAATTTCAATACATAAATAGTACATAAATTAATTAACAAGATCCAATTGAAACATTTAATTTTCCTGTTTCGATTTTATAAAATTTATGAAAAAGATTTTTAAGAAAATTGATTATTTATTTATAAAAAAAAAAGTAAATGTTGCTTTTACTTTCCAAAAGCTCCATTTTGCTTCGTATTATATTTCAAGTTAGCCCAGTCAGGAATGTCTTTTTCTCTTTTGTAATCCTCTTTTGATACAGAATACAAATTAACCATTTCTGTTGCCCCAACTAATGATCCTAATAAAAAGGAAGCAACTCGTAATCTAGTTTGAAAAACTTGAAATTGAAAATGAAATTTGTAATACTTTACCTCCAAGCCAGGCAGTATAGTTTTCTAATGAAGGGCTCTTGTGAATCTTAAAATTATTGAAAAGTAATTTACTTTTATACTTCGGAGTTTCTACAAGATATTTTAGTTCACTTAAGATTCTAGATTTGATTCCTGGCATTGACGATGTTCCTCCAATCAAAAGTATATTTTCTGCCAAACATTTTCTCATATCTAAGGGACACTGCAAATTGAAAAACATTTATAGGAAGAATTAAAACAAATCTGGTATATTTGCACACACGTACAGTCCTAAAATGAACTATTAATGCATTTTATAAAAAGGTTTTCATATAAATATATAAAACCTGATATTAAATTAATGTCACAACTTCATTCACATTTAAAACATTTTTCATCAACGACGGAAAATTCATACATCTTCACTTATGTAATTAACAAACCATTTTTAACAATGGAAATTTTTTAATCTTCTTCACTGTTTTCAGTACAGTAAATTCTAAAACAAGAGGAGAGATACTTCTAGTTTGTTGCAGAAACAAACTGTAAAATTTTTATTCATATCTGATTCTTTATATCTAAAAATTAGATCATTAACGCTTTTAGGTCAATACTCACCTTAATTAGAGCATTAAGAATCATGGTTGCTAATGATATTTCGTCTCCGTCCAATTCGAACAGAACTTCACAAGCGGTTTCCCTTATCTTACCATTAATTTGAAGGAAGTCTGTGCCGTTTAGGCTGTAGCCAACATCCGGTGACATTGTAATTTTTTCTCCTGTTCTCAGTTTATGAGATCTTTCTGAAGTTGTTACGAAGCACATTCTGACTAGAAAACAAACACGTTTTTCTTTGTTTAATTATGATAGCTTATGCGATTGAAAATCAATTGTCATGATGAATCAATTTGATAATGTATCGAAATTGACTGAATTCATTATATTAAAAGTATGAATTTGATTCCTGTTCGGAATAACTCGAGGTTGTCTGATGAGTGAAATGGTATTAACAAATATGAATATATTAAGTAAATTATTCAACAAAATTATTTGAATGTTTTTTTAAGAACACTCGGTAATGTCAAAATCTACATTTTTTCAATTAAAAAAATTGCTTTAAAGTTTTAAAATATCCATATCAAATACTATTATAACCATACCTTTAATATCTTCTATCACATTTTCTGATAAATTTTCAATTACTTCCACTTTTTCAGGATCTGCATCTTTGTAATATTCTAATAATAAGCTTCTTAAGTTGGATTCAATTGCATCCCCTCCTAAAGGCTGGGCTTCATAAGCATACAAAACTGGATATCCCTCATATACAGGTATTAAGCAAGCTTCTTTATGTCCTATATCTTGATTTAAAAAAATGAAAAATTTAACTTTTTTTAAATCTCTGTAACATTATAAACATGACTGTAAATAACCTATCAAATAAATGAAAAAAAATGCTGTTATAATTATTTTTAGATATCCTAAGAGAAAATTTACACCTACAAAATGTAAAATTAACAAGCAAATGGTTCTCAATTTCAAAATTTCTGTGCTTAGGGACATATTTTTCTCTTCCCAGTTACATTTTCTTTACATTCTAATGGGAAATACTACAATTAACGTTAAAAAATAATAAACTTTTTAAGGATAAAATAATTTACTGAATTTTATATTGAAAAAAAGAATTTAAACTTATAAATAAAAGGGACAACATTCATAAAAAAATAAAAGAAAATCACAAAGATTTGAAATTAGTAACATACCAAAAACTAAAGCAGATGGAACAGCTAATGTATACAATGAAACCATATGTGAAGGAACCATAAGCAGTGATGAAATCTGCAAATGGCAAAACAAAACTTTGGCCAGCGTTTCCCTTATATCAATAGAACTTAATAATGAATCCACTATAATCACTTTAGTATCTTTTGGGCTCATTAGAATTTTCCTAAAATCAAATTTAAATAATCAAAAAATTCTATTTATTACAAAAATGCAATTTGATTAACAATGTATTAATAAAGATCATAACTTCAAATGCAAATTAAATTTTATGTTTTCAGTTTTAATTTTGATTTAAATACAATTTTTTATTCAAAAAATATTGTTTTCAGTATCACTGTCTGAAACTTTATTTTCAACTTTTGTTAGTTGTAAATTTTGTTTATCATTAATTTTTAATTTCTCAAACATAAATATCAATATTTTGTTCTAGATTATTACTGTGCAGATAAGGATTAAAATTTCACAATCACTCAAATTTGAAATAAATTTCAAATTTCTAAAATGTTATGTCATGTTTATTGTATATTTACAAGTTATTATTTACTCAAATACAAATATAAAGAAAATTACTTGAAATATAAATAATGTAAAAATTCAACCAAATTATTGTACAAATCTTCTTGCTTTTTAAAAAAGAAAACATTTTCTGTTTTTCCAGTAATCGGATTCCAAAATTTTGTAGGAATGATAAACCTTGGATGTGTATCACCACTAATTCCTAATCTGAAATAAGTAAAAACTAATTGTAACATAAATGTGAGTAAACTATAATAAATATAATATATAAATTGTAAAATACTTAAATAATTTACATTTAAAAATAAATTATTTTCTAAATGGAATGAAAATGTCAAACTTAATGAATATAAATGCAAGTTAGATTCATAAAATATTATATTAATGTGTCTGATTTATTTCACCTTCCTTACATTTTGGTATAATTGAATAAAAATTTTAATTCAAAATTTACTGATACTTTTTAGTTGGAAATGATTTTAATTTATTGAAATATTAGTATCTTATATAATTATAAATTACATGTAAAGGAAATAATAAAATATGAAAGTTGTACTTTTATTTATTTAAAAGAATCTAAGCTGACATTCATAGAATTCTCAACTAAAAGAAAAATAAATGTGGATTATAAATAAAAAGAAAAAAATTTTCAATTACTTTGTATACCGATGTCCAATATCAATCACAACTATTTTATTTTGTAAACCTGCCATTTCTTTCTACTACAAATAAATAATTGTAACTAAAACATCTGTTTCTTCCACAAGTACATATTCATTTAAGCAGACTATGAAATAGAGTATTATTTCCTATAGAATAATTGCGGATTTCATTTAAAATTCTGTAAGAGAAAGAACATTAACAAATAGTGATTTTTAAATTAAAATTAAATTTTATATTTATGGACGAATATTTAAATACATGGATAACTGCTTAATATGATAAAAAACTTAAAACAGATACAATGAAAAGATAAATTTGTTAAAATTTACTATATGGAATAAAAAATTATTACTTAACTAAGTGAATGATTCACTGCATTTCAGTAATTCAAATTAGAAAATTCTCAAAATTCGAGTATTCCTATCGTAAAATATTGAACGACTGTAAAAACCAAAGGTCTTATTTTCAGTACTTTGATGAAATAAAATCGCTATACTAGACCCCCTAACATTTTAAATTTTAACAAAGAAGAATAAGATTTTCATTCAAAAATAACTTTCTAATAATAAAAAACTTTTTGATGATACTCGAGATTGTTTCTAATGACACGTTTATGAGGCAATGACGTGCCATAAATGTGACAGCTGAACATTTGAACTTCAATGGTACAGTAGCGTCATATTTAGGGCGTTTTCAAGGTAAGAAATTTTCAATTTTCAAAAATTTTAAAGTCGATGACAATCACATAATATTCTTGAAAAATGCTGATCAAAAGTTATTACTTTCTTCAAATAGTGTAGCCAATCGACCTTAAATTTTCTTCAACTTTCGACCTTTCCAAACCGGTTTAGGTTAAAATAATTTTTTTCTTTAACAACAATTCTGAGGAATTAATGATTTCATTCTAATTTAATTAGAACTACCCTTTATATCTGGCAAATTACTTTTCTTATCCTGCTATTTGCCGTTCTTTCACACATATAATGTACATTAATATTTTTTCCTCTATAACTATTAAATAATTAAAATGAAAGTCTATTTTCTTGATTTTTAAGCAATTTTGCTCTCCATGTTTTCTTTTTCAACTGTGAAACCCACCAAAATAGAAGTTTTTTGCCAAATAAAGTTAATTTCTGCACAGGATATCATACTCCATTATTAACTTTATCTATTTTAGTAAAGGTCATTAGGTTCTGAATTTATGTCTTTAATGATAATATAAAACATTTTTTCCAAAAAAAGGATAATTTAGAGTGCCTATTTCTCTTTTCACAATTTTACTGGACTTTAAAAATAATTCGATAAAACTGAAATAGTAATTCTTTTTTTAATAAGTGGTTCTCCTCCCTCTTTATAGGTTATATGAAGGAAAAAGCAACAGAAATAAAAAGAAATTCTAAAATTATGGTTTAAATTTAAATTTTCATGTAGACTAAAAGTTCAATAATATACACATTTTAAATTAACTAAAAAGAAAAATAAGGTTTTTAAAAAATATAATTTTTCAAATAGTTTTAAAATGAGGTTTTAAGCATTCTCTTTTACAAGTAATAAAAAAATCTGTTAACACTTATCTATTTTTGTTGTTGTTTTTTTTATTTAAAAATGATTTTGCCACAATCATGTTATTTGGGGAAATCAGTAAGCTATAAACCAATTCAAAAAAGTGACTTTTGAATTTTATTATTTAAGTTAGAATATAAATATCAAATTTATTTTAAAGCTATTTATATTCTTAGGTCAGTGTTTACTACAATCTATCAGAATTCTTGTAGTTTTGTACAAGGAACTTGCTAAAAATTAATAATTTTTTACAAAAATTTCATAAGAAATTTCATCAATGTATTTTTGCCTAATTTTTAAAAAAATTCTTTTTGATAGCTTTGCATATTCATTTAGAAATAATGAGTTTATATTTATTATATATTATTCGTGTACAGAATTAGAACATAAACTTAGCTATATTTATGGTAACTTAGAAGCTCATCTCTTTCAGTTCAGATTGTCAGGCTTTTCAAGATAGGATCAAGTCCGATGAATTAGAATATGTAAGATTGTCTACATTAAGATGTTATAAAATTAATCTGAACTAAATTTCAATTTTTATTTGAATGATCATTTTAATTTTTTGTTATCCGTTTTGATTATCCAATGAGTAAATATCGATAAATATATTTATTTGCCTGTATACGCCTTTGCCGAAATTTTCAAAGAATTTATTTCATTGCAACATTGTGAATGACTTAGCAAGAATCTAAATCGTTAATAGACGCCCTTTTTTCTCACCTGAAATTCATTAATTATAATTTGCTTCTAATAGATAGGATAGCAGGTGGTCGATCTGAATTGCTGCTTATTAAAGATTAAAAAAATCCTCTAATTCGTTTTTATGTTGTGTGAAATTTTAAGTTATTATCACGTAAGTGCAAACGTCATTTTTTGAAATTTTTCTTTTCTAAAAGTTAGTTATAGAGCGAAAGGCATTCGGGGTCATTTAGATATAATAATAGTCTATAAATGAAGCCAAAAATTTATTGGAGATACTTAAAATGTAATGTGGATTGTAGACCAAAATTGATTGCTCTTACGTTGTGACAAAACGTTTCATAAAATGATTTCATTTTGAGCATTATAACTGCGGAATTTTTCATTTCCGTTAATAAACAACCTAATTTGTCCATTTCGTTTTTGCATATCAGGAACAATGAGAAACAACGTTCTATAAATCAGAGAAAAAATTAACTGCTTCACCTGAAACTTAACTGCACTATTATTAAAATGATAGTTTTGCTTAGTAAGTTTCCAGTTTTATCAATTTTCTTTTAACCTCCGAAAGTGTGCTTTCTTTAATATTTCTCCGTCAATTATATATTGTTGATCAAGCAGGAAAATCTATTAATTATTTCTCATTTTCGACTATAGTTATCAGAAGGATTTTCTAGTCAATAAATTTCAAATGTATGTAATGCAAAAAAGGTTAAATGGGATGACATTTACAATAATTTCTTCACGTTATATCGCAACATGACAATATTTCGGTTAAGAATTGGATGGAATATGATATCTTATTTGCCTCAGCAATTATGTTATTGAGTCTGTCATATCACTTGGATTTCTACAATGGATGGCTGGACGTCTTATGAAATGAACGATGACGTAATGTACATTAATATGTTAAAAATCATCGTCGTTCCCCATATCGTAAGCGTCAAAGTGTAAAAGGAAATTTTTGAGCGCATCGAAAATATCAAACAAAGGG
>JAOWBB010000007.1:3224281-3285573 GCA_028565995.1 Ricinus marginatus | reverse complement strand
ATTTTCCCGGAGACGACGGGAAATGATCCATTATGGATGGTCGCAAGCGCGGCTTGAACAGTTCATGGATAAATCCAATCGAAATTGAGGAAAGAAATCATGGAATGAAAGTTGCGTTGCAGACGCTATGGCTTCGGAGAATTTTCAAAAGTCCAAGTGTTAAAGCAGCTTTTCGAAAATGTAATGAAAAGGTTTTGAATAATCGATATCAGCAGCAAGGTAAACAGTTTGTCATATTCTGAATTTGTTTCAACCATTTAAGAAAAAAAAAACGAACGAATTAAAACAATGAGCGCGGCAAAATGATTTCGTTACTTAATGGTATATGAAGAAATATGCAGCAAAATAAATGTGGGTATTCCTGTAAGGCTTGCAATCCTGGTTGTTAAACGTTAACCATTCTCTGGATTCACTATATATTGCTTTACTTGTTGTTACACTTACATTGACCATATGTTCCCAATCTCATTTTCATGGGAGCACTTGAACTCTTACGAAGAAGTTTAAAATTAGCCGCGTGCATGGATTGCATCAGAAGAGAAAAGATTTTATTTGCTGAAATTCGTGATTTACGAGTAAACTGGGAAAGCGTTACAACTAACAATGTAAAATTCAGTAAAACTATTTACAATTGTTTTGCTTGAGAAATACGATCGAGCCACATTAATGGTTTCAAATATTAACATTTTTATTTTCAAATTGTAACGATAGCTTTTAGATCAGCAAATGAGTCGTAGCATACTTGCTGTAAGCATAAGACTAAACTTGAATTTAAAAACTGGTTTATAAATTAAGATTATTGCTTTTGAGAAAAAGATTTAAAATATACATATATATATATATACAAACTCTAGCCCCTGTTCAGTTTTGCGCATTTATTTTTCCACTGTAATTCATTTCAACAGCTTTATTCTTGAAATTGAGAGATATTGAATTTTGAACTCGGAAATTTGAAATTAAAGAAATAAAAAAATATATTGTTTATTATATTACAGCACTAAACATATTCGGGAATCAAAGCGTATCAGTATATAGAATACGAAACTGGAAACAAACTCATTATTACAACATACACACAAAAACTCTGATTGAAAAAATAATAACAAATTGTTTAAGGGATTCATTGATTTCTGATAGACAAGCAAAAAAGAAAATAAAGGAAGATAAACACTTAATAATAAAATAATTGAATGAACTAGATTTTGAATGTAAAGACTTACCTTCCATTAGGAGAGGGATAAAAAAAAAGGAACTTGTCAAATGATTTATGAGAGTCTTCACTGCGATACTTAAGGAAATTATTTAGAACTAGGAATGATTGCCATACTTGGTTTATAAAGTCATATTCAAGAATAACTCGGAACTAGATTTTGTGAGGCACTTTGTATAATAGGTTCGGTTTATTGAGATATTTGATGTGCACCAGTGGTTAAAAATTACTTACCCGAATGTGTTTTCAGATCCAAACTTTTTTGTAATTGATGTTTAGAACCAGTGTGTGTGTGTGTTATGGAAAATAATTATTAAAACGACCGACAAACTAAAATGAAATGTAAAAGTTCCTTCTGCAGTGCATTCATATTGAGTAAAAAAGAAGGCTCCAGAAAGTTTGAAGGCTGAATTGTAGCGGATTACAAATAGTTACGCCGTCGGCAAGGATTTTCCATTTTTGTTTTTCTACCAACTACATTAGGATAGACCGAATTCCTTAAATACATTAAGTATGATCGAAAGAAGCCGCCGTTTTGCTTTATCTACTCACGGGCATCATTGGATCTTTTCCATTTGCGATAAGTGAAGAAACACGACCGACGCTTTAGGCGTCTTTACAGCCGTCGATATCGTCAGTGGAGATTGACGGGATTGATGGTCGTTAATCTGGAGAGGAGATTGGGCAACCGGAACGGAGAATGTGGAAGGTAAAAATGAATTGGATGAAGAAAAAAGAATTTTTTTCGACAATACCAAATTGCCTATGAAAATATCGAAAATTCACAGCCAGTTGAAATGTTCGATTTTCTTTTTCGATCAGTTCACACCATTTTACGTTCTTAGCTCGGATCGCCCTGTATTCTTTCCAGACAATCGCCTAACTTTCGTCAGTTTATAACCTGTCGTTCCAGTCATCCGCTCACCGAGGATAACGGCTGAAAAGGCGACGACAGCAAGTATTTGGACAGCGTTGCAGTGGTTGGTTCTTTTTTGCATTCTAAATCCAATAATTCATTAAAAAAAATATATTTTTTCAGCGGCGGCTTTAAAGCCTAAAAGAGAAGAATTTTTTTTAGCGAATTAAACCAACAAATAAAAAGGTTCTTCCGATAATTATCATAAATACAATGAAAATCAGTAAAAAGAAAAGGGGATAGCCAAATTTTGCAATCATCATCAATAGCATTTCAAGGAAATAGAATCAATAAATATTTTTTAAAAATATCCAGTAAGGAATTATCACAAAAAAAAGTAAAAACACCGTTGTATTTATTACAATAATTTCAAAATTCCTAATGATTAAACTGTAGAAGACTGCAGCTGAAAGAGAATGCAAAACTAACCTATTTCTGACTGTTTATTAGAAAGGTGTGTATATATATGTATATGAGGTTATTTAATAAAGAAGGAATCTTATAGTGGCGAGAACAACAAATTTGTGCCTGAAAAATAATTTTCTTCATTTCATAATTTGATATTATTAAGATCAAATAAAAAATAAATATGAAAGTAGAATATATCTTCTTCTGATTTTAATCAAAGAAACAAAAAAATAAATTTAATGCGATATAAACGTTGGTGAACAGAGATTTTGCTAGGAAACAACTCAAAATGAATTTCAATAAAACTCTTATACTTGAAAACAAAGAAATGAATTTCTTTTCATTCTTAACAAATAATTCAAATTATCGTATTGTGTTTCTATGATTTTCTATTCGATGCTGTATTAAGTAGGTAATAATTTTTAAATAAAAAAACTAACAATAATAATAAAATGTTAAAGAATATTGTTAAAAATTTTAAAGACGGATGTACTTATCTAAATATCCGTTTTCTGTGATATACTTTGTTTCTTTTACATTCCCGTATTGTCACTAATATTTTAAATTTGGAGCAAGGAAAATGCATTAGGTTAGGTTAGTTTTTATGGAATAAAATTTTCGAAAAATTTTTAAATTTTCTATACGTTCAAGTTATTAGTAACTCTTTACAAATTTTGTTTCTTAGAGAATAATTACGTGGTAGCACTATATATATATAGAGCATGCTAGAAACGTGTAATGTAAGCACTGTATTTTATTCGTAGCATAGAACATAGCCCCGGACTGCCGCCACATAGATTTTGTGCCATAGCAACTCTGATAGTTGTCATAATAAATGTTGCACTTATTATGAAGTTCAGTTTTTTATATTTCATTAAAATATTCAAATTTTACTTTAGGAATTATCCTAGCATGATGATGTCAATAGCATTCGATATATGAGTTTTATTTTTAGTATTTAAAATTTGTTTTCCATTACTCAGTATTGCCTTTGAAATTTTACACAAAAAATCATTTAGTAATAATAAAATTTTATTCTGTAACGAAATTTAATTTATCGTTTCCTTTATTTTTTACCTTAAATGCGAACATAGGAAGAGGATGTTAAGCAAAAATATCGTAATAATTTTAATTTCAGCTATTGAGAAATATTAAATCAATTGTCTTGGGAACGTATTGAGTTGCTGATTAATTGGATTGTCTTGGTTCGAATTCAGTAGAACGGGTTTATTTTTATAGCTTCTTAGAATATCCCTTTTATAGCGATTTATAGCTTTTTTTTAAATATTAATTTATAGAAATGAAATGGTAGTTAAAATAACATTTAGTTTTCTGCCCTAAATGGAATGATTCCCGCCATTCCCTAAATCAGAGATTTTCTCAGCTGTCAACACAGCAACATTTAGACATTTTGAAGGGACAGCAAAATATCGGTTTGCATCAAGGACAAAAAGGCGCAAAAAGCGTTTTATCATAATAGAATTAATGAAAAGAATACATCAAATGTGTTACTTATTATATAAAGAAGGTTGTTTAAATTTTTTAATATTTTTGTTCAAAATTCATATTTATGAGTGAGATTTTAATTTATACGGGAGATTTCGTCCTGTTTAGTAATTCAACCTAAGAAATTTAATCAAAGTTAAATGTTTCTGTTGCAAAAAAAATCGATTATAATTTATTAAACTTATAAATTTAATTATTAACTTCTGTTGTGTAATTTATGCGATATGAAACGATCAGATCCAGAGTGGTACTAACGTTCTACAATTAATATTTAGCAGCTTACTAACCTAACATTTAGATCGACGCCCGTTCAAAGCAAATTAATTTATATATTGGTATTTGATTTGATTACGTGAAACTTTGTACGTAATTTCATATTTTCATATCAGTCATTTATATGCAGAGGGGTTTGTCATACATTAGATTGATGCCTAAATTAATTAATTCTTTTTACAATGAAATTATCAATCAAAGTAAACCATTGTTATTCGCCACTCTTGTTAGTATTATCTGGTATGGCGTTATGCTACGATGACATCTAAAAGTTTTTAAAATCCCAAATAAAATCATAAGATATAAATGTTCGTTATTTAGAAAGTGTAAAATTTTTAAAATTTTGTACTTACATATAAAATAAATTTGAATTTCAGATTCGTCTTTCACGAACTGAATCATCTATACAATAATATCCATTCAATGCCAAGGGCATAAACATTATTCGCCGTGCAAATGAAATTATTAAATTCATAACCATATAACCATAAGATAGTACTGAACTTTCCTTTTATTAGGATTTATTCTTTGCGTTTTTTATCTGATCATCATGCTGTTTTTTATCTCATTATAAAAAAAAATTAAAACGTGTGGTTTTTAATATTTGTAACAAGTGCATAGAATAATACAATGAACATTAACTAACCCTAAGATAATGCATTATGTTTTAATAAATGTAACTTATTTGAGTAATATTTTTTTCACCTAGAACAATCAATTAAGATTTGATGTCTAGCGGCCTTTACATTAAACATAATTTTTTCCTCTTCTATTTAAAATCATTTTCCCTAATTTCAAAAGAATTCATTTTTTTATTCTTTTTGAAAATATTTCTTATTCATGTTAGTGAAATAAAAACAACCATATTTGAAAGATAATATTAATGTATGTATTAATTAGTAATACGATCAATAGTTGAATATGTTTAAAATAGTACATAATGATTTAATATTGGTTTCCATTGATTCATTGAGACAAAAAATGGCTACACTGGGCAGTGCAAAAAAGTATTGTACCTTTAAATAAAATGAAATTAGTTTTCTACTTCACGCTTTCGGTGTCTGAACCAGCCTTTTAAAAAGTTATATAAGTTTATAAGTTGTTACAATAACTTTAAATATTGATGATAGCTTTTTCAAAAAAATTTAAAAATTTTAAGCTATAGTAATAAATAATAAATTTAACAAAAATTTGTTATTACAAAAGTCTTAACACAATATTATTTACCATTTTATATTATAGTATAGATTTGTTTTCAGTCCGATTTTTATACGATTTTGTCAATCTTTTTTTTTTTTTTATTTCATTAATCTTTCAGAAAATAGACAATAAATGTTAGTCTTGAATTCCAAACATGACCGTTGATTTTGTGGATTACTTTTGGGGAGATAAAAATAATGGTTTCGACGTTTTATACCACAATATGAAAAATGGCCAATTATCGAGCAAAGAATTGTCTGAATACATTCAGGAGCGATCCAGTATAGAAGAGATGAATTGGAAGGCTTTCAGCAAACTTTCAAAGTTGAGTTGCTGCGGCCTCGGAACATTTGCGCCTTTATGGGCCTTTCTTCGCTCGTCAGCGGAGAGGCTCTCTAATTTACACCTTGAAGTTTACCAAAAGCTGGTGGAATTGGCGAAGGAAGTAACAAAATACACGGATGAATTACATAAAAAGCATAGAACCGTTAAAGAGGAAGAATCGAGGACACTGGAAATAGTTCGTACAATGCATTCAACGAAGCAGGCATTGCAGAAAGCGAAAGATACTTATCAGCAACGAAGTATCGAATTTGAAAAACTGAAAAATGAAAATGGTTCGCCTAAGGAGATAGAAAAAACCGAGGTGAAGTTTAAAAAAGCTCAGGAGGATTATAAAGGTTTAATCGTAAAATACAGCACGACTAAAGTAGAATTTGAAGAAAAAATGACCCAAGCCTGTAAGCATTTTCAAGATGTCGAGGAGGCTCATTTAAAACAGATGAAAGATTTTCTAAATAAATATGCAGAAGTTGTCGAAAAAAATCATGATTTGATTGGTCAGGTTCATATGGAATTCAAAAGGAAATGCATGGAAATGACGGTGGATAAGTTATTGGAACAATTTGTTTTAAACAAATATACGGGACTTGAGAAACCAGGCGCTGTTGAATTTGAAGAAGTAAACCTAGTATCAACAGTTTCGAACACCACGACCGTGAGTCCTGATTCCACAGAATCTAAAGAAAAAGAAAAAGGTGCATCTCGAGATAGCTATCCACTGAAAATAGAAGGCTTTTTGAGGAGTAGAAGAGAAAGACGCAAAGCAAGAAACTTATCGAAAAAAAAAAAAGAAAATAACGTTGACAGCAGTGTAGGCAAAGAGGAAAGATCTGATGGAGAGGAGATCAGGGAAGAAGCGGTGCAGAAAACGGAAGTCACAGGAGGTCCAGAAGTAGACGAAGAGGGATACTGTATAAAGCCAAAACCCAATGCGTGGAACCACGAAAAAGGAAATTTTAACTCAAGCAGCGACAGTGATTCCGATGATGACGGAGAAAGAAAGATAAAAGTGGAAATAAAGCCTTTGAGCGGCGTCAGCGCCCCGCTTAGTGCCAGCGTTGATGAACTCAGAGCGACAGTAGAAAATATTTCTCTGTCTCCCATTGGAGGCATTTCGACAATGGGAAGGAGAGGCTCTGCTGCAGGAGACGAAAAAATGAAGCGATCGCAATCTGTTTCGCAACAATTGGGGAAGCCCAGTAATGATTTAATGGCTCTGAATTTATTTCAAAGCCCGACAGCGTCGAGTGCCAGCACACCAACCGGGAATAATCCGTATGCACCCCTTCAAAGTCCTCTCGTCTTACAAAGCCCTACTCAGAGCCTCAGTGCACCGACCTCGGCTGCTTCGAGGTACGCCGAACTGGACGTCTTTTCCGAGGTTGGAGACATCCAACCGACGCTGCCTCCAAAGCAAACGCGTCAGACCCCGACTCCGACTACCCGTCAAACTCCCACTCCGACTTCGACCGGACCTTTTGCTCTGCCGCGACCTCCATCCCGCAGAAGCGAAGGGCCTTCTCCCAGAGGCCGAATGAGTCCATCGGCTATATCGAGAGCAGACAGCGTCGGCAGTTTCGAATTTCGCGCAGCGGGCATGCCGGTGGGATCATCTCGAGGCCCCTCACCCCTGACGATCGGCATGTCCGACACCATTCCTTTGGCCGTCGCATTCCACGAGATTTGCCACTGCTACTTTCGAGGATCCCACGAAACGAAGTGCCAGGTTAAAATGTCGGGCGATATGATGGTGTCCTTTCCGGCAGGCATAGTCGCCGTGCTGGCTCACAATCCATCTCCGGCGTTATTGTCCTTCCGAATAAGAGATGTTCGCAGATTGGAGAACATAACGCCGAACAAGCAGTTGGTGAATCTGGATGCCAGCCAGTCAACTCCGGACACCCTCGTCTTCGAGTTTAACATGTCAGCGTTGACGGCGTTGCTGCGAAAGCAAGCCGAGCAAAATCCCACAGCATCTTATTTCAACGTCGATATATTGAAATATTTCATAAAATCTAAATCCGGTGCGGGTTCTTGTCCATTTCAATTGGTCGCCTACTGGAAATGCACCGCGACCCATACGGATCTGAAGGTAGATTATAAATACAACAGCCACGCGATGGCTTTGCCTTCTCCATTGCTGAACCTTACCGTCGCAGTTCCCGTCGATGGTGGTGTTCAGAATATTCAGTCAAAACCTCAGGCGACGTGGAATCCGGAGACGATGAGAGCCTTATGGAAGTTCACGGAGCTTTCGCAGCACAGCGAGGGCCACGGGGTTGGCACGCTTCGTGCCCGGTTCGAATTATCCGAAGGACCTGGCACGCAGGGGACAATCGCAACACAATTTAATTGCGAGGGAACAACGCTGAGCGGAATAGAGTTCGAATTGGTCGGTACCGGATACAGATTGTCCCTAGTTAAAAGGCGTTTTGTATCCGGAAAATATATATGTGATGGTGATATGGACTCTAAATATAGATACGCATCTCCCTCGAGTACAGAATGCTAGCTATTCTGGATAATATTTATGTAGAAGAATTTATGATTTAAGTTATAAAAACAAATAATATGTATTGTTGTTAACTAGAGTTATAATACTCATTAATGAAAGCAAATAAGAATAGCGTTATAGTTGAAAGATCATTGCATATATTCTCTGAATTATAAAAACACCAAAGATAATATGATCTATGTGCAAGTACAAATGACTAAAAATTTAAATAAAAGATGAATATAGGAATAAAAAAAAAAAATAAAAAAATTGAACTCAAATCCATTTGTTTGGAAATGTTATGCAGAAATGTTAATACTGGTTATTTGCATATAAATAATGTATAATTTAATAGATTTAAAATCGAGCATGCCAAAGTAAACGTCAACGCCACGTCCTCTTTGGACAATTTACTTCATTTATCTATGCAAGGTGGGTTTCCGAAATTTTTTCTCTAAAACCCAGAGAAAACGCAAACGCCATTCTTGCCACAACAGGAGTATCTCCCTTCTAACCTAATCAGAGGAGGTATAATCCGTATATATTAATTTCTTTTTTTCTCCGCAATCAATATATAATGGCGTTGGCGTTTGCGTTTGCTTTGGCGATCATTTCACATTTTGTCTCTGTTTTCCGCCCCAGTTCGAAAAAAAGTATTAAAGCTATTTTATCCGCATTTAATTTGTCCAGATTTACCGTTGCCAGCCATGTTACCCGGCAAGGGAAAGCATGGGTTCAAGAGGAGCGGAAAGGGAGGGAAGGACATGGGAAAAATCGCCCAAAGCACTTCCAAAACGAAGGATTCGCCGGTGGCCAAAGCGAAGCTTAAGGAGTTTGATTCCCCCGAGGACAAGGACGGAGGGATTCTGGCGTCGTTGCCTCTCTTTAAGACCTCCGACAACAGCAGAACGCTCCCCAGATACACTGCCGGTAAGGCGAAATAGAGGAGGTGCCGCGGAGCCGCAAGTAAACTGCGGTTTTCCGCCGAACACGGCCCTGCACTTTGCACTCTGACGCCAAAAGAATTGTTTCAATAGAGCGATAATTACTCCCAGGCTGTGACCCTTCCCATGATAAGGACGTCCTTCTGTCTCCGTACAGTTTCAATTGTGCACCAACGTTTAAGTTCGTTCCCGCTGCAATATTTTTTTTTTTTCGCCTGCACTTTCAGTGCGACAAAATATTGCAGCAGGAGGCTGAATTTGAATCTCCGACGATTCACGTGGAGCGACCTCCGCACAATTTGGCATTAACAAATGTCAAAATCCCGGTCCGGCATACAGCTTTGACGGAACGAAAGAAGTTCAATTTTTCAGGCAATCGGTTGTGGTTAAAATATATCCGCCCTTTCGGAATCCTCGAAAGTTATTTAAAGAAACTGCCTCATGGCATTCGGCTTTGTCGGTGTCTCCTTAACCCGAATGCCGTAGGATTTTCCGCCTTTAAAAAATACAAAACATGCAATCAGCAACGAATCCATACGAGAACCGATTTATCATTATTACAAAGTAAAAATCACCGTAATCGTCACCTTTTAGTTCTGTCAAGATCCGAGGAAGACGGAATAGGAATGGAAGATTTAGACACCCTCCAGCTCGAGTTGGAAGCCCTTTTATCCTGCGTGGCAGTGAGAAATCGCATTATTCGGGAGGAGATCAAAATTCTGGAATCGGCCGAGGAAAAGAGAGACAAGAAGTCAAAATTGGCCATTTCCAACAGTCTGAAAAGGGGAACCGTGACGCGTGCCGATGAGAGACCGACGAAGAAACTGAAGGAAAGTCTGAAGTCTGAGATGACCGTATCCGGGAAACTGAACAAGTTCAAAGGACCATCCGGTAAATTTCGTTCTTTGAAATCTTAATTTCAAAAAAAAAAAAAATGCACCGTCCACGTGGATGGATCATTATACCTATTTTGAATGCACCAGATATTCAGGCGAAAGATTCTCCAAAGCCCGAAGCTCCTAAAGTAGTCGTTCACAAGAACGACACGCCGAACAAGTTTTGGGCATCTGTGGAGCCTTATTGCACTCCGATTACCCAGGATGATTTGAACTACCTGGAAGAACTGATCAAAACCCGGGAAAAGGAGAGGGATAGTGATTTGATGAAAATTCCGCCGCTCGGAAAGCACTACAGCATTCGATGGGCCGACGAAGACCTGGGAGATGAGGTTAAAAGGAGACACGACGTTTCAGAAAGAATTAGGCAAGTCACCTTTAAAAATGCTGCTTGCTTTTATCATTTGTTTCGAACGCGGACCGCATCTTTAATGGTATCGCTGCAAATGATCGATTTTTTGAAATTAAAATGCATGTTCACAAAATTTAAATTCTTTTTATGGTTTCGAAAATCGACTCGGCTCCGAAACGGGAATGGAAATGAATTTACATATTCGGAATGCGGTCGGTACGCACGGCGGATATCCTTTCAAATTTATACCAAATGCGCAATGATTGAGCTTTCGTCGTAATCCTTTTCCTTTTTAGCGGAACCGCTGGACCCCTGACTCAACGCCTCATTTCCGCACTTATCGAGGAAAAAGTTTCCCCGCTGCAGGAGACGAACGAAAACAAAGTGAATCGCGAAATAAGCAGTCATCGCACATCCTCGATTAAAACTGTCCAGAGCTTAGCATTCGAGCGACGTGTCAGGAAGGAACTGAAGGAGCAAGGTTTAATGGACGGAGACGAGGCTCCCAAAGTATGTCCCTGCCGCCAGGAAGCTTCGAGGTGTCTCGGATGCTCGACGGGGAATTGTCTTTTTCCTTAAGAAAACCTTTTTTCTTTTTTTTTTTTTCGTTATAGAAACAGGCAGACGACGAATTGTTACTGGAGATAAAAAGGGTGCAGGGAGAGTTACAGGTTCTTAGTCAACACAATTTGCAGCAGCTCAAACATTTGCATCTTCTGGCATTGGCTCAGGTGCAACGACAAGAGTTGAAAAAGAGAATTAAAGGCATCGACACCGAGGTGAGCTTTAGGGAAGTTAGGAGTTCGTGGTGGACGGGTAGAAATTTAGCAAAGCACTTTGATTTCCAACGAGAATAAGGCCATTTCCGTCGCATATGACAAACTCTTCTCACCCAAGTAAATAGAGCAGCCAAATTAAAGGATAAACAAGTGTTAAAAATGTCCGTCATAACTGTTTCCCGAATTTATGAAATTCGATTTGAAATATTCTAAAGTCGCTTACACACCGAACCGTAAGCAGCGAAAATAACGAAGTTAATTTCGAACCCTAAGGTTCGTGAGTTAGTGATTGATTAAAAATAAATACGATTTTAATCCTATTGCCCCTGTATGCGGCTGCCACTGTTCGCGTTTCAAAAAAAAAAAAAACAAATATTTGAAAACGTTTTAAATATTAATGCATATTTTGTCGGTATCCGACAAGCGAAACGCCCATTATCCACGGCCACATCCACAACAAAGCTACTTTTTCCCAATTATCCACATGAAGCCAATTCGCGAATCGATTATATGATATTTTAAATGGAAGAGCCGGAAAATTTAAACTATCATCGGGACAATAATAAACGCTGCTCCGTTGCTCTTTTCAGCTTCTGAACATTTTTGCATCGAAGCAGAAGAAAAAGCATTTTACTAAGAAGGAAAAGGACCAGGCTTGGAGATTAATGAAGGAAAGAGAACTACTCCTAAAGCAACTTTACTCAATGAACGGGAGTTAAAATAGAATTCTAAGCTTCCCTTGAGTGATATTTGAAACTGTGTTAATGAATTCCCTCAGAGTAAGGATCTCTTGCATGATCGAAATGAAGACTGTGTTGCCGTTAATAAAACAATTTCCGAAAAGATCTAAAGGTGCTTCGAGTTTTCATAATTTTTTTACGAGAAATTGATACTTTTACATTGGTCTTGCTAACATGGCATCAGCTTAAGATATTATCTTCACTAATTATAAGTGGCAGTAAAACTAGAGTCAATAATTCATCGACTGACAAAAATACTGATTTTATTTGAAATTAATATTTTTTTTCGGATCTAAATGAAGAGCATTTCACAAGGTGAAAAAGAAACATGGATTATATTTCTAAAATAATTGTGCAAAAATTATTTTGATGATTTTTTTAAAATCATGTCAATTATAATGGATTGTAAATTGGATTCGTAACATTATTTTCGTTTCATATGCCGAAATTAAATATACAATACGGAAAGATCCTATGATTAAAAAGATTATTTTTTAAAAATATATATTTATTTCCTTTAAATTCCAATTAACAAAATAGGTTTTTCAGCAAACGATGCCAGTGAATGAAGGGAAACAATTTTAAGACCGTAGCTTTCAGATCCACATCTGAAAGAATGAAATTAATTTTCTGCGGCTAAGGTGAAGGATTTGCTGGAGACCCAGGCGAAACCTGGATGTTTACCTGTGGTTTTGGATGGGATTTATCAACTGAATGGAAAATACAGTTAAAACATTTTACTTAAGCTCTTTCTATATTTAACATCACAATTGCCGAGTGTTACTGAATAACAAAGCATTTCCTACTAAAAATTGCTCGTAACGGGAACACTTAAGCATTTACGTGATCGCTAACTCAGCAGAAAATTTTTTACTATAAAATTTCAAAAAACTGCCTAAAACACGATTAACAATTGCATTATGCTACGTTTCATGTAATGTCAATTGTTTATTTTTCATTTGAAGAGATTTACATAACTAAACTGGCTAGCATTTATTTTTCTTTAAAATAAAAAAAAAAAAACGAAATGTAAAAAAATTCGGTAACTATTAATCCGTCATGTAAGATTTTTTTTTAATTTTATTTTAAAATATCGCATGTCTGCATTTTCGGTGCAGATTTCAGTTTGATCATAGGTATTTAATCTACGATTATGCAAATGTGCAATACAATAAATTTTTAAAAAAAATTTATCCCAATCTCATAATCACCGATGGAGGCCGATGTATCATCGCAGAAATGGTCATAAAAACGACTCTCACCGTTCAATTACATCCTCAATTTAAATTACTACGGCAACAGCTAAAAACAGAAACTGTTAATGTTTAGCACTCTTAAAAGCAAAAGTATTTTGCAGCTATTATTGTTACATCAAAAAATATTTTTCCCTTCGCTTAAAAGCTGACTATACATTTTGTTAGAGTTAAAATTAAAGTGTTCACGTGACCCTGCAAAACGAGCAAAATCTTCAATCAAAAAACATTTACATTTACAGAATATCACACAAATGTTTTATTGTATTGAAAGAAAGGAAAAAAAAATCAGATCATGTTCTTAATCTCCGCCAAAGACTAAAAATTTAAATAAATCTATTATTTTTTTATTATTATATACATTTACGTAAATACTTCTTTGCTACTAATTATCTACATTATACAGCACAACATCAATCTATTCCAATTATTGTCCGCAATTTTTCGCCTGCACTTGTTAAGTTACTATATGAAACGTTTATTTTTAAAATAATTAAATTTTTTTTAATTAAAAACCAAAATGTCGCGCGTTTTAAGTATAATTTATTCCTTCACATAGAATTCCTCTCCTTTGATGACAACTTTCTGGAACATATAGAAAGCTGTCGTCAATAAATTGATTGACGAAAATCAATTGTCAATTCAATAATGAAAAAAAATCAATTGAAAATTCAATAATTAATGATTAACTATTTGTTCCATTCATTTTAAAAGTTCAGGAAACGATAGGGAAAACCGAGTGTCGCTCTTCCAAAATCAGCATCTTTAAGGAAACATAACCGTAAGATTGTGAAAAAACTATTTTCTCATGAAAATGCTGAAGAATTAAATATATAACCAAGAGCTACAAAATAATTGATTTGAGACACCGTTGTAAACCTACTCCAATCGAACCCTTATGGTAAAAAGGTCGTATTTCATCTACATTTCTTTTTGAAAATTCTGCAAGCTTTTTAAGTTTTTTTAAAACCTTAAAATCCTTGTACAAACCTTATACATAGCACCGTATTTGATCTACATTCAAACAATTCAACCAATTTTTTTTTTTATTCTAATTCCAACCTTTTTCGAAATCTTTAAGAAAAATATATAATGGTTTCATAAATATTTCAACAAAAGCCGAATCCGATGGAACTTTTAAAGCTAAAATTTTATTTTCGCTTTCCCATTACATTGTGTAAATGGTTAATTTAAGGTATTTCCATCCGTCCCTGACACTTTTAGCAATAATCCATACATACTTATTATAAGTGAAATTACAAAATTTAACATTCATTATATTAAAATTATCGTATTATGAGAAATATTCTGTGACTCTAAATTTATCCTGCTGAAATTTTTCCAAATTCGCCGAATAATTATATCCGAAGAAGTGATCAACTCTTTTTAATCATTACTTTGTGACACTGTGTACATTTTAAATGTTCGTGGTAGAAAATTTCAGTCTTCCACTTGATATCTTTAGTTTTCAACTCTGATATTATTTATATAATAAAATACATAGGATTATGTAGATTTCTTAAAATAAAACAAATTGTACATCATATTGTATTACAATTACTCCATATAGTCCTGATGTATTAGGTCTAACAAAGCAATTCATCTCGATCTACGATTATTGTAACCGTTTAATCTGAGTTCTAAACAAATGTTAAGCTAACAAAAATTCTATTTATTTTCAAAGTAATAAAGATTTTTACTTATAAAGCATGTAAAATAAACTATTTTTTGCTCAAAAAAAAAAGTTTCTTTCATTCATGGCTCTCTCCGATCACTGCAAAAATGGTAGGCGAAAGTTTTTAGATATTTTTCAAGCCTAAACGTAAATATGCAAGTATAAATTTGAGCTCTATAGATATTTGTATATGTATATTTTATGCATTGACTTTATAAATTATATACAGTTAATTTTAGTTAATAGTGCAATAAGTAGGCAACAAAAATAATAAAGTATTAAAATTATCTCTCAGGTAGAAAATCGGAAGAATATTTTCCCCGATGAATCCTTAAATGCACAATAACTAGTAAGATATGCAAAAAGCGACGCATTGATTGGGAAATATAAATTTTCTTTGTGCGAAGTTTATGATAGAAGAAGATGGACAAAACAAGCTAAAGGAAAGAACCTTCAAAAAAAAGAAAGAAAAAAAGTCGTAGTACATAAACCCTCAAAATGTGCTGAGGGGTGCACCGGAAAAGCCAGCGTAATCATGATTTTCATAAATGATTTAGTTTTTAATTACCTTTCGAACCAAGACTCAAGTTTAGGAGATTTGCTGTAGTGTCAAAGCAAACTCCGTCGCATCTATTCAAAGAAATCAACATTTCGAAAATGTAAAATTTAAATAGGAGAACGAATTTATGTTCCGCAATAAATTCTTTTATGACTGCATGAAAACATTTATAAATACAACGAACGCGTCGAATGCCAATGAATTTTGATAAAGAAACTTGCAGAACAAATTACCGCTCAGGCATAAACCGGAAGAATATTTTCTTCGATGAATCCTTAAATGCACAATAACTAATAAGATATGCAAAAAGCGACGCATTGATTGGGAAATATAAATTTTCCTTGCGCGAAGTTTATGATAGAAGAAGATGGACGTAATAAGCTGGAGGAAAGAACCAATAAGTCACAATACATAAATTTTTAACAATTAAGAGAAAAAGTAGAAAAATACTGACGCTATAATATAGTTAATAATGCTGGACTACGTTATATTATTTTCGAAGTTGAGTTACAATCATGATGCCAAACAAGTTGTAAAAAAAATGCAAGAAAAAGATTTTTACAATATTATTTACGAATTTTTCAGCAGAGAAATACCTCCGAATTAATAGCGAGCAATTTCGAAAAATAATGAAAAACACAATAACTTCTACTATTTACAAGGTATTGTTTTAGAAAATGTTTCCACTATTCTTACACAGTATTTGGTAAATTTTGCTGCTGAAAATTGATATGTTTCGCATGGCATCATAGAATAAAATTCTTCCAATATAGTTTGAATTTTTTTAATCTTAGCCGCAAATCTGTGAAGCAGTGGAAATGAAGAATAAGAAAAGGAGATTTAGCTGAATACAGATAAATTTAATTTTAAATGATTCTACCATTAAAGAGCGATCAGCTTTATTTTGCTGTTTTTCCACCTTTCTTCAAGCCGCCTAATTTCCTCTAAATGAGATTCAGAAATTTTATAGGCAGGTTCCAGAGAATTATGCACCTTAAATTTCCGAGGGTCCAGATTGGCACCTAGATGGTGCATGCCTTTGGCAAATTTTGACAAGGGCGACAACATGTCCTTTGTCGCGGAAACGGGAGAGGTAATTACATTAGCTATGTTTGTCTTGAAAGACCGAAAAGCATTTTCGCTTTGTGATGTAACCATGGCAAGTGTTAGATCCCTCTCCGAACTGCTTCGCTTATCGAGAGATAAAACTAAATGTGGGATGGTATCTTTTAATTTTTTATTTGAATCTTCCTCTATCTCGTTTGCAGAATGTGAAAACTGTCGATTGATTTGAAGATTGTTGGAGCTGTTCGAGGAATCTTTATCGGCGGAGATACATTCTCTCGTTTCAAGAGTATCCGAACATGTTTTAAGAGATAGATTGAGTTTGTCGGAATCAAATACTATATCGGTTTTAGAATGAAGTAAGGGAGATTTACGACGTACGGAAACGTCAATACTTTCGACTACTTTCGAAACAGAATATTTTCCTAATAAGGAAGACAGATTCTCAGTTCTAAAGATTCCCAAATTTTGTGATTCATTTTTCATTAATACGCCAGCATGGGGATGATGTAGATGTTTTTCCTTTAATGCGGGGTTAACTTTTAGCAGCGAATTCTCACAGCTATCTTCAGACAAATCAGATGAACGGCGACTTGTCGGTGAAGAGACTTTGCTGCTGCTCACAGACTCCACGGAAAATATTGGAAGCAGAGACTGAAAAACATTTTTTTAAAATATATTAAATTGGATCATATAAGGCAAAAAAAAATTAAATAATTCAAGCAAAAATAAATTCTCATTTAACATGCAATCTAAAGTCGCGTTTTCCTTTTAAAAATCGATTCTAACTTCAATTAGACATGTCAGCCAAGGCGACCAGTTTAACAAGGCAAAAAACAAATCTTTGGCATTACGTTTATATAACTTAATATGTGAAAAACTGCGATTGCATTAGTTCTGATTTACGGTTATGCGTCCCACAATTTTGCCGAGAAAGATCTATACTTAACAAACGTAGACAACAATGAAATGCTCTGTTCTATGCATAAACTTCAATTATTATTCATTTAAAAGAATGTTTCTCAGTTTACTTAATGCGAACTGAGAAAACTCTATGAACTCAAAACACAGAATTGGAAAAAGTAGAAATCTTATTGGATGAAAAATGTAAATTGTACTCAAAGATCAAGAGAATTCCTAATATACAAATTCCTGAGAACAAAGGAAAAGCTTTTTTTTTTGGATCAATAATAGTAACAACAATAATTATTTCCAGATATTATATAACAATAATATATTTCCAGATATATTCAGATCCATCTGTTTCTGCAAATGCTGAGAGAAATGTAGAATAGACGCAATTATATATTACTGCCATTTTAATGATAGTAAAGGTCAGAAAGTCGATCTTTCGGATCGTATAAAGTTAAAATTCTTAGTAGAAGAAAACCAAAAATATTATTTAGTTTCAAAAAACATAAAAATTTATAAGATAATTTCCTAATTTAACTTTACAAGCAAATATTCATTAAGCTGACTTGTGAAACCTCAAAATGGTTTTACTTAATAAGCAAAATCGAACATTTGTAATGTTCTCACCTGTTCTTTTGGCCTAATATTTGTCTTTTGTTGTTGATTTTTACGTAAACTTTGGCCAAATTTATTAATTTTAGAAAACTGATGTGTGATATTTGATAAAGCTTTGGTTCCAGCACTTTTCAGAGCAACAAGTTGTGTTTCAGAAGCGTTCCTTGTTAAACCTGGAAATTATAAAAAGTGTAACGTTTTTCAGTTTTTAATAACTTAAAACATAACTTTTTTTAATATCGTTATTAAAAAGTGATATTAAAATTTTGTGAATGAAAAATTTAGGAAAGAGCGAGAATTATTTGATTTGTTAAGAATATTAATAAATCATAAAGACTTTAAACATGCAACACTTTAGAATTGAAGATCTGATAAATAAATAAAACTAAAAATTAAATGAATGAAATAACTGTGGGAATTTAAGGAGAAAATAAAGTTTTATGGCAAGAAAAGACCATTTATTTACATTTCTGAAGTATCCGAGACATTCTCACAAAAAGGAAAGATTTCAGTTTTACTTTTTGATTACATTTTTAATCAGCGGAAAATTTTTGCATTATAATATATTTGTAATTTTCTTTCACTTATAATACAGAAAAAATGATACTGTAAAATTAGATATAAAATGGGTCTGAAATGATTTATCTGAATGTAAATTTTTTTTTGAATTTTGGCTTTGAACAACAGAAATCGACATGGTGTTACATCATTGTCGCAGCACTATGACTCTCACAATTTCTCGAACTGAATATTGCATTAACTATTACGAAGACTGAGAAGTTGGCGTCGTCGGTTGTCGAAAACTCAAAAACTGCGAGAACAATGATTAAGTTTAAACAAAATTTATTATTATGCAGGTATCGCGCAATCCTTTATCTCTCTCAACAAATATCGAATTTATTCAAAGACTAGATTCATTTTGCATTCTCCTACTGCCATTGAGCTACGTCAACGAGTCAATGCATACGATTATGAAGTCTGCGGCAGGAAGAAACTTTAAATTTTTGTCCACATTACCTTGGGTTAACCCCAAATCAAGGTAGCTTCCCAGACGACAAGAATTTCCTGGATCCAGAATTTTTGATTTTTTTTTTTCTAGAGCTCTGCCCTGCATATACATAACTGGTGGTAAATTAGCAATTTCCAAAGCCACAAGAAAAGTTTCACATATTGCCTTTAACGATTCTGAAAAATTATCAGTTAAAAACAGAAAATATGAATCTATTCTGCAAGTTATAGAATTGTCCTCAGTAAACTATGGTAACTCACCAAGAATTTCTTCGGGAGTCTTGATGATCACAGCCATATTGTTGAAGAATCTCAGATTCGTTGAGCGAAACATGTGGAAATATCCATCTTCTCCAGAAACGGAATAGTGAATTCTTATGCAAAATTGATTGCTTGCATTTGTTCGATTTAATTTAAAAACAGACGGTATTTGTGCGGTCGTTGAAATCGGACCTAGTTCTATCATTGTCATATCTTTTAATTGAATTTCTTGATACTTCGTTACTCTGTCGATTTGTTCGTCATACCTAAAGTGGAAATTCAACTAGTAAAGTGATTTATAAAAAATTTAAATCAGAGTTGAGTGATGTCTTTTATAATGTCAAGCCTTAAAAAATTAATTGAGAAGTTCACATTCAAATTTCTGTACTTTTTTTTTTTTTCATTTTGTTCGAATAATAATCTACAATTAAATTTATTATTTTACCATCGTTTGTCACATAACTAAGACTTTAAGACTAAATTGTGTCTAAGAGCCCTGAAAATATATCTTGTAACAAATGAAACTCGAAAAAGAACATTTACTTACTCTGCTACAAAATAAGAATCTCTAGTTAAAATTAAAATGGTATCCATTTCCGTTTCCGATGGATCACCGGTTCTGAAAAAATGTTTTCAATGAAAATTATTTTTTTCTCTTTTACATACAATCAATTTACGTTTTCGACATGGGAGAATATTGTTTAAATTCTTACATCGGATCAGCATCAATCAAACCCCAGCTACCAACAATTAAATCCGGATTGTTTATCAACAACTTTTTACAGTCCTCTATGAGTAATTTTACATGTTCTGCCGTTGCATTGCCGTCTTCCTCCTCTTGTTTCCGGTCCGTGTTGATTAAATCTTCCGTTACATCATCTCCTAACATCATATCTATGGTCGCTTGACGATAAGCATCTTTGAATCGACTCAAGTAATACCTTTAAATATAGAAATTGAGAAATTATTAAACTAATTAATTTAAAATTTAGAAAACGTAATAAGAAAAATGTATATATTTGCCGGTGTATGTTATAAATTGTTTTTATTAAAATTATAATTGCATTCATTTATTATCAGTGTATGAATCGAAAATTTTTCCCGTCTATAGATTTATTTTTCAGTTAAATTATTAATATAATGTTATAAACAATTACAAAGAAATGAATATTACGAACAATATCAGAACATAATACACATCATAACAGGCTATTTACTGACCTCGTTACATGAAAAATTGCATTAAAGAACTGTAATTCCTGAGCTAGAGGAATTGCTTTAACTACCTCAGACGTATTCTTCGGGAATATGGCGATGGCTAAATTAAGAATTTTGTCTGTCGCTAGGGCGATGTCATTCGTTAATCTGTTTAGTAAGTCGATTGTTTCTATTTCCTTTCCTTGAGTTAAGTCCAAGGCAGCTTGGCGGTAAGAATCTAGTAGATGTACGCGGCAGTATCTGGCAAAACCAAATTTTTTTGTCATCTAAATACCTCCCATTACACTCTCATCCGAAGCGGCATTAAAACACGGGGATGAAATTTATTTTCACCATATGCTCCTTTTAGCCAGCGGCCATAATGTGATGAATAAAACTGGTTTCTGTTCAAACATCACCACTCCTTTTGATGTGGTCCTTTGGAAAAAGCCACCTACTCCAATAACTTCTCTATTCCGTGTTCCCGTATAAAACTGAGTGTTGAACTGATTATTTTGCCTCATCAGAAAATAGCAACAAAAATATCAACAAATTGATGACACAGGTCCTCGTAAGGGCTTTTTTCGCCAGACAACTCTTTACCGGGAAGTTAATATCTCCTTTCGGTTGGCACCAAATTCTTCCATTTATTTCTACGATTGGGATTCGCAAACAGAAATTTTCACCGGGAGCTCTGGAAGCTGAGATTTATTTTACAAAGAATTTCTGGCAAAAAACAAAGGTGCTATTACTTGTGACTGAAGAATTAGTACTGACGGGCAGATGCCCAAACTGACTGTGATATTCTGTTAACTTCCGATGCAACAAAATCTGATAAAAATAGTTTTTCAGTAAAAATTTAGGGTATTAGACTGTAAACAATTTATAATATAACAATCTATGCTAAAAGAAATTTTAAAAGCATCTTATATGTTCTAAATCGTTCTTTACACGTGAAAGATGAACATTTATTTGTTAGCATTTAACGCCGTGGACTAAATCGTGGATAATGTCGTAAAAATCCTTACTATTTTACTTACATGAAACGGGCTTATTTTGTTGTAGTGCATCAGGAAATCATTTTTTCTCTAATCCTAATTATATTTTCTATGAATTGTATAATTATCTGAATCATTAAACACATGATTTCCTAATTAATGGTAGCTATTTATTTCATCATGCTAATTTCAATTCATTAATTAATCAACGCATATCTAGTAATGTTTTGTTCATTTTTATACTACTGGATTTTAATAAGACAGTAATATGGAATTGCAACAAAACGTAAAGTATTTTTACTTCCAAAAATTGATTATTATACATTTATTGCTCCTAATTTTTTCAAAAGGCATACCAATATTATATAAATTACGAATTACGCGATATTTATTTTGAACAAAGTTCTTGTAATTTTCTAAACTTACCCCTTACCGAAAAAAGCGAAAATATTTGACTCATGTGTTAATATGTAAAGAACATGAATTTTTATAAATATTTATGAATTTTCACATACATCAGTTCTTGTGAAATTCTCGGATTTTATCAATATAATTTCAATTAATTTCTATTGAAGTATGTGACCTTCTTTCTAAACTATCTTTTTCATTGATTTCGTAGCGATCTTCCTAGTTTTCTTACCTTTTTTCTTGTGTTTCTTTCATTCACATTCCGACTTTAATTTTCAATCTATCGACATTATTCAAAGTGAATGGAATAATTTCAAAATGTTTACCATAATATAATAAGAATTTATTACATTGAAGTTTCAAAAAGGACTATTTAAGAAATAATCATAATAACATGATTTCTCTTTGTAGGGATAGCCTCTTAGGGAGATCTCTCCTTTCTTCAAGAACTCGCTAAGAGAGAATTCTGTTTATATTAATAGAATTTCTCTATGAAGATCTCTTCTTCTAGATTATTTTTAATAATAAGGATGGAAAAGTATAGAAAGAAAGAGAAAAATGTATTTATTTACCTATTAGCTGAATTCATTCCATCTTTCATGAGACCTGTGAATTTCCTCTCTCCAGTTCGCGTGTAATCTCCTTTTAAAGCATTAGTTCCTGCATATTGTTTACTTATTATGTCGCCATTGTTTGCCCATAATAATTGAAATGTATTCCTTAGCGAATGTGGTATTTGTCCTTCAGGAATGATTAATCCAAGCTTTGTTAATTGCATTTCCATTATGGCTTTTGCCAGTGCTGTCTAAAAATTTTAAAAAATTTTTATTATATTTAAAAAAGTAATTTTTAATACATGTTTGCTGTTGTGTATAACAAATTAAAAGTTATGAAGTTAATTTTACAGTATGATACACCAGTTTTATCATAAAAATATTTCAGCTGCGATTTTATAAAATTATATTAATAATTTTATATAAATTTGAGTTTGTCGTAAAATTTTTTTTACGAAAAAATATATTTATATACGATTACATACTTTTTCTATAATTTAAATATTTATTTTATCATTTTTTTCTTTAATTAGCATTTTCCTTTAGATTATTAGAATTAGATTTTTTCTGTTTTTGATTTCCTAAATTTCCCATAAATTTAAAAAATTGCATATCACTCATCGAAATGCTTATCCATATAAATATATTTGTGTTAATTACTTAAATATTTTCTTAAGTGAGAATTTCACATTTATATACATAAACATTATATCTATACATGTCTTTTAAAATGTATAACACATTTTCCGTTTGTAATGAATGATTGAATGAATACCATGAGAATATCTCTGGAAGTCCAAGTTTAACTAATTTTCCATCATTTATGTTCGTCAAAGAATATTCTTGCCTGACGATTCGAGTTTGATGGAGAAATAAATATCAAAAAAGTAATATGTAAGGATATCAAAAAATAAAACAGAAATTAATAAGAAATTTATGTTGATTTCATTGCAAATCCGTGGATTAATATTTAAAAGAAACCAGCAACTTTCTTTTATAAATTTCCAACTGATTTTTATTTTTCATTGCTATATACCCAACAATTAATATTATGAATACAATTCCAACTAGTCCTGTAGCATTTTGCCTTGTTTTTGTTCCATAGCAAATATCTTTTAAATTAGGACCTATGATGCTTGGAAACCTGAACTTTAAAGCAGCAGTTATTTCCCTGATATCTTCTTTCATTACCCTACCTCTTCTTCCGACACTAAATCATATTCACCCGCAAAACATTCATCTATTATCCATGTTGGCACTTACTAATTTGGCGAAATGTCTCAACATGCAAAGGACAGTCTCAGTTTTCGTTCTCACGACTGTGAAAAACCAAAAATCGTGAAACCTTAAGAGTATAAATCGACATCAAAAACGCTGCCCATTTACATTCTTTTTCAAAAGTTTATTTAGTACAGGAAGAATTAGAGAAGAAATATATATTATGAAATCATTAATATTAATATTCAATTGATAATAGCTAAAAAATCAGTAGATTGAGATAATTTATTGGAAGAGTTTTATTCGGTCACGAGAAAACGAAGTATGCTTAATTTCTAGCTCGTTCATGATATATCTTATGATGTTCCTTCATGAAGATATTTTAACTTCAGATATTTTTCTTACTTGGACAACATTTGTTCTATCCAGACAATCAATGCAATTAATTCTAAAAACTCCATTTTGGAAACATATCATTCCTTCTTTGTCAATCCACGAATAATTCATTTCTCTAATGACATCAGCTAAACTTTCTATTAAATATGAAACATTTTCGAAATGCATTCCCCGGCTGAAACATAAAATCATAGGTAAATTAATATTTTTTATGAAAATTTAAATTATTTTGGTATAAATTCATAATTTTGTAATTTTAGATGATGATCTAAGTGTTTCACTGTGTTTTCAGACTGATGTATTTACAGATTTATTTCTTCTGTTATTTTTAATTCACAAATTATTTATAAATTTAAACTCTAGCTAACTTCTAATACAATTAAAGGCAGGAAACATTAATTTTATTATGTGAAAATTCTGTTTTGAAAAACTCAATGAACTTACCAATATTCGTGAAAATCAAAACTAGCGTAAGTAATGTTGGAATCATCGTAAGCCAGGAGATGGTTAGTGTATGCATCCCAAATAATTTTTTCTTTTCCCGATTGTTCCACCAAATTGACAACACATACCGGACCGTATGTCTCTATTTCCTGTTTGAAATGTTTTTCAAACACGACTTGAGTTTCAGCGGGCCCTGAAAATATTAATACAATATAAAGTAATAAAAAAGAAAAACTTAAAATTAAAAACTTTCCAGTTTTCTTATCATTAACTGAGCAGAATTCGGTATGTGAGTCGGACAACATTATATTTACCTCTATCCAGCCTAGGTGGTGGCCTGTATTTGTAACCAGGTTGAGACCAAAATACAGGTACCGAACCCCTGACTTGAACGAAAGAAACCTTATGATGTTGGTATGCCAATATTTGTTCAGTTTCCACATAGTTAGCACAATATCCCTCTTCATCTACACCTCGTCTCTTATATCTGGTTCCCGCTCTGTGACGGCTTCTTCTCGATATGAGTATTAATTTAAAGTTCTGAAAACAAATTTAAAAACATTTTACTTGTAAAGATAATCAAAAATTATTGTTTCGACTATGACGTATCAAGGATAAATTTACCGCTGCTAATAGGTAGATCTAATTAGACTGTCTCGATAATTTCAAAGCGACCCATACAAAAATAAGTGATACTAACCATTTCAGATAATAACGCGAGTCAAAGTCGCTTTTAACAGTTTAATTTCCGCTAGTATCGTACCCAGTGCTGGTGTTACTTGTGGTTCAAGAGAGGATAAACAGAATACGAGAAAATGACTAATTGTAAAACTAAATATATTAACATTGATTGGAACGAAAAAAACTCGATGTGGAGGAAAAATCATTTTCAGTCGTTGGATGCTTTATTTAAGAGAGAATATTTCACAAGAAGAATGTCACTGAGTAATATCGCGAAGGATAACTTGTTTCGGAAAGAAAAATTATCGGAATTATTAAAAATAAAGGGTTTGAAAAAATGCTTAAACAACCCAGGATTCTTGTTTAATCCACTGAAAAAGAATTATTTTATAGCAACCTCAAAATATAATAAAATTTAAACTTCTGCGTACATGTGAATTAATAATTGTTAACGTAAACAAAAAATAATTTAATTAACAAAAGTAATGGTTCTTCTTCGATTAGGAAACTAAAGTTTCCTCGCCATTTGAACAAAATTGATTTATACTCTAGTTCCTCAAGTGTTAACTGAATAAAAATCACCACCACTGATTATCACCACCAAACGATTTATTTTATATGAATCTGCAAAACTATTAATTCTTTGCAAATGAAGTAAATTATTTCTTCTCAACGATCGTCTGTGAAGTCCTGAAAATCTAATGCTCTGCAGTTCGAAATTGTCTTATATTCGCCACTCATTCATTTATTTCATTTTAGCAGCTATCATATTTAATATGTATATTTATTTCAAAATTTTTATTTTTTCCACACTCGTTTATGCATAAAAGGAAAACATTATTTGAATAGAGAAAGCTGCTTTGGAGAAATTCTGTTTATTATTCATGGAAAATAAGAAACACATTTATCTCAATGCAATATGAAATATAAAACGAAGAAGGATTCAAAACAATTATGGCTCTTCAAAATTGATTTTGCTTTTAATTGCACGAAAAATTTCTTATAATAAACTTTATTTATTCATTTTTTTGAAATAAAAGTCTTATTACAAAAAATAACTTGACAATCCTGACATATTACATTTTTAGCAATATAGTTAAGTTCATTGTAAATAAATTCCTTTTGATCAATCCTTATAAAACAATTTTCAATATTATTTATAAGTATTGAAAGTTAAAAGTAAATCAGTAATGTTCTAAATTTTTTTTCAATACCCTAAAAATAGTATACGTTACGGTTCAATATATATAAGGTAGTAAATTGTTTTGAATAAACAAAATTTTATTAGGGATGTATTAAAATAGAAAATAAACAAAAAACGATGACCATAGCACAATCAATTTGTATTAATACATAAAACAATATTTTAAGAAACTTGGTCGACAACTTACTTCATATTTCGGAATAATTGGTTCGTCCCCTTTTACATCGCAATTCGTATCTATTTGGCAATTTTCAATCTGAATATATCCTTGAATTACAGGAATTATCCAAGGATCATATAATGAATCCTGAAACAAATTTTTATTGAATTCTAAGCTGCGTATATAAATAATTTATCGAATAACTTGATTTTCAATATTGATATCATCCTTCTCTAAAAGAGAATAATTTTTCCTTCTGAAGCTATGATTGATAATAGACTATGATTTAACAATTATATATAATAGTACCCCGTGATAATAGGGTATATTAATTCAATTTTTCACAATTAGAAATTCGATAATGTTTAGCATTTTTTTCACTATATAGAAAATAGTTTTAAGCAGGAAAGAGTAAATTTTGATAATTTTTTGATATTAAAAATAAAATGTTAAAGTTTAACTTTTTGTTCTGAATTAATTTACATCGATCCGTCATCCATAAATTCTTTTTTGGTTTTTATTTATTGAAAATCAGAAGTATTGATATCAGTGCTAAATTTGAAATGGCTGTAAATATAATGAGTTGAATCATTCCTGCCCAATAAACAGTAAAACTTTTTTTTGAAAATTGTAGTTCTACTTTGTTAATTTTTTCATTTGTTTACTTAGGCCTATATCTGTCTTATTTTGAATTATTTCTCCTAATAACTATAAATTTTTCTGCTAATGAGAATAAAATCTAAATTAGATATGGATTTCAAAAAAATTTTTTAGTAGACAAATTTTAGAAGAAAACGAATGTTGTATTAACCTTACGTTTTTCCAAAAATAAAAGCATATTATAATTTATGCGTCTTACATACGTACATCTCACTGTGCAATACTTTCTCATAGGCTTCTTTCAAACCGATCTGAACCAATTTTAAAGTGGATAACCACAAAGTTACATACTAACGGATGTTTTCATTATTTAATGCGCTTATTCATTATTTTATCTCCTTCCTTCGCATTTCTTTTATTGCAGTATAACTTAAATAAACTTTAAGGGAAACAATAATAATTCGCAAACTTATTAAAATATGTAATAAAGCTTAATTAATTCTTCAGATATGAAACTGATATAAAAATAAATTAAAAAATAAGATTAGCCAGAATTTAAAATGCTACATATTAATATTACAGTAAAGCTATGCAGATATAAACCTTTTTTTCGTTTTTTCATTTTCTACATCTTTAAGGTCAAGGTTCTCTAAAGTATCGTTGCTAATATTGACTTATCTTTATTGTTTTTACACCTATAATGTATATATCGTTGTGTGCGACTTCTTCGAAGCCGTTAGAAATCTTGCTTTGTTTAGTGTTTATTAATCAAAAAGGCACTTTGCCAGTATGGATCTTATTAAAAGAAAAAACATTTTAAATTTATCTTCCAATTTCTTATACTCTTCTTATTTAAAATTTTTGATACCCTTACTCGATAATTAAATCTGTACCCCTACTGTATTGGTAACCATCATTTAAGCAGAAATTTTACTTCAAAGAATTACATAGTCCTGGCCGTTTTCTTCTTCAGCCGTTTCGTTCTTCTCGCTTAAATCCCTAAAAACAAATCTAAGGAATTTTTTCCATCCTTCAACCTGGATACCCATCAACTTAAACTCCTTTTAAGTTCCTTACCGTCTTCTACGTTTTAATATATTCTTTTAATTATATTGAAACATAGAAGAGGATAGAACAACTGCTACCTGAAATGTTCGAAAATTTTTACTTTTTCCCTTCTTCTTTTTGCTCGTTTTGAGTAAACGTAGTTTTATAGCAACTAGTCGAACAGAGTTGACCCAGGCACTCTCAGTCTATCAGCAACTTTACAGTAGGACAATAATTGCACTTGTTTTCTTCGATATCATTCACATATACCTTCTCTGTTCAACTTTTTTCTTCGACTGCTCTGTATGAAATGAACCAAAGTGACCGGAAGAAGCGGTAAAAAGGAAAAAAATTATCACCGAATATATTTCAGTTTAAAAGAAATGGCATTCATATGTACATATATTTATTATATGTATGTATAAGTATATATTTGTGATATAAGTGCATGTAGTATTTGTCAAATCTAAAAAAACGCAAGACAACTCACATTGGTATTAATGAGGTCGCGCAGCATGAACTTGTTCCAAAAAAATCTGTCATCAACATTCTTCCAGTGAAAATCATTTTGATTATTTCCATTTTTCACATATCTCCTATGCAAAGTGTTCGTTATATCGCTTGTCAATGAAAAATAAAAGCTGTCAGTATCTGAAAAGTAATTGTAATTGAATTTAAATAATTTCTTGAAACTAATATGTACAAAACTAAAACCTTTTGTTTAAATTGTTTAAAACCTTATATTTTGATATTTATTTATTTTAAAAAGTAATGTAATGAGGGTATTCCATATACATACATCATCATACCATTTTACACTGAGTGAATAATTAAGACCTTTTAAATAAAACTTCAAAACAATTATAATTATTCAGATTTATTAATTAGAGTTAGAAGGAAAACAAAATCATGCCACATGCATAACCAATATCAGCATAATTTTTTCAAAAATCAATTTATAGTAATATTTTTTAAATTTAATAGAGCGCAGGGCACAAGTTACTTTTCGTAATGAGCCTTTTTATTAAAAATATTTAATAGAACTGATACTACCTATTAATACAATTTTCTGTATAAAAGAATATGATCAGGAGAAGGGGGACAATCCCCGTGTAACCCAATTTCTGTGTTCCAATCCATATATTTTTGATGTACGATATTAAAGAATGAAAAGAATGTCTTACTTACATGATATTTCGATTTTTAATAACTGCATGAGCGGAGACCGAGACGGTATCGCGTCGGTGTCCACACGTTTCACTAGCATTCCACTGTTGGCGTCGTCGATAGATGAATCAAGTGACAATTCCAAAGATTTTAGGACCGTGAGATCCCAGTGGGAACATGATTAAGAGGACAGAAAAAGAGAATGTTCCTGATTTCATTTGGCCATATATAATTAGCAATTGAACGAATGGGATGCATGTGGAAAAAAGGGAAAGTGCGCATTTTAGGCGGAATCCCGTACGAAACCAGGGCAACGTTGATATAGAGATGTGATTTTTTTTTTATTCACACATGTGAGATAGTTCGGAAAATTTGGTACTTTTTAAAAAATTGAGGTTTCGTTGCATCGGATTTCTTCGGCTTTTCAGACGGTAGGCGCATAGAATGGAAGATTCCATTTCGAAGAATGGAGATGATATTTCCTGAATGGCAATGTTTTTGGGGAAGTAATGGAAAAACTGAATTTTTGTTCGGGACAATAAGGGTTCCTTACGGATGCACTGCTTTGATCGGTAACTTTGATAGGTACTCTTCAGTGGTACATATAATTTGTGTAAAACTACTTTTAAAGAGCCAACTGCAATTGCTAGTAACAAGTGAGCAGTCAGGAAATTGATGTGTTTCAAAGGGAAAGATAAAGCAAGAAACTAAAAGACAAAAGCAGTAGTATTTCTTGTCTATGTTTACATCAATTAATAGCAGTTGTGCTTCATTTGTTCACGTCTAAAAAGCTTTGCTGGCGCTGTGAATATTCTGGATAAGTAATCGAGAGTAAATGTAGTGTTTCATTTTAAATTAGTTGAATTTTATGCTGTTATTATGCATCTGCAGAGGACGTTGGGATTGTAAAGAATGGATAATTTTGTTTTCATAGTTTTTAGCATCGTTTTATGTTGAAAGAAGTCTCCTTATAAGTTGGAAATTCTTGACCAAGATTTTCGCGATCAATACATATCAATATTTTACATAATTTCTAGATTTTAACAATCGCGTGAATGACTAGCTGCATTTCGAGGGTGAGCAGGACTTAAATAGAATTGGAAAATATAGAGATGTAACATTATCAAAAACAGAAAACAAATGAATGAAAAAAGGAAGAACGTTGTTAGATTCATTTCAATATAATTCTGTAGATCAGTTATTAAAAGAAATCAACAACGTTCTCTTTCTCATTAATTTTCCATTTTTTTTTCTTCTGCCTTCAGTGCATCACACCTCTTAACTATCCTTCTATATATTAAGGTCCTATTTAAATTCTCCGAAATATTGAGCTAGTCATGCACAGATGATACTAGAAGCTGCAGGTTTCATTACTGTTTCATTACTGCTGAAAATGTAAGTATAATATATGAAAGTCCTAATGATCGTAGTTTAGAGGTTTCAGGTAGTATTTAGTGTAATGTAAATATTGACAGCATTTATATATAAATATAGTTAACAAAACATATGAAAACGCGATTAAATATTGTCTTATTCTTTTCCTTGCGATTATTAAAATCAAAATATTATGCTTGTAACATACAGAAATGTGTCGATTGCGAAAATCTTCATCAAAAAATGAAAACGAATATGGATATTTATTGTGTTTTAGTAGAAAATAAAGTTTTAAATATTTATTATATGTTAAAGAAGCCATCTAATCTAATTGTTTATCTATCAATCAAAAACTACTCTTCTAAAAATTCAGGATAAAATCAGAGATATTAAGAAAGATATTTTAAAATTTTTAACATTAACTTTATTAATAAAATTAAAATTTAATTTTAATTAAAGAAAATATAAATGTATAATGAAAGAGGTGTCACTTAATGAAACTCTTTAGATAGTCAAGACAGAATTATCATAATTCTTTTGCAGAAAAGGAATGAATATATGAAATGGGGCAAAAAGCCCTAAATACATAATATATTTAATAAAATTAAATTTTCTTCATTAATATATGAATATTCTTATAAATATTATAGCAAGCTCATCCTAATTTTGCATTACTCTCATAATAATTATACCTCTTCAAAGGCTGCAAAAGTGATAAAGCAAGCTACTAAATGGAAATCCCTATACTAAAGCACAAAACATTTAGAAAGCAAGGTCTCAGTGAATAATTTAGGTAATTCAGTGCCTGTGTTCTTTAATTTTTCCCTATACCAATAATAATATACTAGTATCAAAAGTAAAGCTCTTGAAATACCTAAAAAAAAGGGTAAATAAAAAAAAAACAATACAATTTTGATTAAATACCAGTAAAAATTTTATGAAGTTCTTCTAAAATCCTTCTTTCAAACTTTTCTTTGTCCTTAGAGACAAATTTAAACTTTACTTGGGGAATGGCTAAGGCTGCAGCTTGCTGAGTTGAGGTCTTGAAACTATGTGTAGCATGTCTCACAGCTCCAAGGGTTTTTGCAAATGTTGATTTTTGGTCAAAAAATGTACCCTGAAAATGCAAAATATTAATTTTATTAAATCTGAAACTTTAAGAACTCAAAATAAAAACTAAATTATCTTCTATGAGTTAATTAAATGTATAATTGTTATATTACCTTCTTGCTAAAAGGCAATGTTTGATGCTTTTCACAAGCAACAAGATTCAAATTAGCATTATCTTCTTGTTGTAGAAATGTAATTGATTTAACTTTATAAATAGCTTGTCCATCAATAAATTCTCCTACATTACTGTATTCTTTTATTAATATTAGTTTCGGTTCTAAAACTAAATCTAAATGTATTTTTCCAATAATACCAAAACAAAGTCCAAGACATTCTGGTTCAATTGCAGATGCCAAATCCCAATCTAAAAATAATTTAATACAATTTAGAACAACGAATAATTTTCTTGAATTGACTTTTAAGCAAAATGCTGTTTAAGAAATTTAGTAACACGCTCAAAAATCAGAATCACTTTGCTTGTATGATTTATTTTCACTTGAACAAAATTAAAACATATCTAGTGAATCAATTTATAATCTCAACGATTTCAAACACCTGTTTTTGCTGTCAATTCTCCAGATCTTCTATCCCACCAAAGACTAAAGTTTTTTTGCACAAATATATAGAACTGTACAGTACGAAAGACTTCGATGCAGGGTGGACCATTCGATTCAATTTCCTTGGAATTCATTAATAATTCGGCGAAACAAATGCATGACAATAATTTTAAATTGGTCCAAAATATTGTAAGTTAGCTTGGTTAGTTACTAAATAAATAACCACGAAACAACATTAAACTGAAAGCAATAAATTATGAACTTTTATGATAAAATTATTGGAAGTAAACTTGTTTTGACTTTCGTTGGTTAAGCAATTTTTTTCTCCATTAAGATTCTATTCTTCTGCCACGTTTAAATGTCAGATTTACCTAATTCAACGATGATTGATGTCAAACGTAATTTAGGAAAATATATTCAATTATATTTTAATTGCCATGATTAGGATTTTTAATAGATTCTTAAATTCTTCATATTATATATTTATTGCATATTGTATATTATATATATTCATTGCATTCTACATATTTATTGCAAATAAGCCTCATTAAAAACTGAAATCAATACAATGTTTTCAAGATCTGAGCAACTGATAAAAAGATTTCACTCCCCAAATTTTCCGCATATTGAATAAAGATTAAAATTGATATAATATCATTACGGTTTCATATCAGCTCATTTAAATGAAAAATATCTTGTGCAATATTTAGAGTGAATACATGAAGAAATTAAATCGAAGCGTAAAATGTTGGTTACCATTTGTGTTTGTTTTATTCATTATATACTAATTATTATATATATTATGATGAAAGCGCTGCGCAGTGCTAGAGAAATCCAATTTTTACAGAGGAAAATATGCCATCAAATGAAAAATCAACCTTTTTCAATTATCAACTTTTTGTAATTCTATTTCCTAACATTCGATATAACATTAACAGTCAACAAATTATGAGAATATCATAATTTGTGAAAAAGCAAGAATACTCACCGAATCAGTGATCGCATTAAAAATAAAAATATATTCGGTGTACCAAATTTTTTGTAGGCTGTATTTAGACAACGTTACTGGTGTCATATGTCTGAAATAATTTTCATTTCTCTCTTTTAAGCGAATCAAATAAACAATTCACTTCCTAATATCTTATGGGAAACAATGGTCAGCTGGTAGACTTTAGTTCATTCCGACTTTATTTTTGATAATTATTGACGACTGAAGAATGAAATCTACATATTCCTTATTGGAAAAAGTGAAAATAAAAAAAAAAAAAAACTTTTACATTTTAAAGAATTATCTTAATTGTTCTTATTTTATAACAATCCTTATTCTTAGTTTCTTCTCAAATGTTTCAGTTTATTTGGAAGTCAATTTACCTAAATAAGGTGATTTCATTGAAATATCATCCATTTATCCGCACATTTAAAATCTTTTTTACATGCGTGTCCTCTTGGTTTGTCATCCGCTTATTTTGGTGGAGTTTTTACAGGAGGATATAGCTGACTGAAATTTCTTTTCTGCTTCCGTAACGATTTGAAATTTGCCAACTTTTTCTTCAGGTTCATGATTTCTTCGCTGGAGCTATATATTTCCCAGTCTTTTTCGGCTAGCATTTGTTGAAAACGTTTCAACTCCTGTGAGTTAAATTCAACTTCCGCCAGAAGTTGTTCATTCTCCAGGTTTTTGTTCTGAATAATTATCTCCGGAGCTTTCATGATTGGTTCGATGGCCTTCAGGCTCGGGTTCTGAATGTTATTTTCTCTCAGTTTTTCGTTCAGTACTTTCAGCTCGTATTCTTTTTGAAAAAGCTCGCAATATACTTTCCTTCTTTCCTTTGTCTTAGAACCAAGCTTACCGTTTTCGCCGTACATTTCTTTAATATAACATTCGAGATCGTTGTAAATTTTTTCGAGACGTTTTGAATCGGAAAGGGAAGTTTGCAAACAAAATTTATAATCAATTTTTCGAGTAGTCAAAGCTTTAATATCCTCACATATTTGGAGTTGCAGTTTCTTGACTTTCTTCGATGCAGCTTTTTCTTCGCTATTATTATCCAATTCTTGGATTAGAAAAGAGAGAGTTCTCAGTAAATAATTGATCGATGATGGTATTATGAAAATTCTGTCGTATTTGCCAGGAGCGGTGTATTGAACGCCTTCATTAACTGTTCTCTTCGACTTGTAATTTGCCGATTTATTTTGCTCTTGCGTAGGGAATAAAGGCATCTCCGATTTTTTTAAGCCGGTCCTGGCTAAAATTTTATCTTTGTTGGTGTTTTGATCAACTATATCTTCTCTGGGCGATATTGTCACCTCATTGCAAAGATCCACTTCTTTTATTTTTTTTACGGAGGAATTTTTAAGAATTTCAAATCTTATACTGCATTTAGATTCATTTTCGTTTGCATTCGTGTCATAATGGGCAAATTTCCTCTCATTTTTATTTGAATCTTCTCTCTTCCTAAAATTTTTAGAATATGTTTTCTTTCTCAATATTTTATTCCCTCTCACAGACTCCTTTGAATTAGTTTGCCTTGCTGAATTATCATTTTCCTTTACAAATAAAGGCTTCACAAGAGCAACGTTGACGTTCAATTTTTCATTTTTCTTTTCACATGATAATTCATCAGGTATTTCAGATTTAACGTTTGCTCCCTCCAAATTCGTCACTTTTTCAGTCCCTTTCCTTTTCACCTCATTCGATTTTTCATTCTGTTGTACTTCCTCCACAAGAGATGGACCTGGAAGGTGAGGAGGTAAATGAGGAGTAAAACTGTATTGCTTTAAAACCGACTGTAAATTGTAAATTTTATTATCCGGTATAGCGCTCGCAATTGGAATGCTGTTGAAGGTAATTTTATTTGTTGAATCTTCATAAACCCTTTCTTCGGGTTCCTTGTAGGTTTTGCTCATCCGAGGAAGATATGACATTTTCAGAAATGCATATGCATCAAATGTTCTAAACTTTATCTAAAAGAGAGCAATAATACTGATATAAAAAATATTTTATTTGTTTCATTATCCGAAACTCAAATATGCTCCTCTAAGATGTTCACTGATTAAATAATAACCTTTTGAAATCTCTTCGAGTTTTCAGTTTAAAAAGACACACTCTTGTCAATGACCCCTTTATTTACAAGAAATTAACAATATTATATTTTCTAAATAAAAAAATTATTTTATTATTCTTAGTTTCACAATCTTTAGAAAATTTTCTTTCGCAGTAAATTCGCAGCTTTGATAAAATTGCTGATAGCTACTTTATTTTTAAAACGAAAACTGCCGGATAAGAAATTATAAAACACTTAAAGTGTAAAAAATATTATGCATAAATTTTTAAAAGGAGAAGAAAAAATAATTTCGATGAAAATCAATTATGCATAAAATTTTCTTACCTTTATCAAGAAGATGAATTAATTTCTGTTATACAGTTAAATGCAATAGAACTTCATAAGTTTGACATTTTTGGTCCAATAACTTTTGTAATACATATCAATTTTTCTTTCTTTCAATAAAATTTTTCTGAAATTCAATGTTATAAACACAACCTAACAAACAATGACACTTCAGAGGTTTTTCCTCAAACAGTTTTTGTTTAAAAATAAACACTATTTTTTATTATATGTTTACTATCAATTCTTAAATATGTTAATATTAAATAATTAAAGTTTGAAATAATTAATTTCCAAAAGTTTAAATTTTTTTTTGCTCTATTCGAACTCTTTAGAAAAGAAAGCAATGTTAAATGATAATATAAATAATAAAATTAATTACGGGGATTAAAATGAAATTATCATTAGTAACTATATTTAAATATATATTACTAATTATCAATTAATAATAATTAAATGAGAACAACTTGTTGAAAATACATTTCTCTAAAAACATTAAATTTTCTTGAATTTTCTGTTAGTCTTTATCACAAATGTTCTTAGAACATTTCCTTAGAACCCTATCTGCAGTCTTCATTAACTTTTGTAGTCGAGGAAGCAAGCAGCGTATCATCAAAAACACTTACTTCGAAAAAGTTTTTAATTTAAACTAGAATTTTTATTGTACAGTCTAAAATTTTGTTGTGCAAGCTTCTTGTTTTCAGGCATAACGTTCTGTCGTGGGAGAAGTTATTTTTAGAAACAACAAAATTCTTTTTTTGCTTTACTAAGGGAATTCGCATTTATCAGAAACGTTTTTCAAAGATTAAAGACGTCGTGAGCTTTCCAAAATAAACTTATAAAGAAAAAAATAAAAGATAAGAATTCATTATTAATCATGGATTTTTTGTTGTGTCTGAAGATTAAATAGCTTTCGGAGTCGCCATTTCTTCCTCTTTTAATTACTATTTTCCGTTAGAACTAGGGCATTAGATAATTAGCGAAAAGAGAAAGTTGGCACTTTTGGATGGATAAGGACTTGCCCGTGGGCAGGCTGTTGATAATGATAAAAGAAAGAGAAAGAAAATTGATGCTAGACTTTAAAGATTTTTTTCGTAAACTATTTAAATTGCCCAAGATCGTATATTTCACTGTCAAAAATATTAAACATTTTTCAACGCTTTATATAATTATATTGCTAAGCTTACATTCAGATAAAGATTTTTTACTTTCGACTTAACATTTTTAAGATTTTTATGAGTTGGTTACATTCTCTTTTTACATTTTCAGATTGAACCTATTTACTTTTCGTAAATAAAATTCAATAAATTACATAACGCTCAAAAGATCTAGCTGCAAGAGTCATTTTTGAAGAACGAGAATTAAATTCCGGAAGGCGCTGACCAGCAATGCATAGTTGGAATCAGATGTATTTACAGTGACGTCACGTTGACTGAAATCTGGTTGTTGTGTTCTTACAGATGCGCCGCCATTACATTTTGTAAAAATAATCTTCAGCTGCATTTAATATGACTTGTTAATATTATGATTCCATGGTGTTTTGTAAAGGAATATATTTTTTAAATCAGACAGTTAAACCCAAATATTTATTTGATCGAATATGACGAGTGAGTATCTTTATCTTTTCAACTTTGTAGTTATTTATGCAGCGATCACGATAATATTTTTGCCGCATTTTCAGCTGAAAGTTTGGGGTTTTTTTAGTAACTACTACATCCTTGAATGAAAGCGTGTAATGTCTTTATAATGATTTCAATTTGATTCTTACAGTCTTAATGCCATATGGGTAAAAATCTAGCCCGGGCCCCCCATGCGGTCTTGTTCGAATTTTTATGCGTACATCGGGTGTTCGTTGTCGATTTTCCTTACTTCGCTTACGGCAGCTTCTTGGCATGTTTTCGTTGAATTTAAATGGACACCTGTCGAAAAGATAAAATTATAAGAATATTTGCCCCAATGTTTTTGGATATTTGGAAGCTAATATAAAAATTTTAAGCTGCTATTGATTAAATTACAAACTTTTTATCTTCTTTTAAACGTTTAAAACAAAATTTTCATTGGTTTACCTATGTTATTTGTTTAAAAGCGTTAGTGAAAAATTTCCTGCTAATTTTGGTGTTTGCTATTAAAAATTATAGTCAGATTAATATTATATATTATAGTAAAAACAGCTGAATTTGCTTTTATTTAGAGGGATATTTTCTATAAAAATAATTTTAGGTTATAATAAATAGTGGAAAAACAATTTTTAAGCTTTTTTCTTGCTCTCAAAATTTATTTTTAAAAACATATTTTAAACTTTTGAAATTTTTATGCTTTTTTTGTTTTTGAATTTTTTTTATTTTATATATTTCTGAACCAAAATTTTTTTATACCACAGTGTTTTTTTTAATTTGAATTAACAATCTATTTTCCTTGCATCATAAAAATATTTATATAATTCTAAATATTTTTGGCATTTGAAGGAATTTTATTATGTTGGCATTTGAAGGAATAATATTCTTTGAATGTTTATTTCAGCAAATGAAATTCAATTAACAGATATGAACTAAAGATGTGAAAATTAGAATTGTTATAATATACATAGCAATTTTTAAATTCAAATGCATTATCAATTTAAATCAGTTAACTTTCTGTTAGCCTCAATGATATTTACCTAAAATATCATTTGAAGTTGGCTGAATTTATATAATTTCTTTCACTAAGATTATGCATTAAGAAGAAAAGTAAAACAATATTAAATTATTTTTTATATAATCTCCTTATGATTTCATGGCTTATATCTAAAACTAATACTGGCCTTTTATGTATGTGATTTTTATTTTATGTAAATTCAATTAAGGCAATGTAAAAAACTTTAATTTAGATAAATTCTGATGAAATAAGTAGTAGGGTTTAAAACTGATTTTAAACTTAAATCTATGCATGATACATTTTTAATGTCAAACTTAAATCAAAAAAAAGTTAATATGGAAATGAAAAAAATATAAAATTGTAAATTAAATCTAGATTTATATATAAATAATGATATTAATTTAGATGTTTAAATTGATTAGCAATTAATCTATTTGTTTAAGAAAGAAATTCTGATTTTTATGTAAGAGACTCATAATAAATAATTCAGTAAATGTAGAAAAAAATTCAATTCCTTAATTGAATTGAAAATTTAATCATAATAATTGCAACATGACTTGCTGAAATAGTGTTCTAACTTGATAAAATGTAACATTCCTTATGCATGTTTTCACTATTAATATTTGTAATAATTTGTATTCATAATAAGTATTATGCCATTAAGAGATCTTTCAAAATAACTCCCCGCTTTTTAAGTTTTTTCAACCATGTGAAGTAATGAATTTTATTCTTTGTTAGGTAATGGGGATGTTCAGTGGTGTTTCTCACAAGTTAAAGGCACATTAGACGATGACGTACCCGAAGGTAGGTATTTTGATATACATTTTTATAAAGCATAAAAATGTTTACATTTCAGTAATTAATAAAATTAGCTTTTTTTTATATATAATAGTTGAAATTATTTAATATTTTATGATGAATATTGAAATTTATAGAATATATTTGACGATTTAACACGCTTGAACATTTTTGAAATTTACTTTTTTCAGTAAAACAATTTCTTTGTTGTTTAAAGAGGTATCATTATTTGTCTCAATTTCTGCGTTTTTTATTCAGATTATTTTTTGAATTTTTGACTCATAAATTATTTGCTAGATCAAAAAAGTATGCCTTAGCTAAAATATCCGGAAGCTAAGTTAAGCATCAATTTAATTAGTTGAAGAAGTTATCCCATGTATCTTTTAAACCTTTCAGAGGATTCAAGCATCAAATTTTGTCTTCCAGTCAATTGTTTAATTCATTGAGAAGCTTAAAACTTACGATTTATTTGGCTTTCTAATTCCTGATGAAAATTGTATAAAAGCAAACTTTACTTCTCTTTTGCAATATTAATTAAGTACCCCTAAATATTAGAATTGTACAGTTAGTAAAGTAACATCAGATATATTACAAGGCTTTGGATTCAATTAAGCAACAAATGCATTTACTTTATAAAGGTCTACAATGATATCCTGAAAAATTATTTGATGTAAAAATTTCTTATAAAGCAATTGAAATATCAAATAAATCTGCAAAAAATATTTTTTTAATTAACGAGTTATCGAGTTATCGAGAACGCATCATTGTCTACTATTCATATGCTGTAATTGTAGAGTATGTTGGAAGAAAATTTGAAAAAGGGATTCTGAATTCTGTTAATCAGTAATTGATTTCCTTGTACTTATCGTTTATTGTTTTGAACTCACTTCGTCTAATTTTTTCTTTTAATTTCAGCTGATATAATTTCATGTGTTGAATTCAATCATGATGGCGAACTTTTGGCCACAGGCGACAAGGGAGGACGCGTCGTAATATTTCAGAGGGATCCCCTCAGTAAAACATCAATTCCTCGAAGGGGAGAATATAATGTATATTCTACATTTCAATCCCATGAACCGGAATTCGATTATCTTAAGTCTTTAGAGATAGAGGAAAAAATTAATAAGATACGATGGTTAAAGAGGAAAAATCAGGCTCATTTTCTTCTTTCAACCAACGATAAGACAATTAAATTGTGGAAAGTGTCGGAGAGAGACAAACGGGTAGACGGGTATAATACTAAAGAGGATAATGGTAGTTTAAAGGATCCAGCTCTCGTCACATCTCTCAGGATTCCTACTATTAAGCCTATGGAATTGATGGTAATTTTGTTGTGATGTTTATAAAAAAAATTAGTTATTTGGTTATTTCGGGATAAAAAATTATTACAATAATTTGATAATTAATCTGATTATATTTAAATAAAAATGTGTCTGAAAAAAGGAAAAATTAGAATGCAAAAAGAAAAATTGTATTGAGAAACATGTTAGTTATTGTTTTTATTTATAAATCGTTTTTATCTTCTACTTATTTTGAAAAAAAAAGTGAAAAATAAATATTTCATTAATATTACATTGTGGATGCATAATCTTTCTAAGTAGTGATTGACTAAAAGCATCGTCGGTAATGTATTTTTTTAAATAATGCAAATAAAATGTATTGCAATGCGGTAATGTGTTGCAAAATAAAAAGATTACGTTATCAAAATCCTGCGTCTGCATTCAAGCTTTGATCTATATTTCATCTATTGTCAGGCATAAGAATTGATGATTTCCTCACAACTATTGTGTTAATGCTTGAATTAATTTTCTGCCTAAAAATAAACGCCATTATAAAAGATGGCCTTATTATATGATTGACTTTAATAAACTCATAAAGCGATATTTTATTAATTACTTTTATTAATTCTAAGTAAATAAATTAGGTTCTTCAAACAGATATTAACCCAATTTCAATCCATGATATCTTGGATAATTGTTTTATAAAAGTAGTCTTTTACTTTACAGTAAAATGGTTCTTCAAAAAATTGGCTTCTAATCGTATTCTAATAAAAATAAATGAATAATTCAAATACTTTTGATTTTTAATCATTATGCATTAATTAAAAATTTGATCAATGGTTTTTTTTAAATAGTATTAAATGTATAATAAAAGAAAATAATAACATTAATTTTATTGTTAAGTAAATATAAAAATATTTTTAGGTGGAAGCTAGCCCAAGAAGGATATTCGCTAATGCTCATACGTATCATATTAATTCAATAAGTGTAAATTCCGATCAAGAAACTTATCTCTCAGCGGATGATTTGCGAATAAATTTGTGGCATTTAGAAATTACAGATCAAAGTTTTAATATTGTTGATATCAAACCGACAAATATGGAAGAATTGACGGAGGTATATACATATATATCTTTGAAAATTTTTTTGAACAAATTGAAGTAAAATTCAAATCTTTCGCTACCTTGTAACTCTGAAAAGTTTCTTATACAATATATTTTGTTAATCAAAACATTTAAAGTTATTAAAATCTCTATTGTTAGAAGAGTTACTGCATTCACTTTATTTTAAAATTCATTGACTTTCAAAAAGAAACATGTTTTCGTGTCAATTTTATAATTATAGGTAATTTTGATTTTCTCTATTTAATTACATTGTACGAAAAATTATTGTTCATCTACCAAAAAAATAAAATCAATTTGGCGAGCTTAAATAAAAAAAAGTTTGAAAAATTTTAATCTTGAGCATTCTTAAATGGATGTAAATTTAAATTTGCCCACTAATTTTCTCTCTCTATGGAGCTTTCATTAAACAAAAAAATTTATTTGGAATTTATTTAGTTTCCAGTTGCTCTTGTTTTTTATATTTTTATTCAAAATCAGTGTTAGTATTCGACAAGATTCTTTTTTATATTAAGTTATCTCTTTATCCCCTTTTTTTATTTATTGAATGCTATGAAAATTGTTTTTTTTCAATTCGATATAGGATTTTTCGATTCAGGATTCTGTTTTTCATCCAGAAAAAATTATTTAGGAATGTACTTAAAAGAGAGCTTGTCAATCTGGTTTATCGCGATATGTATTGGTTTTAAAACAGTTTTTATATGATTTTTTTTACATGTTAAATTACTATCGATAATACATCAGAAATAAAGACTGATTCTATAAAAAATCTTTTTAGTTTTTTCTATTTGCAAAACTTCAGATGTATTTTCGGTCGTAGTAATTTCATCAATGTCTACTAAAAACTATGAAGGGTTTTGCTATTGTAATTAACTTTTGCCACATTCTAGCAAATTTTCAAAATTAGACTTTTACTATTTTCTGAATGTAAGCTCTTGAGATTATTGTTGTATGTTTATATATTGTATTTGCCTCATTTAGAATCATTTATATAAAAATAGACATTAAGATTTCTATTTTTGTTTTTCCCTGTTAAATATATTTCTTTTAAAATCTTTAATAACATAGACTTAATATAAAACAGATAAGAGAAGCTACTTACTTTAGCTGGTAAGTTGATGCTTTTGGAGTTGAAAGAAATAGTTCTGACTTAATTTTCTGAAACTTGAATAAAGTGATTTTGTCATTGTAAATGAAATATGGTCGAGAAAACAAATTATTCCAAAATGATGAAAAAAAATTAATAAAAATATTTTTGCAGGTAATAACCGCGGCTGAATTCCATCCAATAGAATGCAATTTATTTGTATACAGTAGTAGTAAAGGCACTATAAGGTTGTGTGATATGAGAGCAGCTGCGCTATGCGACAGACATTCGAAAAGTAAGTTTGTGAATTTTCACCAGTGCGGTTTGACCTACGTAGTTCTTGCATTTTAGTAATTTAGTATTAATGTTTCATAAATTGAACAGAAAATCATTATCACAGTTAAAATATTTTCTTTTTATATTATCCATTAATATTCAATTGTTTGCTAATATAATGGCTTTTATATTTAAATAATAATATAAACAAAATAGATTCATTGCATAATTTTATTCTAATACAATATTATTGTTTGTTTCTTCTTAAATAACGTTACATTAATTTGAAGCAGAAGGTCATAACAATTTTGCTTTATGATTACGAAATTTTATTTATACTAATTTTAAAATATTAATTTTTGCAGTCTTAAGATGCATACAAAATTATATTGTAAAAATTTAGTAGTTCAAAATTTTGGTACTCATTGATTATGAAACGTTACAAAGAATTATATAAAGTTTTTTAGTGACAGATATATGAACTTTTTGTTGTTAGTGTTTGAAGAACCTGAGGACCCAACAAATCGTAGTTTCTTCTCCGAGATCATTTCAAGTATATCCGACGTGAAATTATCCAATTCGGGACGCTATATGATATCTAGAGATTATTTAAGTGTGAAAGTTTGGGACCTACATATGGAAACTAAGCCAATAGAATGCTATCCTGTAAGTAATTTTATTTTTTTTCACTTCATGGAGAATAATTATTCTATATTTTCGATTATATTATTATGTCTGATTGTATAAATTAATACAGTAATAAATATTTATTTTTAAGATTTTTATTTTGTAATATCACAGAATGCCGTTCAATTATTGCATCAAACCCATAGTTTTGATGCTTGTAATTTGTTGAAGAGTGTTGATTAATGAATGTTTAACATGATAAGTTAATAGAAAGCCTTCTTTCTGATCATTTACATTTTTGAATATTCTACTACAAGTTCTTAATGATACCTTGATAAAGAAAGTGAACGGATGTCGAAAAACCAATTAATGATTTAAGAGTGCAAGAATTTTTAATTTGAGGCAGTTCTTTAAAAATTTTTATTTAAACTTAATAATTTATTCGATTTTCTTTTTCTTTAGATATACTACGACGTTTTTATTTTTTACATTTCCAGTCAAATTAATCTTTTATCTGTTGCAATTATGGTTTCAATTTTTTTATTTGATTCTGATTTTTTTATCTTCTCTGTTTCTGATTTGACTGTGTTGCTTTCTGACTCTTTTGATTAATGTAATCTTTTTTCTAAATCTCATATGATTAAATCAGATTATGAATAATAGACCAAAATTAATTATGATTAAAATGACTACAATAACAATATAACCTGCATACATATTGTTTTATGTTATTTGTTGTGTAGCAAAGATAAAAAAATTAAAAATTATGAAAATATAACATTTACATACCAAATTTTACAAAAAATATAATGTTTAAAGCGATTTGTTTTGAATTTTTTCTGTTATTCACATGTTTGAAAGTATGACAGTGAAACTTGTAACGAATAAAAGGTAACTATTCTTGAAATTTCAAATAATAATTTGTAAAATTGTTAACCATTTTCTTCATATTTTATAATAATATAATATATACATAATCTTGAATATAATTTGTGGAACGAGTCAGATTCAGACGAATCTATTGTGTGAAATACAAGCACTTGCATTTTGAATATCTTGCATGATCTTCCATATTTTCTTATTTTAACTTAGGTTCTTACTAAATTCTTTTATATTATTATAATAAGGAAAAATTGAAAAACAGCATCCGATTGAATAATTAATCTTACAATTGTTAAAGGCATTCAAAAATATAATTAGTCCATTATTCCCATCCATTCATGATAATATAATCATCATTTAAAAGCATTTTGAGATAAAATAAAACCTAAATTATTAGTTTATAAATACAATCAATTTCAGGTACATGAATATCTTCGATCAAAGCTGTGTTCTCTGTATGAAAACGATTGCATTTTTGACAAATTTGAATGTTGCTGGAATGGGAGGGGCACTGCTATTATGACTGGCTCATATAATAATTTCTTCCGAATGTTAGATAGGACAACGAAAAGAGATGTAACACTTGAGGCTTCGAGGGATGTGGCCAAACCTAAAATGTTGTTAAAACCTAGAAAAGTAAGTCTTAATATCTTTAAATTGACTAACTTTCTTTGGCGATGGTATCTATATTCTTAAAGGTATAAAGTTCAATTGTAAATTTGTTGCTCTAAAATAATTTAGGAAAATGGCCAAAGATTATTTTATTACTACTACTAATAGACATTTAATAAACTTATAACAAAATACAAAAAAATTTGAATGAGGACTTGGAAAACATTTTTTAATTATTTACAGGTTTGTACTGGAGGAAAAAGAAAGAAAGACGAAATAAGTGTAGACTGCTTAGATTTCAACAAAAAAATACTTCACACTGCGTGGCATCCAAGCGAAAATATTATTGCAGTGGCCGCGACAAATAATTTGTTTCTTTTTCAAGACAAATTCTAGCAACAACAGGCACGTATAAAAAATATCTCCAATGATGAACGTAGGGAAATTTTAGCTTTGGATGTCATTTCTAAAATTATATTAGCTTACGTTTTTCTTCCAGCAGCTATATGAGCAATCAAATTTTTTCTGATCACGAGAGCCAAAGTCATGAAATATTTTTATAATAAATGTTTTAAATTAAAAAATAAGTTATACCATAGCAATTAATTACATGTCCGTAAAATATCATTATTTTAAGTTAAATAATTGCTATACGAAGAATCAATAATTCCTAATATCGTAGCCATTATTACAAATATTACTTGAGTCAGTAAACTAAGACTTGTTTGAGTTCAGTTTTATTGATAATAAAAGGTTTGGATTGTGTGCTTGTATAAGAAAATCCTGAGGCTAATAACTTTAAATGAATAGAAAAATTGTATAACATTAAGACTAATTAAAAAATTAAATTTCTGAGAATTAATTTCATATATATATATATATAAATGTATATACAGGATTTCGAACCATTTTTTTCTTTTGATAAAGAACATTATAAAGAACTTTCAAATAACGAAAGTAAATAAAATTATATATTTTTATATATTAACTCTTAAAATATAATTATATCATTATACATAATATGCTATTAATAGATTTATAAATATATGATTATTGACTTTTGTTAATTTGGAATACTTTTTATTGTTCTTTATCAAAATAAAAAATTCTCTCAAGTCCCGTATATGTATTTATATATAGAAAAAGTAATTATGAAGCGGAAGGATAAAAATCAAAATACAGAACAAAAACTTTTGGTTTAAATTTTAATAAGAGAGAGGATGTTTTTTACAAAACATTTGAAAGACTAGTGTTGCCAAAATTTTATTTATTTATTGTCAGATTTAAAAATAAAAATTTAATTAAACAAAAAATTTGAATTTTGAAATTTTTTAAAAAAATGTTAGTATGCAATGAATAAAACGAACTGAGAAAACCTTTAATTGTTTACTTGATATAGAATTAAATGACTTTTGATAAATGCAGTACAAAAATAAATTATTATATAGTTATTATGGTGAAATATATCTATTAGGTTTTCTGTTAATTTCATTTCTAAATAGAGAAGGTTCTCAGCGATAAGATTTTTTCTATAATAAAGTTCTTGTCATATTGCTCCTAAAATCAAAAAAGCTTGCTTATGAATTTTTTATGGCTTAAATATTATTTGACGATGTAACAGTGATCAGTGCAAATCATTTTAATTGGAATTATCAATCAGTGAGAGTCATTATCCAGGTGTGATAAAGATGTACGTTTTATGTTGCTTACTAAAATTCAGAATTATCATCGCAACGGATGAATAAAACTCAAGGTTTCTATTTTATATGTTGCGGCAGTTTTAAAAGCTAAAAAATATTATTTTATTGTTCTGTTTATTTGATATTTTTTCACTTACCTTTATATCACTAAAGCTGAACTGTACGCAGAGTCAAATGTCGTTACCTTAGTTTATTGTTTTCATATTCATTTGAACGTCATATTGCCAATTGAACGACAGAATGTCATGTTTAGGATAAGAATCTCCATATGACATTCAACAGACACAACGTCAACTAGATTCTCGTGCAAGTCAGTGGTCTCTTGTCAATAATTGTGATGTCCTGAACAGGAATGATTGCCTCGAAGAGCATTATGGTCCAAGGGGAAATTTGATACAAGAACTTTGCTTCATAAAATTCAATATTGGAAATAGTCTTAACGATACGATAAATTCATAACTTTGGCTAGAGAACGGGTTGTCGAAAAGTTATAGAATGCAAACAAATAAATGTCATGTGAAACGCATTAAATTTGTTTGGGGCAAAAATTGTTCGAGGGTTCACACGAAGTCTCTCGCCTTCGTTAATCTATGCGGAGCGATTGGCTGCGCACAGAAATTTTGGGAAAACGCGCAGCAGGACTGCTCCTTTCAGGTAGTCCGAGAGGGATCATTTCGGTAAAATTGAGTTATTTTTCGAAAAAAAAAAGGGTTTGTGCACGCTTTATTCCTACACTGTTTTCTTTCTCTTACAGTTAAGTGGAAATCCATGTTACTGACTCATGGGCAACGTTTGCATCTTCGATGACCGGAAACGCGGCCGGCCGATAGAACAGTATTAAAATAATTCGTTTGATGTCATGCCTTTCTGCATATGTTGCTCCGAAAAGAAAGTGCCATTTCTTTTTCTTCCCTTTTTTTCAATTTATTGTTCATTATGTAATGATGATGTTGATGACTTTTTAATCATGGATTAGTCCGAAACCCGATCTGTCCCACGAATACTGCCGCTTCATTGTCGTTAAATCCCCTTTTAGCATTTCGATTTGATATTGACGGAAATTTAAAAAGAAATAAATGTAATCGAAACATTGAGCAAGGAACAGTATGGTTAAGTTAATATATTTAAAAAGAGTATACTCTAATAAAATCGAATTTTTAATGTAATAAAAAATAATTATCTTGATTTTTCATTTGGATTTATGAGTTATATGATTTTCCGGTTCTTCCATCCTTTGCTGCGCTGTTGCTCCGGTATTCGATTCGCATACAGGAACTTCGCCACCATCATTAGCATATTGGGCACGTCGAGTTTTACCAGGAGGAAAATATAATTTTCTTTTTCATCCACGATTCTTATAATCAATAATCTAATATGACACTGACATTTTCGCTAACTGAAGGTAAAACAAAATTTTTCTTCACACGTTCCGGATTGTAGAAAATTTTTTCATCGCGAAAAACTTTCCCGTTTTCTTTATTCTGGGATTAATCCTATTATACATGGAAACCGCTTTATCCCTATCAGTATTTATTTGTCTATTAATAGAAACTAATTGCGTATTTATTTTGTTAATAAGAAAACTGGGTTCTTTCGATTCCTAAGACTCGTGATCGACTTAAATTTTACATCAGTTTAAAGAGACACTATATATAGAAGACTAGGTAATGCGCTTGTATTCTCAATTAGAAACTGAAAAAAAAGAAAACTTCGTGAGAAAGAACGAAGGTACTTTTCTGAGATGGCAAAAAAAAAAAGCTGCCAAAACTTTGCTTACTGAACTATAGGCTCAGACTCTCGCTTCATCCTGTACTTGTCCTCGTTGCGTTCCGCGTCTTTCATGGCATATTTCGTTGTTGCGGGAGAGTAAAACCACGCTTGGTAATCGCGACGATCCGCTATCAGATACTTCACATTCCGCTCAACATCTCTGTATTGATCAAAAATCACATACAGTTTGAAGTAGCTCAATAAGAATGTATGAATGTAACTTGCCCAATAAAAATTAGGCAACCAAAATTTTTCTCAATACATTTGCAGGTAAAAAATCATTAAATTATTAAACATAACACCATCACAATTAAAACAATTATATGCTGTATGGACTTAACTCAATGTTATTATTTTTTTATACATTCCTGTCTTTGAATATTTACATAAGAATTTACAATTGAAGATACTAAAATAATTTTTGTTTTACATATCAGTCAATCATCATATAAATATGAGCATTTTAGAATTATATTTTTTTAATGCAAACAAATCAAAATGATAATGACAACAAATAAATATTGACTATACTAAAGAACAAATTAAATTTCACATCAATTGCAAATTAGTCCCTCAAGAAAAAAATATGCAAAATTTTTTTTTTTTAAATAAAAAGTAAAGGTATGAAGGGAGATATCTCAAAACTGATTCTTCAGTGGAAGCTTTGCTATATAAATATCACTACTGATAAGCAAGGCTTCACCATGGCAGATTGGCTGAAATGCAATTGAGATAATATACAAAAGAAAATGTGTCACAAATTCTACAACTATGAATTTAGCAACTTTTAATATTTTTGCACACAAATCATGGTGAAAACTGTGTCATTAAAAATTTATATAACTGTATCTCAAACTAAAGGAAAGACGAGATCTGACAAACTTTTTTAATCTCATTTCACAAAATAAAAATTATTATAATATGAAATATTTTCTTTTTACCTTTTAAGTTTCTGCTCGGTATCATAAAATATTGCAAAACACATTTTTTCATATGTTTTTTGTGGTTCTTCCACCATATATTTGGCTATAAATCTTGATATGGGATGCTGAAAGTACAAAATTTTAATGGATTAAGAGTCCTCATGGAAGTATCAGGCAAATGAGAAATTTTTTTCACTAACCGAATAATATTCCCAGGGCTTTGGCTCGTAACCTTCAGGTATTGGTTCTAAGGTGGCAGGTCCAATGAAAATATTTGTGTACAGAACTAATCCCAAAGTCGGAATCAACCAGAGAATCGTATAAAAGTGCAACATATCCTACAAAGGCGAAAAAGCGAAAATTTAATGACAAAAGCAAAGTAAAAAAATATTTGAATAATGAGGGGAAAATATACCTTGAATTTATTCCACTGAAAAGAAGAAGGTACAATGCGGAAAACATGTCCCTGGCTCTTGCAATGCCTGATTTGCACGACATTCAATCCTGAAAACAAAAACCTTTATGAAATGAAGATGTAACCTCTACGTGCATGCAGTAAGATGAGAAAAATAACCTTTGCTACAAGTAATTGAAGGCTTAAGAATTACGGATAAACTGCGAAAATTAGATAATGGGCCTTTTCTAAAAGCTATGGAACTCCAGCCAACCATCTCTTAAATCTTAAAGCCTCAACTGTTCAAATTTCCAAAAATTATTCTCTGCTGTCCCAACTAAAAGTGCAACATCGAAAAATTTCTTCCCAGTCTTGTTGTCGTCTGCTTGTTATTACCGCGTTGTCACGTTTCTGAGGAAAAATAAATCTGTAGGAGATATTTAAGAAATTTTTATTTAATAAGATCGAATTTTTTTTTTTTTTTTTTTTTTTTTTACATTGTACAGCGATTACCCTCAGAGATTTATTCACAGTCCTATTTACGCATTTTTGGCACATTTGATAATTTCTTCGGGAAAGATATTTTATGAAGACAAGCAGTTTGGGATCATCCATTTTTCAGGTTTTTGTAAGTGGATGTTCTTCCTAAAGGCGGCACGATCAAAAGTTTGTTGTAAAGAGAAACTGATATTTTTTAATTAGATATATCTGTAACATATGTAATAATAGTCGATGTTCAAACAGAAAAATGGAAAGAAAGTAACCGCCATCGTTATCTTAAGTCACAATAACGTTTTGTTATGTAAGACATTTGTTCTTAATTTTCAAAATTCCTTAGAGCGGGAAATAGCCCTATGAACTTATTTCTGATCATGGAAGAGTTTCGCCTCGATTGCCGTTCGCCCAAGCGTGCTCAGTTTTTGTTTTAGAAGTATGTATTTTAGCGTTATGAAATTTTCGTCTGCGATATTGAGGTTAGAAACATTTACACTTTTATTTCTATAAGCGATATTAAAGTAAATTTATTTAATAATTGACACTTTACTGCAAAAAAATTTTTTTGATTAACAGGAGTAAAGTTTGTGGCAGGGATATTCTTCAACCAAATGATTTAATACTGAATGAATGGAAAAAAATTTTATGGATTGCCTTAGATTTAAAAAATTTGGTATTGAAAAATAACAAGGCACCTTTAAATATCTTATGCAATAAGCATGTGACTTTGTTATTTGTTAAACCAAGTGCCAGAAACTTATTGTCTAGTTCATTAGGTAGCCAGATACTTGGTGCAAGATCAACTTATCACATTGAAACTAACTTTGAATCTCAATCAGTGTTTGTCGATTATGGCAAGTAAGTCCTGAACAAAGATTGTTGAAATAAAAATCCTTGCTACACATGAAAATCTTGTAAAAACTTTTAATGTTATTATTCATTCAGTTGCTTTTATTCTTCATTTTGTTAGGGTTTTGTCAAGAATTACAGACCTAATTCTGGTAAATGGATGTAATCAAGCAATATTGTCCAGCTTAGCAGATGGGAGTTGTGCACCAGTAATAGCTCTTTCCACAAATAAGTTTTCACTTCTAACAGGAATAGCACTTTTAATGACTGTTTTAGAGAAGTATGGATATGTTAATGGTCTGAAATTAGCTTGGATAGGAACACCAAATTCTGTGTGTAATACCATTCTTTCTCTCTTTCCTTCATTTGGAATTAATATAAAATTCTGTTGTATATGTGCCGTAAGTTAAAAAATTATACCCCAGTCGTTAACAATTTTTAACTATATTGTTATTTTAATAATTCGTTGAAATCTAATGTTAGCACGGCACGGGGTTAATCACACCTGTGGGATATGAAAGTGCACTTCAGGCTTGTAGCAGAAGTTCAGCTGAAATACATCAATGTTCAACTGCCACAGAAGCATTATATCGTTCCCACATAATTGTAGTATCATCTCATCCTGAAGAAAAAAATAAGATTACTCTTCAGGTTTGTGAATTCTTTATTTGAATACGTTGAAAGTTTATTTTGAATAAGAAATATATTTTCTTCTAAACATAAAAGTAGATCTTTCGTCATACGAAGTAAGTAGACGTATCTAACACGTGGTATGACACCGTAATAGATGAGACTCAACATGGAATCGTAAAATTTCCTTAAATCAGTTCAGTTTTTTAATTGTAAACCAGTAAATCTATTGTCATTTAAATTACATTTACCCCATGGATCGGATAATTAAAAAAATAAAGTACGTTTTAAATTAATAGCTGTCGTTGGAATGAGTACATTTCGTGTGCCCGGGATAATTTTTTTTTTATAAGAATTCCGTAGTACTTAAAATACTGCAACATCCCTGATGTAGTTCAATAACAGTTAATGACTGAAATATTTCAGTACTGGAGAAAGACATGTCTGTCTATAATCTTCTGCGGCTCATGGTGACTTTTGCTGACTAGACGATTTCTCACAAGTCTTTGTTGTTTCGAGGCCTCCAAAACATTAATTTTTATTTTACTGCTGCGATAGAACTTTGCCGTTCCAAGTCCAGTGGTCTTAATTCAGATCCGTATGGGATTAAATTGCAACTAGAAAGTATCTGTGATTAACTTGCTTCGTTAATGGATTTGTCTCCGGAAATACTCTGTTATTAAATGGTGATCGTTGTGCTTTGTGAGAAATATTATCCCTATTAACATGTCATACATATGAAAATTCATTATTTTGATGAAGAAGCAGATCCCTTAGTGGAATTTCGGAAATAACGGAAGCACAATAATACATTTTGTGCTCGGTATCAGATCATTGGTTCCGATTTGCTGGTTGTTTCCACTGGTTATATTAAAACCTTAACAATCTTGAGAATATCTAAAATGAGTTAGCCTTGATTTTTGCTTCACTGTGTGTGAGTACATAAATTTTACCACTTGCTTTTTGACAAGCATAATTATGTTGTGACAGCTAATTCAACAAATTACATGAGGCATTTGAATCCGGGAAAGCGATTTTCAGTCCCTTCGAAGCACTTTTACGAAGTCATGCGAAAATTCTCCGGCAGCATTCGGTGCAACGACATGCGCTGCGACTTAAATGCTAAAATTGAACGCTCCCTGCTCGAAACGAGGGGCACGTCAGCTAATGGTAGTCAGGCAATGGGAGACGCCTGGACGAAAGTGCAGACGTGGAATTGCAGAAATTTGGGATCTTTTTGTCCTGGGGATTAGGGAGATTTCCAGTCGAGCATGTTTCAAAACTGTAGTGCAAATAGTTGCCGGAATTGCATAAGTAACCGATGATCTTTGTAGGTGATCACGAAACAAATAAATAGACTAACATTTTAAGTGAATACAGGCAACGCCAAACAATTTTGCGAAACAATTCATGCTCTGCCATATGAGATTAACTGAACGATAGAAAATTGGATAGATCAGTTTCATAGTAAACAATTCAGTTAATTAAAAACTTTTTTCTGTTTTATGAATTATCTGCTAATACAGCATGATAAATAAATTCTTTTTAAATTCATTTATTTTTTTTTTCAGTCGAAAATAAGCAATGAACTGGCAATGTTTTTTTCTTTATAAATGTAACTGTATAATTTATTGTTTTTTAATGGAAAAAAATTAAGGGTTTCAGATGATATTAAGGGAAGTTCCCTGCTGGTCTCGATATTGCGGGAAATTTGCTTCTACAGCAATCTGTTTAGGGGATCGCGGCAAAAATTTTATCTCTGTATCCTGTCATTTTCGAATTATTGGTACATCGGATATCGGATTATTTACCGTCCTCATTTACTAATCTCCACAAACTTTTGTGTTTACCGTATAGTTGACGAAAAAGGCCGAAATGAACTGGATTTTTCTTCATCCCCTACCACGAGCGGGAACCGAAGTTTCAGACGACCTTTTTCATCATCAAAATAATCTGACGTGGCATTGCTCGGAAAACCATTTGTACGTTGCGATGGTACGTTTATTAGATATTATTTAGAAAAATTTCTCGTAGATGAAAAAGAATAATCAAACGGGAGGAAATTCGGTCCTCGAGGTGTCTGATTTGAAAATATTGGAGACGTTGTACTCCCGGTTTATGTGCCTTTGATATAGAATTCACCGGGAAAACCTTTGAAAATGATATTTTAATTTTCCTAACAGGCTTTGATAGTTTCTGCTCTGGCGGATTACGAACCTTTGATGCCTATGCCCCGGTTCGACGGCTCTTGCAAAGAAACAATCACCTAAGGAGAGAATTTCACATGTAACGTATAACAATAATATTAATAATACAAAAATAAGCGAAAACTTTTTATATCTTTCATTTTTTTAAGAACCTTTTCCCGAATTATTTCGATTTAACTTGAACTCTTTGAACTACGTTTTCTGTAATGAACGGATCCGTGAAATTCCCGATCAGGAAGCATTCTCGAACATTAATTCATTATTAATGAATTATTTCACAATTCTATGTATTTAACGGCATCATACGCTGCAATTGCGGACCGAGTAACTGCTCGTGGAAAATCTCGACGTGGAAGATGTTGGCGACGCTTAATGAGAGGACGGGAAATAGTAAATTTCACCCGAAGAGGTGGAAGAAAGCTATAGCTGCCGTTGTAAAACCAAGCCCCAATCCGTCGAAAGAAGTAGGGCCGTTGGCTTGAGACTTCATCTTGGAACCTGATTTGAAGGCGAGAAAAAGCGCCAAGATGAATAGAATCCGTTGCGAGGAAAAAAACAATAAACGGAGAAGGATAAAAACTGCATCATTTTTATTTAAAATATTTATCGAAAACGTCTAATTTCGGTGCAAACATTTTATTACACACAGAAGAATTGGTTCGCGCAACCAACAGTCAAGATATGAACAAATCGTGGGGAAAGTTTGATGTTTTATTAACGAACGACGAAGCGAATATTGTGGATGCCTCCGCAAAAATCGTGTTAAAAAATTTCGCAAACAAACCTGGGACCTTTCCAGATAAAGATCATCCCATATAAAATTTAAGTTTTTTTTAAGTTAGTTAAGTGCCACACTCCATTAGGCGTTATCTTCACATATTGTGGTATCCTTCTCCTTTTTTTTTAGGCGTTCTTTAACATAACTCACCTAAATAGATATATTGCCAAGCGTTTTGCATTTACTGCAAACAAAAGCAAAATATGAAACTTTTTCGCTGAGCTTATTAATATATCGGTAACAGTATTATTTCGGTGCACGAAACGGGGTTCAGCAATTCAGTGAGGGCAATGAGCGACAGAGAAAAACGGGGAAGGCCCGGGCATCGGCTGCTCCCGGGGAGGCGACGGCTTGATTCTCGGTCAGCTTCACCAATCGATCCAGATTTTCAATGGAAACGAGACACTTTTTAAGCTTTCGGCAAAATACAGCGGAGCTTCAGAAAAATCTGCTTTCCCAGACCTCTTCTCTCACATGCTGGTGAGGAGCCAGTGAATGTACATTAGATGCGGGATAATCTTCTCTGGACATCCCCTTTTGGCCATCTCGCTCAGGCAGTATCTTCTTACAATGTTTTCTTCCCCTATTGTAAGAAGCATCATCCCGCTTTCGATCTGCAACGAAAACCGAGAGATCAGTCCTTCGGTTTGGGCCCGCGCTCTGCCGAACCGTGACGGACCTGAATTTGTCTTTGCGAGGGATTTCCTCGGGGGCCGCTCCTGCTTCGTCACGCGCGAATCAAAATGGAGCGAATTCGAACGGGGGCTCGCTGAGTCAAAAAATACCAACCTGATTTTGGTCTTTGTAGAGAACGAACTTATAATGGTCTTTGAAAAAGTTAACCTGGAGGAGGCCGTCAGACATTTTGAAAACGATGACTTTGTCGTTTCTCATCCATTGCTTCAGATCAGCTGATGCGCATCCGCCCCTGGAGACGACGGGGCAGCTCGATAGATTTGTGTCCATGTAATCGACGAAGCAGCAGAGGAGAGCGATTTTGCCTTGCAGATAAGCGGGAGCGGTGCTCACTGTGAAGACGGTTTCGCTAGATCCGCCGCTCCAGAAGACGCGTCCAGAGGAAGATCTTTTGAAGAAAGATTTGAGCTTTAGAACGATGGTGCAAAAACTGAAGGGTCTCGCGGAAAACTTACCGCCGGGCTTGGTCGAAACCCATTCGAGAGGAATCGTTGAAGACGACGCCGCATACGCCGTTGCTGAGCTCGTATCCGAAGCCGTATTTGTTGCTGTAGTCAATCCATTTCGACACGAAAACCGGCATGGAATCGTCTTCGAAATCAACCACTTCTGGAAAAGAGGAAATCGCTTACTCGACGCTTTTCCGCATTTAAGTTTGCGTCTGAATGGGTTCGCTTTTGGGCGTTCGCGGCCGATTTCATTTTTGGGCACATTTTTTACATGATGGAGAAAAAAAAAAAAATCCCTCCATGAAAACTAAAATGCATGTCTGTCGGAAGAAGCAGAATGTTCCGGCGGAAACAGCGAAGAGACCGAAGATTATGAAAGCGCGTGATTTTGCGAATGCATCGGAAGTAGCCGACAGTAAATCTGTGTTCGCAATTAAGGATGTTGGCATTCTTGGTGGAAATTCAAAAATTGGTAAGTGGTGAACGTTAAATTCCCAGGCAGATAAAGTTGGAAAATCTCTTTGAAAGGAAATCGTTTGAAGTCTGAACAGAATTTTCCCCCGATTTTTCTTTTGGGAATACCCGGTCTGCTGCAAGTTTCGAATTCTTCCTGCAGGAATATCGCTTTGGTAAAATTTCTTTTAACCTGATGCATCGTGCCGCAGCGGAAGCCCCCGAAGCGCCTTTTCTATCGCGGCTATCACCATAATTTTTCTCTCTTGGTCCAGGGCGAAGCGCGTCCTTTTTCCCATGTGCCGCAACAGGGATCGGCTTCCTGCATCCTCGTAACACAGTGAGGTTGATTTGGTTTTCTCCGAGATGATCCTCCGCAAAGGCGAATCTTTCTTGTCGTTCCTTTGCTTTCTGCATTCCGGCAAAATCTGAAAAATTATTTCGCCACTTCTGTGTTAATTTTGCGCCTCGGGCAAGACTCGCGCTGCCTTCGAGATGGTTACGGAGCGAGGGTGTTGCCGCAGCCTTTCCCTCAGGGGTGGCAAGGGTTTACGAGCTCTTTTGTACCTGACCGGGTTCGTCGCCGGTGTCGTTCGTTGATTCCGATCGCAAATCCGCGAGAGGCGCGGTCTGAGGTAACGCCCTCCGAAAATTTAACAAGGTACGCCGTTCCTTTTTAGCAGTTTTACCTCTGCCTTTCTTCATCCACGCGTGACCGAAAATAAAGGGTATGGAAGGTCTGTCTTCCGGGCGGAAAGCCAGCATCCAGTTAACCAAGTGGCGCAGTGCGGCTCCTCCCTGCAACAGCGAACGGATCCATCGATTTTTTTTTTTTGAAGGATCGCGAGTTCCTTTCGCAAAATCTTCTCTCTGTCCTACCTCGCGCGGGGAAATCGCCGGATAGCGATGGTTGCGGATCAAATCGTAGGTGGCCGACTGGCTGGGAGCCTCGAAAGGAGGCCTTCCTGTGATCATGTGATAGGTAATGCATCCCGCCGCCCAGATGTCTACAGCAGTGGTATAACCGAGTTCGTTGAGGACCTGCAAGAAGTTCCGTCAGGACTTTTCGAAAGCGGTGAATTAACCGGGACCGCGCGGCACCCTTAGCTACCCCCAGAGAGGGCAAAAAAAATTTAAATTTTTCGCTTTTTCCGGCATCTTCAATCGCTCGTCCGCTTACAGCGACTCGATAACATGAATTTGCTACTTGGAAGATTGATGAGGACTTTACTTACGTATGGACGACGTGAGAAGTGACCATCTTTTTGTTAACTCCATACAAGAAAAATATTGTTGCAAATACCTCGGGGCTGATGTAGTTGGGAGTGCCGCAAATTCCCCTCTTCTTCGAGTGGACGCTGTCGGCCAGACCGAAATCCCCAATTTTGAGAACCAAGTCTTGCGTCAGGTAAATGTTCGCAGGTTTAAGGTCTCTGTGGATGATGCCGCGGTCGTGAATGTGCTGAAGTCCAGCGAGGAGCTGCCCGAGAAAGTTTCTCGTTTCGTTTTCCCCGAGTTTCTTGTAAATCCTCAGCAGCTGGGCCAAATTGTTCATTTCGCAGTGCTCCATTACCATGTAAAACTTGGAATTGCTTTGAAAGTGATCCTCCAACCGAACAACGTTCTTGTGCTTCATGAGGCCGTGAATGTCGACTTCCCTTTGGACTTGATTCAATTTCGCCCCTCGCTGTCGAACCTGTCGCATTTCCAACTACTAAAAAGTTAGCTTTGATGTCACGGGGTTGTCAACTGCAGGATGATGCTTTGGGGGGGGAGGGGGGGGGGAGCAGCGTAACAAAAGAAACGTCAAACTCCTCTTAAGGTTTAACGAAGTTGTTCCCTGGGATTTTCGTTTTAATTATTTAACGGAAACAGGGTTTTCGGGGGGCGAGGAATCGATGGGGGCTTGCCACGTTGGATTGCATTAATGCCTTGCCGTGATTCTTGAATAAATGAATAAAAAGAAATTTTCGTTTTTCTTTTTTTCACAAACCTTTTCATACCTTGTATCAGCACAAAAGAGATTGGGCAGGGAGTAAAATCTGAAATTTTTCTCTTTTTCCGACACGAAAGCATTTAACTTCTCTCACAAAATTGAATTCTGTCTCTCGTGGCACACGGTTCCCGGTTAGGTTCACGTTAATAATCGAACGGACGCAGGCGTCCATCCCTTTGCCGGTTTTGAAATTTTAAAGCTGATTTTAAAAGTCCCATCATTTGCAAAAACTTTTCCTCTATTAACGTCAGTCTCTTTGTGGCAATGGTTTTCACTTTCAATTTCCTTTTGAATACCTGCTTCTTCTTCTTCTTCTTTTTTTTTTTTTTTTTTTTAATTATTAAAACGATATTACTAATAGATGCTTTCAATGAAATTTTCAAAGGCTCAGGATGAAAATCAGCTTACCCACAGCCCGTTACGGACATCGCGATAATTCCACGGAAGGAAGGTTCGCTCGTCCTGAATTCGGATCGCAAAGGGAGGAATGGGACCGTCCTACCTTGACAGCTAAGGGAATTTTTCTGTTCCGGAAAAAGTAAAGCTCCCGGTAATAAATGTCTCACGATTCAGACGTTGATCTTACCTTCATAAATCCCCGGGTCTGAAACTCCGACAGGGTTTCCTCCTTTTCGTGGGAATGCTCTAAGTGCACAACCTTCATTGCATATTCCTTCCTGGAGGCGTCCGTCACTTCCGTGACCAAATAGACAACTGCATGGGCTCCCTGGAAAAGTTTTCAAATTTAGTGAAAGGCTCCCGTCTTTCGGCTGCGCTCAACGAGTCCGTTTGGCCTGGATTTTTTGAACGGAAGCAATTTTACCGCCTGGGACCCGTCACCGACGCTAACCTGCGTCCAGGTTCCGGGGCGATCGGGGTCAATTACACCCGGAGTACATTTGCTAATTGGAACTTTTACTGGCGCACATTTTGGAGGAGCCTTTTTTCTCCTGCCGGATCATTCCCCCCCCCCCCCCCCGGGAAAGTTTGAAATTTCCCGTTCGACGGTCGCCTCCGTTGGGTTTTTCGCTCGACTCGCTTTGAGCCTGGGCTTGGGACGCCTCTCTCGAAAGTTTTCCGCTCTCTCCCGGGCGGGGGGGGGGGGAGGGAGGGAAATCCACGTACTGAAATTTAAATTTCTCCTTCCGGGGGAGACCGACAGGACTGCAGGCACCGGCTTGCGGCGGCGAGATTGTCGTGTCGTCGCCCGTCAGCGAGAGAGCGGCTTCTTCGGGGAGGGAACTCTTCGCAAAATTTATCATCGGCCACTTCGCATTTTATTCGGAAAATCGACTTTCAAAATATTTAATCGAATGCCAGTTTCGAAAAAGCAAAAGTCAAATTTATTACCGCGTTCCCGAACGCAGGAACTTGCATTCGTGTTTTGTGCTTCCAGCTCCGTGAATGGCACTCGAAAAGGAAACCGTTTAAAAATAAAACAGTAAGCTTAAATAATTTAATAAGAGAATTTAGAACTTGTAATCGATATTAATGGTGAAGCGGTGCCATCAGTGCATGCACTTCTAATTCCGCCGTAAAAGATACGAAACACTTTCAGCAGACAGGGCGGTATTTTTCTGAAGTAATTTAACGAAAGTAAAGAATTTATATTTGCAGGAGTAAACCCCGCATTGAATGCACGGGGATTTTTTTTTTTTGCCAGGCACGGACGAACGTTAGCAGTGGCATTTGCTGCTGTTGCCACGCATTTTCGCACTCGGAGTCGACGGACGTGGTGCAATTTGCATTTGGATGTGTGTTCCGCGGTGCGTTTGACAGCAGCCCGATGAGAAAGGAGAAAACGCAGAGATAAAAAATTCGCGAGGAACAGAGACGAAAACCGAGCCCCATCGCGGGACGAGGAAGACGTGGAGAGAAAATCACTTGGCATCCATCGCAGCAGCAAAGGCCCTCGTGCCAACTATTTCTTGACACATTTAGATTCCGATGCTGCCGAGTTTCCCTCGGGGGAAGAGGTAGACGTTGATCTTCGGCGGCATTTATCTGTTGCCTCCCGCTTTTTGTGCCAGGGACCGGAAGGAATTCCCGGAGAAACGTCCTTCCGCCGGTGAGCTGACCGCGGCAGAGGCGGAAGCGCTTGCCCGGATGTTTGCTCTCCGGAGGGCGAAGAAACGCCTTGCGGACGGGAAATCGGGGCAGTAACTCGCGAAAATCGAAAAATTATGGCATCCGATACGTGCAGGCGAACGGATTCTTTGAGCCGGCCCCGTTCGCGGGTTCTTCTTTCACGGCGTTCGTGTTCCGGGGCGAGAAAATCCCTCGGATCCGCGGAAAAGCAAATTTGAATTTTCCGATCGAGGGCAAACCCCCTCCTCGTCTCCGAACGCTGCATTTTGTGCTCCGGCATTGAGACTCCGAAATGGCTCGCAGCCTGAGCCTCGACGGACCTGGGCTTCGCGGGGATTTTCCGAAATTTCCCTTTTCCTCCCTCTGGAATCGATCGATCCCAATTTTGAGATTCATCGCCATCCGCAAAAAAAAAAACTTCGGAAATAAAAGTTCTTCAGTTCTTTTATAGTTGGTTCGTTCATCCGAATTTGGACAACTTTTTTCTTCGCTTTTCCGAAGCAGCACCTTGCCCGACAATTTTCCCCGTCAGAAGATCGCTCCACGTCACGTTGCACTCGTTAAATCCCTGCCGTGGATGTTGTTTCCTGCCGTGAACCTCAACACCTTCACCGGGGGGGGGGGGGGGGGGGGACCGG